>CAUYUJ010018990.1:0-190123 GCA_963575745.1 Prorocentrum cordatum | reverse complement strand
CCCACCTCCCTCACCCTCCGCTCCTCCTCGTCATCTTCCTCCCCTGCTCCTCCTCTTCATCCTCCTCCTCATCTTCCTCCTCCTCATCCTCGCCCCCCTCCCCTCGCCCTCCTCCTCCTCCTCCTCCTCCTCCTCCTCCCCCCTCCCCCCCCTCCCCCCTCCTCCTCCTCCTCCTCCTCCTCCGCTGCTCCGCAGGATCACCTACCCGAGCCTGAACTACGGCCTGAGCCTGAACCACGACCCGAGCCTGAACCACTGCCTCTGCCTGAGCCTGAACAGCGACAGCCGCTGCGGCCCCCCACCTCTTGAAGACGCGCCTCCAGCGCACGATCCAGGGCCTCGACAGGAAGGCGGCGCGCCGCGATGAGGCGATCAAGAGCTTGACTCGAGAGGTGGATCTGTTGAAGCAGGAGCTCATCGATAAGTAGCTGCGGAGAGGCCCGTGCGATAAATATATCAGCATAGCAAGCGGCATGAGAATGGCGATGAGGCGTTGCGTGAGCAACGCGCCTGCAGCTGCCCTGGGTCTCGTGCCGGAAACGGACGTCTCGCACCAGATTGCATCAACATGGGAATGTCACCTTCGAGCCGCATTGAGAACTGCAGGCCGTTCCTTCCGCAACAATATGGCTTCTTGTATCAAGAATATGCGCGATGCTGCGCGCGCAGATGGACCGCCAGCGCCAACAGTGGCAGTTTCTGTCCACGCGCTGCGCGGAGATGCGACCAACGCTCAAGCGTGGCAGAAGCCCGAGCCCCACACCCTGGAGTTGACCGCTGGGTACGTGAGCACGCCAATTCATGAGCACGATACGTTGTCATCGGTTCTCAAAAATTTCAAAGTCAGGCGAGAGATGGGAGACTTGCAAGTTGTTGGCAGGAGCACGACGCAGGGTACCCACGGCATGATATTGAAGCAGCTGACAAGCACGTATTCTAAGAGCTGGGTAAGCAGGACTATCGATTACAATCTACTGGCTCTGCCTGCTGCGGGGCCCGATCGCCTTCCACTTCCAGCAGCGCCGCTACCGCGTGCAGACGACGCCGCTCCATCACACCTTGCACTTCCAGCAGCGCCGCCGCTACTTGCAGATGGCGCCGCACTCGCCGCCGCGGAGAGCACCGCGATTGCCGAGTGGGACCGAGCAGCACAGATCGAGATGCCGCACGTGGAGGTGTGGGCGTTCACATCAGACGCAGGCCCCGATGAAGTGGGGGCTCGCAAATGGATGCATAGGGAATGTGCTGGCAACGCGTGGTGCTGGGCGTTCGACGGCGACTGCCCCATGCACCAATTGCATATCATGGCGAGGTCCGTCTTGGAAGATTGCGACACCATGCTTAAAGAATTGATCGAGGCCTAGAACCGCGCCCGAGTGGCAGCGGGCGGAACAGCAGCAGTCATCATACGGTATTACGCGACGCTGGGGAAGATCATGCATCTTTGGAGGGACAACGCCCGCGACATGTTCACCAATTGGGTGAAACATTTCGGCGCCGTGAACGGGATGACGCATGCCCAGCAGGTACCGCCCAAGCCTCTTGTCGGCCGCTGGGGCAACACAACCCTTTGCGAGAAGCACCTTGATAGATGTCCTGGAAGGCAGTTGAAGCCGCTCTTGTTATCAATGCTCGCAGATAGGAAAGAAGACTCGGAGAAGCTCGTTGCAAGTATGTCAAGGAAGATGGAAGCTTCTGGTGGTGAGCTCGACGAAATGGGACATGAGGATATGCAAGTGTACGCTATGCGACAGAGCAAGTATGCAAAGGATGCATCCGCTGGGGTACGAGAGGATCTGTTCTGGGTGATGGTATCGGTCTCGCGCAAGCCCAAGGCCCCGTATGACCATGCCTTACACTGCCTGATGAAATCACAACCTGAACGTTCACCATCCAGCCTGGCGTTGCTCACGCGGGGCAAGGCTGCCGAGATCAAGCAAGAACTTGACGGCCTGCTGCAGCGGAGTGCCTGGGAAGATGTTATGTGCAGAGCTCCTGTTGATATCCGTGGCTTGTTGTGGACTTGGATCAAGAGACTTGTTGTAAGGTGCATCGTCGATTACGAGCGACGCATCACGTCGAGGGTCACTTCCTACCCGCACAAGCTTCTACTCATGGTAGAAGAAGAAGCAGGTGCCCAATGCGATGAGCGGAAAGCAGTGGCAGCTGAACTTTTGAACACACCAATGGACAACCTCCATTTAACAGCAGCCCAAATGGTACATATGCTCCAGGCGGAGATCAGAGAAGCTTCTCGGACGGGTGTGCTTAGTATGCGAGCGTGGATGCCTCTATATGTTGCTTCTGTCTTCTGGCGCGGAGACGCGCAGGAGACCGAGGGAGTGAACAACCTGCTACAGACCGTGGTTCGCCGAGCACCATCCACTGGGTTACCTCTTTTGGATGCGCGGGTCGCAATACGAAAGACAGCATGCTTGGGGGTCCGAGGCGCGTCCTTGAAGTGGACCGACGTTGCGCCCAGGGTGAACGCAGCTATCGCCGAAGCTACCGACCACGCTTCTGAGATAGACAGTGTGCTCAACATGCCTTTCTGTTTCAGCGTTCCTGATCCGACGCTGGCATTGTGCGACACAGGTGGATCGAGGCCTACTGACCCAAGGGGCGACCCTGTAGCTCTCCTGTGGGGCCAACGGTGCAATCGCAAGTGGTTCAACCAGGTTAAGGCCGAAGGTATCAATGTGTTGCAGTTCGACGGAGACGATCACTGTTAGGTTCTTGCTCTCACCTACGGTTCTTCCGGCCACGTGGCCAAGTGCAAGCTCAACGCAGACGGCAGCGACCTCAGAGCAGTCACTCCTATTGTTGTCGCATCGTCATTGGATGTGTTCTCGAAGCTCTATTCGAGGTGCGTCAAGCCACCTGATGGAGCAGCAAAGCAAGTCACCAATGCGCGCGTTCACCTGCGAGCTTGGGGCGATTTGAGGATCGATGCGTCTACAGATGATCCATGTCCAGGGCGCGACAACGAAATGCTTTTCGGACTCGACGATTCGCCGCCAACTCCGAGGAGCAAGAAACCTGATGCGCCGAGAAAGAACGACAATAAGGCAGCACTACCCGTTCAGGACGCACAGGTGCAACTTGGCTTCGGATGTGACGATGGGTTGGCGGAAGAGCTGGAGAGGATCCTTGAAGAGTTGGAGGGCCGCGACGAACCAACTATGCAACCAGGGTTTGAAGCTGGAAGTTCTGAGCTCTCTGATGAAGCGGAGGCTCGCAAAGGCATTGATGTTTTGGAGGACACAGAGTTTGCCGAGCAATTCATTTCAGTGTTAGAGAAGCATACGGACGAGGGCGACGCGATGCGAACGGATACCCAAGACTTACACGACGCAAGTATTACCACATCGCTGCACGATGTTGCTGTGGAACATGGTCTTACTGGCGCCCCTGCAGATCAAGGCCCTGCAGCTCCATCGCCTGCAGTCAACAAAGGCGTGCATGCAAAGTGGTTAGAGGAGGTGCAGGTGTCCATTGCGGCTCTCAGCGACCGAAGCCATGCTACACTATACACCCCTGTTGGGGACAAGGGCGAAGTGTCCTTGGTGCATGAAGAGAGGAACGGGGGACACTGCGTCGAGTTCGTCAATTGGGCGAACGCTGCTGCGCGCCGGGGGCAAAGGGTGAGAGACTAGAATATTATCCATGGTGATTGGAGCGCACGCCCAACCGCATCGCAGCTACGCTCACGCTACGATATTGCATCCAGCATGCGGGACCCGCATGATGAAGGTGAGCCTCTTGTCTCCTTATCCCTTTATCCTCTTATCCTCCTCCTCCTCCTCCTCCTCCTCTTCCTCCTGACTTCCTCCTCCTCCTCCTACTCATCAGTGACGCCATCTCTTTATCCTCCTCCTCCTGAGTTGTTCAGCGCGGCCAGGTGACCAAGGCGCTGGGCAGGCCGAGCGTCACCCCGCGGGCGCTGCGTGTGAAGCACATCGCTGAGATCGCCGTGGCCGAGCCAGCTGCCCCTTTGCTTCCCTGTTTCGTTTGCGACAACAGCGAGGAGGGTGGCACCCCCCCCCCCCCCTTCAGCACCCGAACGGTCGGGAGGGGCTCCCGACCCCACCCCCCCCTCCCCTCTCCCCTCTCCAGCACCCGAGGGGTCGGGAGGAGCTCCCGACATCCCGAACATCCCCCCTCACTTCCGCCCCCCCCACCCCCCTCTCACCCACCCCAACAACCCCCCCACTCCCACCCCCACCCCACCCCACCCGCGCTCGCTCCTCTCGCCCGCACCCGCATGGTCGTCGGGGGGAGCTTCCGACCCCTCCGCACCCCATACCCGAAGGGTCGGAGGAGCTCCCCGTACCCCCCCCCTTCCCACCGTCCTCCAGCACCCGAATTGTCCGGAGTAGGCTCCCGACCCCCCCCCACCCCCCTCGCCCCTTTCCAAACGCCGAGGGTCCGGGGAGGCTCCCGACCCCCCCCACCCCTCCCCTCTCCCGGCACCCGAAAAAAACAAAATACAAAAAAAAAAAAAAAAAAAAAAAGGGTGGTCGGGAGGAACTCCCGCCCCCCCCCCCCCCTCCCCCCTCCACGCGTGCGTGTCGGGAGGAGCTCCCGACCCCTCGGATGCTGGTGGCTGGTGGGTACGGGAGCTCCTCCCGCCCACCTGGGTGAGTCCACAACTGATGGAGGAGGGATCTTTCATTCAAGGTGACCATTGCTCCCTCCTCCACCTCCTCCTCCCTCCCCCTCCTCCACCTCCTCCCCCCTCGCCTCGCCCCCCCTCTTCCCCTTCCGCGACGGGGCGAGGGGGGGCAAGGGCGACGACGACGCCGACTGACGACGACGGCCCGACGTCTGCTTGGCAAGGCAACTGGTCGCACGTACGTGTGAGGGCGCATTGCAGCGTCGTTGATGTGTCCTACGTTCACTCTGGCCCCCCTCCTCATCTTCGCGTCCTCCACCTCTTACTCCACATCCTGCGCGGTCGCCGCCGAGGGCAACCCCTGGGGAAGGGACAGGGACAAGCCTCGTGTCACCACGGCTGGATTCGCCTCCAGACCTCTCGTCAGAACGCACCCGTGTCGCCACAGCTGGATTCACCTCCAGGGCCTCCAAGTCTCGTCAGAACGCACCCCCTCCTCCTCCTCCTCCTCCTCCTCCTCCTCCTCCTCCTCCTCCTCCTCCTGAGCGTCGCCGAGTCTCGGGCCCGAGGCGGCGGCGCGGCGGCGGGCGGCCCCCCCGCGGCCGCCTCGGCCCGCCGGCCGCGCTCCGCGATGGCACCGAGGCCATATTCTTTTTTCTCTCACTCGGAGGTCGTGTCTTTGTCCATCCCCGCCTGCGCCAGGCTGGCGCAGATAAGCTGGGAGGAGGAAGAGGGGGGGACCGAGACCGAGACCTGAGGATAATAAAGAGGAGGGGGGAGGAAGGAGGAGGAGGGCGAGGAGGGGGGAAGGGGGGGGGGCGCGGGAGACGAGGCTGGGAGTAAGCAGGGAGGGAGGGAGGGAGGGAGGACGAGGAGGAGGAGGGAAAGCTAAAAGCAGCTAGAGTGCGCACGCACGGGGGGGGGGCGATGAGCGCCGCCTCGACCCACGCTCGTACTCACTCGTACTCAGACTCACTCATACTCAGACTCAGGCACACTCTGACTCACTCAGACACTCACGCTCACTCATATCCAGACTCACTCACTTCGACTGCTCGGCCGTCGGCGGTGAGAGACGCCCGGGCGCGCGTCGGCCCCCCAGGCGTCGCGGCGGCGGGTGCCGAGCAACTAGCGGGTGGCATGCAAGATATCTGCGCCCGCTGCCAGGGCGCGGGCCGCGGGGCCATGAACGACCGCGAGCCCCGTCGGGCCCGATGGGCCCGATGCCCGAAGATAATCAGGTAGTGTTGAAGTTTGGTCGGACCTCCTCCTTCTCCTCCTCCCCTCCTCCTCCTTCCTCCTCCTCCTCCTCCTTCCTCCCTCTCCCTCGTCCTCGTCGCTCCCCTCTCCCCCCTCCTCCTCCTCCTCCCCCTCCTCCTCCTCCTCCTCCTCCTCCTCCTCCTCCTCCTCCCCCTCCTCCTCCCTCTCCTCCTGGCCTCCTCCTCTGAGCCCTAGTCATCCTCATTGTCTGATCTATCCGCGCCTACTTCAGCAGGTGCGCGCAGGCACTCTTGGGGATGCCCTCGAGCACCTTGGACCTGAGAGCGGCGAGCGTCGCCGCCGCGGCCCCCTCGGCCGCCCTGCCCGCGTCGCCCCCGTCACCGTTCGCCGGGCCGTTCGCCGCCGAGCACGCGCCCTCGTACTTGGCACCCATGCCGAGCCCGAGGTCAATCATATCCGACTTGTCCGACCTGCCCTTGCCCTTGGACGTGCCCCTGCCGTTGCCTTTCTCGCCCTTGTTGTTGACCGCCTTCTAATTTGCGGCCCGGCGCCTGCTCAGCTTGACGGGCGCCTGCTCAGTACCATGGCCCAATCCATGCGCAGTCGGCTCGAGCACGGGGCACCTCGCGTCGATGGTCGACACTGCCCCCTCGCCGTCGGCCGCGCTCGCGGCCAGAAACTCGGGGAGCTCGAACTGCACGACTTCCATGCCCACTGCCAAAGTCGGGAGCTCCTCGGGCGGCTTTGCATCATCTGGCCCCGGGGGGGTCTGCTGAGCAGTCCGCTTCTTGCCACGACCAGTCTTGTTGGCGTCGACGTTGGTCTCGAGCCTCTCGACCATCCAAGCGGGGATAGGGCAGCTGCCCGTAATGCTGTGCTCAACGGGGTCGAAGGTCAGGAACAATGGGACCTGAATGTGACTCTCGTCCTTCCCGTTAGGCGTAATCCCAGCGATCGTGGTGATATGGAACGCGGCCGTCTTGCCCCTGGAAAAGGAGCGAGGGCGATGGCAATTTGGCAAAGGAGGGAGGAGCGAGGAGGAGGAGGAGGGAGGAGGAGCACGACGACACGACAAGCCTGGCAGGCCCAACGTGGCCAGCAAAGTACATCTTGAAAGACTCCGTGAGCTTCTTGTTGGAGAGCAGCTTCACTGCGGGCTTAGACCCAGCACCAGAACCCGCAGGCGGCGTCACATCGAGAGTAACGCTCTCGAAGAGATCATCCTCTGGCTGGAACGCTAAGTTCAGGAACTCCGGCTCCAAGTGCACGGACAGCTGCTTCACGAAGGCAGCGGTGATCTCGTGCTCTGGCAACTTGATGATGCACTGCGTGGTCAAGCTGGCGTGGTCAATCCCCAGAGTTTTCCTCAGCTCTGCCCCCTTCGGGCAACCCGTATCGGCGGTTCTCTGGCGGCTCATCGCCTCTGCCAGCGTGCCCAGATGCAGCGTTGGATCGCGCTGCTCCTCTGCCGGGCGCAGCTCTGGCACCAAGCTTGCCGCGGCGGTCACCACGGCCTCGCCGCCAGGCGCGGCCGACTCCAACTCGGCAATTTGCTTCTCGAGCTCGTCCTGGGCCGCCCTGCTGGCCTCCTGGATGCCGAGAACGGTCTGCGCGGTGGCGCGCGCTACGGACAAGTCGAGCCGCTGCGGCCTCAGCGTCGCCTTGGCGTGATCATCGATGGCCAGGGACGCGATCGAACTCAGCATCCTGACCCGCGCAAATTCCCAAACTTTCCGACCGTGCCCCACCGTGCGCAAGTCCAGCACGAACCTCAGACATGCTCAAATCTCTCTGGGATTCGTACCTCAACGCGCTCATCACGCCGTCCACTGCCTCTATCTTGAGCACCACGCCTTCCTCTGTCGCCCACGTAACTTTGGTCTTGGTCCTGGCCAGCAAAGAGCACGCGACCTCTGCCACGATCTTGGAGCGGAGGCACATGAATCCCTGCACGGCGTTCACGCTCTCGAAGATGTCATCCACCACCTCTGGGACCTTGAAGTTGGGGTAAGCTTCGGGGTCCGCCCACACGAAGCCAATCTTCTGGATGGGGCCCATGGTCTCGTCCTCCAGCGATACCAGCTCTGCTGCGGCGATGGCCTGAAAGACCCAGCCGACGATGCTAGACAGCACCACCTTGACAGCAGCGTCGGACTTCCTGTAGAGATCGTCCTTCATCTCAGCCTCGAAGAACTTCCAGGCCCGCTGAGATACATCCATGTAGACTGGCAGGAACGTCACGGGCGTGTCATACGGATTTGATGAGATGAACTCCCGCAACGCGGCAACAAGAGTCATATTCCCAAACGCCTTCGCGATGCTCGCCTCCATAGCAGTCTGTGGGGTATCATCATACTCGTCGCCGCCCATGGCGTCGTCGTCTTCCCCATCGAGCTGCAAGCAGCGTTTCCTGATCCTGTCCACCACCATCTTTTTGACGTCGCCTCGGACCGCGTTCCAGCCCGCGAGCGTCTTCTTGGAGTCCTTGGAGGTGCCGCCGAAAACTACCTGAGTGGCAGCAAAACAAGAAGCTCCCTCCTCCTCCTCCTCCTCCTCCTCCTCCTCCTCCTCCTCCCCCATCCCCATCCTCCCCGGGAGGCCCGCCGGGAGGAGTGGAGGAGGAGGAGGAGGAGGGTCGTCGGCGTCGTCATCGTCGTCGTCGTGGAAGGGATGCGAGGTCGAGGAGCGAGGAAGCGAGGATGGTAAGGAGGAGGAGGAATGGGGAGGGGGCGGAGGAAGGAGGGCGCTGGGAGGGTGCAAGGGGACGGGCGAGGAACGAATGGGAAAGGAAGGTCGAAGAGGGGGAGAGAAGGAAGGGAGGCGAGGTCGAGGAGCGAGGAAGGCAGGGGGGAGGAGGGGAGGCAGGGGAGGGGACGACGACGATCGACGACGACGACGCCGACGACGACGACGACGACGACGACGACCACCTGCCCCTCGTCGCTGAAGGCGAACTCCAAGACGCACCTCCAGTAGTACCGCGACGCCTAGGCGGGGCGCGGCGCTGGGGGGCTTCCTCCTCCTCCTCCTCCTCCTCCTCCTCCTCCTCCTCGTCCTCCCTCCTCTGCATCCCTCCTCCGCCTCCTCTTTCTTCCTCCTCCTTTCTCCCTCCTCCTCCGAGCCTCCTCCCCCTCCTCCGCCTCCCCCGCCTCGCTCTTCCCCCTCCCCCCCTCCCCCTCGCCCCCTGACTCCTCGCCTCTCCCTCCCCTACTCCCCGCTCCTCCTCGGAGGAGGGGGGCGGCGGGGGGAAGTGTAGTTCGGCCCGAGGCCGAGCCTCGTCCACGGCGGTGTCCGAGGCAGCGCGCATGGCAGCAGTGATGCCCTTGCTGCCGAGGGCCTCGGCCACGCACGCGTTGTGCGCCAGGATGGCGTCCTCGATCCAAGGGATGATCGTCTCCCCATTCTCCTTGCACAAGCACAACCTCCGCACGGCCTCCATGTGCTTGATCTCCACGGCGCCCCCAGCTGCAGCGGCCTTACCAGCGCGGCGAGTCTTGCCCTTGTCCTTGTCCTTGTCCGACGCCTTGTCATTGCCATCATCCTTGCCCTCCTGCTTGACGTCGTTCTGCTTGCCCTCGCTCTGCTGGCCCTTGTTCTGCTGGCCCTCCTCGCCCTCGGCGGCGGCCCCGGGCGCCGCGCCCACCGCAATCTTCTGCAGGTCCTTGTTGCGGTCAGCCTCCCGCCGTCTCTTCTCCGCCTCTTCCTGCGAAGGAGTCTTCCTCAAGATCCTGCGACGCTTAGATTTCTCATCGGGCTTAGACTCAGGCTTCTCATCGGTCTTAGACTTATCATCGGTCTTGTCCGACGCCAGCTTAAGCTCGCGCAACTTGTCGATCGACTTCTGAGTAGCTTTGTAGAACTTCCCGCTCGAGATGTCCACGAACATGCTCTTGAGTGCGGCCGACGTCTTCGACAGCTTGATCAAATGCCATGACACACGCGAAGCGTTCTTGTCCAAGACCACAGAAATGCCGTTGTCCTCGACGCTGTCCTCGATGTTGTCGCTGACCGTCGGCACCAAGAACTTGACGCACTCTTCCATCATCATGCGGATGAGCTTCGGGGTGGCATTCACCGTGACAGGCTTGTTATTGAGCATGCCGCAAAACGTTGAGAGGACAGCCTTCAGGCACTCGAGCACGGTGTAGTTCTTGATCCTGCCATCCCCGAACACGCAGCAATCCAGCATATGCTTTCGGAAGATAGCCCACGAGTCTTTGCCGGGATCAGCGGCGTCGATCTCGTTGAACCTCTCGGCGATGTACCTCACCAGCTCGTACAGGTTGTTTGATGGGATGATGCCCTGCTTCGCCTGATCCTTGTAGTTGTCCTTGATCCACTGCCAGACCTTCTGGCGCCGACTCTCGTCGCTGCCAGTGGCCCACCCTGGGTTGAGATGCTCGTAGGCGGCCAGCTCGGCGTTGATTTTGCGGCCCCATTCGATTGTTTCCACAAAATTGATGCCGGCTTTCTGGTTAAAGTCGAAGTTGAGGAAATCTTTCATCCATACGAGGGCATCGTCAGGCGCACGGCACTGATATACTTGCACGCGGGTGAGGCCTTTAGCCAAAGCGGCCTGCGCGTTTTCGTTCGCCCTCCACTTCGGATTGTCGCAGCACATATAGAACGCGGTAGCCAGGTGAGCCCGTGAAAACAAACGATATGGAGGGACGTCCCCCTCGCTGAGCTGGCACGTGGGCACGCCCCGGGCATCATTGGCGAGCCCAAACGACAAGATGGTCTTGATCTGTGTGCTGAGGTTCTCCTTCTGCTCGCGGTCGTTGACCCCCATGTGGCGGGCGAAGTTGCGCTCGCCCTGCGAGTTGTACCAAGGGATCGTGGCGTTCATGTGCGTCCGTACCTGGAAGGAGGCAGGAGGAGGGCCCCCGACACCCTTCTTCCACAACCTCCTCCCTCTTCCCCTTCTCCCCCCCCCCCCCCCCCCTTAAGGCCTCAGAGCCCCAAGAGGAGAAGGAGGACGAGGAGGGGAGGGGGGGGGGGGGGGCGCGGGGGAGGAGGGGAGGCGGGGGAGGGGGGGGGAGGAGGAAGGGGCACCCCGAAGAGCTCCTGGCACAAGTCCAGGCGCCGAGCACCCGCGACATTCGGGAAGCGTTTGTCCACGTTCGTGATGGACAGGTCGAACGCCAGCGCGAGCGTGTCGGTGGCGGTGGCGACGACGGCCGACGAGGCGCCAGGTTCCGACTCTAGCCCCTGCGACTGAGAGGAAGAGGTCATTGGGCCACCCGATGCCGACCGAGGTGAGGGTAAGTCGGTGGCAGAATGGAATTCTGCAACGGTGGCCGTGAGAGACGTTGACCTCCCTAGGAGGTCGGGCTGGGAGCTTGAGTAGAACATGGCCATGGCAATTGGCCACCGAGGGAATGGGGGCGGGTCGGGCGCGAAGGGCAAGAGGATTTGGGGAGCCCCGGGTGCCCTTCCCCAGCAAGCCCTTGCCGCAGTAAGCGTTTCTAGTAAGCCCTCGCCGCAGTGAAATGTCCGACGACGACGAGGCGGCTTGGGCGGAGGGGGCGGTTGGTTGTTCATTGTTATTGCAGCATCAGTGACTCAGGCACGTTCTCACCCCTGCAGCGGCCCCCTGCAGGCAGGGCCGAGCGGAAACCCGACGAGGGGCCCGACCGAACCTGATTGCCCCCCCCCCCCCCCCCCCCCCTCTCCGCAAGAAACGATGGCCCGAGGGGCCGCGAAGAGGGAGGGAGGCGAAGAAGCAGGCGACGGGCGAGGGCCACTAGAGACAGCCGAGTGGGAGCACATGCATCTTGTGGCCCCGAGCCACTCACACTCAGGCTCTCGCCCATACTCAGACCCACTCAGGCTCTGACTCACTCGCACTCAGACTCACGTGCACTGTACACTCAGACCCACTCACTTTCAGGCCCTCAGGTTCGGCAGTAGGACTAGAACTCCTCCCTCCACCTCCTCCGGCCGCCCCCTCCCCCTCCTCCTCCTCCTCCTCCTCCTCCTCCTGCTAATCATCGCCGATCCAACGTTTCTGGCGGTCGGTCGTGCCGCTCAGCAGGCCCCCTCCCTCTTATGCACGTCGGCTCGGCACCCGACTCTGTCGGAGAGGAGAAGTGCCAGCAAGTCTCAGTTCACACATTTGGCAATGGGGCTGTTACAATGCAAAAACAAATCACGTGCAATATATCACGCACCCTAGTGGGGCGAGGGACGGGGGCTGACGCCTCGATCTTATCACTCTAGCTGCGAGCTCGTCGCAGCTAGTTAACATGATGATCGCGCATATGATAGGTCTCATCCATCATGCGCCGCCAGCCCCCGCCCCCTGCACTGCCGGGGCGAGAGGCGCAAGGGCTCTCGAAGATAAGCACGTGCCGAGAGCGATCACAATCGGGTAATACCCGTTACATCTACCACCTTCGTCCACCCAAGAGCGTGCACCAGGACGCAGCCAGCTACATTGCAATTCATAGTGTTTCCAGCCTGCCCGATAGTTTGCAAGCGCCTCTGGCGAGTGCACCTGTCTCGCGTGAAACTACAAAGGGCGGGGGCATCGCTGTCGTCAAGGCTGCTCTGGTTGGTCAGCGCCAGGACTGGGGACCCCTGGGGCAACAACAACTCTGCGGGCGTGAGCCAACGCCCCTGGGATGGCACATAAGACAGACACTTGCACGTGATGGTGTGCATCACCTCGCTGGTGCTGAAGACGGGCCGCTCGTTCGGGTCCTCTGGGGCGTCCGCCCACCCTCCCTCAAAGTCCCCTCCCCCCCCACATGGAGCCCATAGGAGGCCAGAAGAACCCGAGGAGACTGAGAGGGCACATGGGGAGTGCAAGCCTGCGCAGGGAAACATGGGAAACATCTGACACCTAAAACGTTAATCGGCGTCCGAGGTCCTGCGTGATGTTGACAATTGCGTCCTCCGGCACAGTCCCGAGGTCAGCGTGCCCCGTCAGATGCTTGCGCTCGCTGTCGGCCAGGGGCGCGTAGAAGTCGCCGGCCACCGCGACGTAGTCATCGCCGGGCGGGTCCTTGGACCAGTTGGACCCCTCTCGTTGACACGACCATTGGAGCTCCTGGAGAATCTCGAGGTCGGTCGCCACGAGGAACGCGCGCCAAATGCACGTGCGAGGCTTCTTGAATAATTGAATGACGTTCTCGAGACTCGAGTACTTATCTGTCACTCGCTGCCTGTGCGCCAACACAGTCCAACGCCGCGGCCTGCGAACTGGCCAGCCCAGGCTAGTCGGACAAATCACAGTGGAGCAGATGATGTAGATGTCCGCAAGGGCGGACTGTAAGATATCGACGCTGAACATGTGAGCGTTCTCATGTATCACAATCGTCGGTGCTGCATTTCTCACTAACGCTACCCATGCAACAAAGATCTCCACGGTCTTGCCAGCGACGGTTTGTCGCCGCCCCAGTGGCGAGAAGTCTATGCACGGGGTGCCCGCGATGCGCAGCTTGCCCGCCTTGAACCTGCATTTGCGTCCGTGGCTCAGGCAGTAAGCACTCCCAGTGGTGGACTTGGCAGCTTCTTTCCAGCACTTGTCAAGCTTAACTAGGGACGGCTCCTGGTCGGCCTTGAGATCCTGCAGCTTTCGTTGTCTGTTATCACTCAGAAAACCAACTATATCTCCGAAGATGCATTCTGGTCGACTGGGGTGCGCATCCAATTCGGCCTGGCACGATGGGTCGCTCTCCACCGCGCTCAAGTGCGCTGGGTGTTGGCAGTCACCGTGGCCCAACTTGGAGACCGCTCCTGCCAGGCCGTTCAGCGCAGTCCCAGGGGCATCGACGCCCGAGAAAGCAGTGGAGTACTTCAAATGCTGCATCCGCTTCACGATGTCATCAATCTTCACAGGGCTGTGCTCGGTCACTACCCTCAGAACTCGATGCGGCCAATCAAGCAGATTGCGAAGCTCATCAGGCCCATCGCAAACGAGCCCAGCAGCGCCCTCGTCAGCGCGGGCGGGCACGGGAAGCTGGGCGTCGGCGACCGCGACCCCAGCCGCGGCCCTCTCGACGACCTTGCGCTGCAGAGTGCGCCTCTTGGGCCCGCCCATCGCGCTCGGGAGCACCCTCTTCCGAGTGAGTGCTGCAGCCCCGTCGCCACCCGCGCTCCCGCTCGCTGGATCTGATTGCAGGCGCTGCGATTCGGATGCACTGTCATCGTCGAAGCCACCCAGAGACTCGTCGGCAAAAGCTGCCCTGAACAAGGGGTCGGGCGGAGCCAGAGGGTCGCTGTCGTCGGCGACGTCGCGACCCTGCTCCGCGGCCCCCGCGTCGCCGCCGCCCAGCGGGCCGCCCGGGGCGCCCTCAGCGATCGAATGCCCAGGCGAAGGCGAAGCTGGCATGTCCTCGCCCTCGGCCGCCGCCTCCACCGCAGCCTCGGCCGCCGCCTCCTCCGATGGCGAAGCTGCTGGAGCTGGCATGTCCTCGCCCACGGCCGCCGCCTCCTCCGCGATGTCAGGCGCTTCCGCCAGCGGCGTATGCGGAGGTGTCCGCGGTGTCCTCTTGTCCGGAGACCAATCTGGCGGACGTGAGGACGTGCTCGGCGCCAATGCCCCCATGGGCGATGCTAGCGCCAAGGCCGCTGGCGCCGAAGAAGCCTCTGGAGTGGCTGGCACTGGCGTTGCCGGCGCCGCCTCAGCCCTCGCCGCCAACAGACGCCCCGCCGCGAGGCTCCTAAAGGTCACGAAGTGGAATCCTTCAGCAAAGGCGGGTGGAACTGGCACCGCTGCACCCTGTGAAATAGGCCCTCCAAGAAGATCTGGCGAGGCGGGGCCAACCGGCGCCGATGGGGCAGCAACTGGAGAAGCTAACGTCGTGTGAGCAGGCAGCAGCCGCCGCAGCCGCATGGGCAATCTCGACGGTGACCTCGCCTCCGGCGGTGCCCATGGCGGGCTCGGCGGCGGCGCGTCAGCCGTTGGCGTTGGTGGCAGCGGCGTCCCAACCGTCGCCGCGGGCTCGGGCCGCGCGGCGCCCGCCGCCTCATCCTCCTCAGGGGGCTCCTTCGGTGAGGCTGAGCGGGGCGAGCCCGGCGCCGCTGGATCTGCCTCCCCTGCGGGGGGCGCGGCCAACGCCGAACTGGCGCTGGCCGGGGCTGGCTGCTCTTCGGCCGCCCGGGCAATTGGCGGCGCCGCCGCGTCGTCGCCGTCGCCGTCGGCGCCCGCTGGGTTCAAAGCCTGTCGAGCGATTGGCCCAGCAGCTGACGACCCCTCATGCCATCCATCGGGCGTTGCAGCTGCAGCCCGGGGCGCCCCGAAGGTCAACGTAGACTGCCTCTTCATCTTGAGCGCGACGTCGCCCTTGCCGAACACGATCCACGGCAGTCTCCTGGGCGACATTGAAAACATCATCCTCCTCCTCTTCCTCCTCCTCCTCTGTTCCGTCTACCTCCTCCTTTTCTTCACCCTCACTCCTTCTCAACCTTCTCCTCCCCGTCCGACTCCGACCCCCCCATCATGTCTTCCCTCAGCCCCTCCCCTATCGCTGTGTCCTTGTGCTCTTGAGGGGCGCGAGGAAGTGATCTGCCAGTGGGGGCACCATGCAAGTGGAGAGCTTCCAAGCAAACACTTGGCCATCAGGAACTGTATCCACTCGGCGTTTCTCAAAGGTACTTGTGAACGCGGTCTCATCATCAATTTTCTCATAGTCGTCATACTTCAGGATTCCAATGGCACGAGCAACAGGGCGATCTTTGAACGCAATGTCTTCACGTAAGTCCTCGAGTAGGTACACGCACTCACCACGCCGCAGAATTGTGCAACGCGTCTTGTGCAATAACCACCTAGCATACCCAGTAAGCGCCCCCTGCGCGGCATCTGGGGACATCACGATGCCACGACGCATGCCGCATGTTATGGGCACTGAGAGAGTGTTAGACTCAAACGAATCCATATCTCACAATGCAACGATGTGTTTGCTTAGCTTGAGCCCCGAACCTCTGGAAGGGCATATCCGCCCCCCCATCAAGAACGAGTCCCCCTAGACATCTCAAAACAGCAACCCTGCGGGCCCGACGTCCAAGACTCCAGATCGGCCCAAGAGGTTTCCCAGGGAACATACATGCCGTATCTGATTTGCCACAGAGAGAAATGATGAATTCACCAGATACTTCTGCATGGCATCCTTCGGGTCTGCCGCAAACGAATAGTAAATGCGGAACATATCTGCTTACATAAGAAGTAGTGACACACATTGAATGGTTCCCATCGACTACTATAACACGACAGAGAACATATTTAACACATGTGAATTCTGTAACGCAGTTTCGAACGGCATTCGGGCCCGAACAGGAATCACCCACGTTAACACTGAACACGGTATGGTTCACGATCATGCGTTCGAACAACCAATGGACGAGCATGGAAATCATCAGAAAATAATTCAAATGGGTTAACCCCGCAGAACACCATTCAAAGCAATAACATGTCGACAAAAAAAACAAAACATATTGCAGCACTTTGACAAATCATTTGCTGCCTAAAGAAACCTTAAGAACATCGTCGACAATCATTGTGTCTTTGAAGAATTATCGCGGAAATCATTAAACGTTCAATGATTTCCTTAAGAAAACTTAAGAAATCATTAAACTCTTAATGCTTGTTCCAAGATTTTTCAAGAAAAGCATTAAAAGTTTAATGAGTTTCTTAAGTGTTCTTCAGAGAACCATTAACATTTTAATGTTGCTTTAAAGATGTCTTAAGAACATCATCGACAGGTTAATGACTTTCCAGAGACATCTTAAGAAAATCATTTAAAACATAGTTTTCGGAAGATTTTGAAAAGAAATCCATTAACATTTTAATGATGTTTAAACGGAATCTTAAGACAATCATTCAATGTTGAATGATGTTTTTGAAGTTTTCTTCAGAAAATCATGAAACTTTTTAATGATGTTTAAAAAGATTTCTCAAAACAACATTACAACATATTGATTGTCTTAAGAAATCTTAAGACAATCATGGAATTTTGATTTGTTTTCTTAAGAAATCATAAGAAAATCATTAAAATTCTAATGATTTTCCGAGCGCCCACTCACTTGCGCAAGGCTCATCGAGCGCTCCCCGAGAGCGCGGGGGGGGCGCTCACACGCTCTCGAGCGCCCCGGGGGCGCGCTCGAGGAACTTCGAGCGCCCCCCGAGCGCCCAGCAGGGGGGGCTCAAGGCGCCTCGAGCGCCCCCCGGGGTGCACTCGAGGAACCTCGAGCGCGCCGCAGGGGAGAGTCAAGGCGCCTCGAGCGGCCCCGGGGGTGCACTCGAGGGGCCTCGAGCGGCCCCGGGGGTGCGCTCGAGGGGCCTCGAGCGGCCTGGGGCCGCGCTCGAGGCGCCGTGAGCGGCCCCGGGAAGCCGCTCGCGGCGCCTCGAGCGCCTCCCCAGGCCGCTCGAAGCCCCTCGAGCGCCCCCCTCGGGGCCGCTCGGGGCCGCTCACGGCGCCTCGAGCGCCTCCCCAGGCCGCTCGAGGCCCCTCGAGCGCCCCCCCGGGGCCGCTCGAAGCCCCTCGAGTGCACCCCCGGGGCCGCTCGAGGCGCCTTGACGCCCCCCTGCGGCGCGCTCGAAGTTCCTCGAGCGCACCCCGGGGGGGCGCTCGAGGCGCCTTGAGCACCCCTGCTGGGCGCTCGGGGGGGCGCTCGAAGTTCCTCGAGCGCCCCCCCGGGGCGCTCGAGATTGTGTGAGCGCTCCCCGCCGCGCTCTCGGGGAGCGCTCGATGAGCCTTGCGCATGTGAGCGGGCGCTCGGAAATCATTAATATTTTAATGATATTCTTAAGAGTTCTTAAGACAACCAATGATATTGCAATGATTTTCTTAAGATTTCTTGAGGCAACCATTAAAGGTTTAACGATTTTTTGTTGAGAAATCTTTATACAATCATTAAAGTGTAATGAATGTCTTAAGAAAACGTTGACAGCACATTAAAATATTAATGATTGTCTTAGGATTTCTTAAGGAAATCCTTAACTTTTTAATGATGTTCTTCAGCAATCTATGAAAAAAAACAAATAAAATCAATGCTGTTCGTAATATTTCTTCAGAACATCATTGAACTTTCAATGATATTCTTAAGACTTCTTAAGAAAATCATTGAATGTTTGAAGATGTCCTAAAAATTTCCTTAGACAATCATTAAAAGTTTAATGATTTTCTTAAGATTTCTTTCGAACATCATTATAAGTTAAACGATTGTCTTATGATTTTTCAAGAAAGTCATTGAATTCTAATGATATTCGTAAGGCATAGTTAAGAAAACCATTAATTGCTTAATGCTGTTCTGAAGCTTTCTTAAGAACAACATTAAACATTAGTAACGATTGTTAAACGAGTTTCTTTTTTTGTTTAAGATGTCCATTGTTGTTCTACATAACGCGTCATTGATTTCCAATGTTTGTGTCCTTTGAATGCTGTTCTTCGGTTTTGAAATATGTCAATGGTTTCTCATAGTGATCATGCTGTTATATTATGGTTTGAACGCATTAACGCGTCAAATATAAACACAAGCAACAATTCAAACATCAACGCAACTGCTTTGAACGGCCTTCGGGCCGCGCCACCGTACGGCGCACATCTTATATCAATACCGATGACTCCCACGTTGCACTCTTAGAACATATATCGGAATGAAATACAAACACAGCTTCGAACATAACATAACCCATGCAAACAACGCTAAGACCACATGATAACGCGCGTCCTTGAGTCGAACCAGAGAAGCTTTTCGGGCGCGAGCGGGGGCCCCACGAGAGGACTTTAAAGGGAGCCAAGACCCTAAGCCTAGCCTGTGCACCAAGACTCAGCGAACTCGAGATTGCACGCAGTATGTTAGTGTTGAGGGACATGGAGCGCGTAGCGCCAGTTATGCCCGTAGGGTTCAGATTAATGCCCCCACCGCCCCCCAGGGACTGCAGCTGAAGTTGGACTACGATGAGCTCTCGGAGAAGTTTGATCAGGACCGCGCGCCCCCCCCCCCCCCTCCTCTTCCTCTTCCCCCTCATCTTCCTGCTCCTCCTCCCCCCCCCCCCCCCCTCCTCATCCTCAACCTTTCCTCTGACTTGTCATATCCTATATTTGAATGGGCGGGGGCTCGCGTGCAAGCGCGTTGCGCTAAGATATGGCCCCGGAGAGCTGCGCGATGTTATCTTCGCCGGCGTGCGCGTGCGAAGCGCTCGGATATGGTTCGGGGCGAGCCTTGCGATGTCCCGGGTCTTGGGCGCGCGCGCTTGGCGCTCGTATACCGCGCAGTCAACGCGCGCGATAAGGGTGCGAGGCGAGGAAGCGGGCCCCCTGGGCGCCCAAGTTGATGCTCGTTTGATTCAAGGAGTGGATGGGCCGCAAAGGCAAGGATGCAAGGGTGCCCTGGGGAATGCTGCTCATCCTTGCCACGCGCGTTGACTGCGCCACCTGGGGGGGGGGGGGGCGGCGGGGGCGTGCTAGCGCGTAGCGCTCGAATATGACCTCGGAGGGTAGGGAGCTGAGGGGCCAGGAGAGGAGGAGCTCTTACTGATGCCCCACGATATTTGGACACGTGCGTATCTCTTCCCCTGTCCGCTGCCGAGCGCCATGCACGGCGCGCGCGTCGCAAGCCTCCTGTAAGACGCAAAAATGTGAGCAACGCAAAGACCGAGGGCAACGCACCCAATGAATCAGGAACAGCACGCAGCATAGTAGGCCATTCCCCAATGCCTGCACACATGCTATATCTATCAAAGCTTCCGCGAGGGCAACCGCCAACGAACTCGGCCCGCCCCTCGCGATCCGCCTGGGCCTCCAGAGGCCCCAGGGCGCACCCGATGGTTAGCGTAGCGTTCGATACTTTTCGAAAACGAACCCACCCACACATCATCCCATATTCCTCCTGATCCTGCTCCTCCCTCGTCCTCGGCCTCCTCCTCCTCCTCCTCCCCTCCTCCTCCTCCTCATCCATCCTCCTCCTCCTCCTACCCCGCCCGCGTTTCCTTCCCTGGAGGTCCCTGGATGTTCCAGAATGTCCATTGGAAGTTTCTCGGAGGTCTCTGAAGGCCGACTCCGCTGGAGATTATTCGGGGCGCGGGTGCCGCACTCGACTCCACGCGCGCACCTGCCGCCGCCAGGCCGAACTCATCATGCTCGACCAGCGCGTGATCCACGATCGCCACGATCAAGACGAGGACCGCCTGCTACTGCTGCCCCTCCTTCGCCTTCTGCTCCGAAGATGACGAGGGTGACGATGCAGCCGACGATGCCCCGGGCGCCGTTGACGACGACGATGACCCGCCGCTGCCACTGCCGGCGCCGCCGTCCCAGTCCTCGAAGCCCGTCAACCACATGTTGATCATGGCCTGGAGGTGATCCTTGTCCTTGAACTGGTCGTAATCCTCGAAGATCTTCTGCTTCTTCATGCCGCTGCCGTCGCCGCCCTCCTCGATGTCGGGCTCGGGCCTCTTCCTCTTCTCCGCGATCGCATCGGAGTCAGAATCGGCGGTCTTGGAGGCAAGCGTGGCGAACCTGGCTGCCTGAGACGCGGCGACGCGCGCAGCCCGCGCAGCGTCAACTGGGCCCGGGCTATCTCCGCGGTTATCGTCGCCCGACTCGTCGCCATCCTTCTCGCCCGACTCGTCGCCATCCTCCCCCACGTCGACTTCCTACTCAACAAAGCAAGAGGCCAGGCTCTCCTCGCTGTCGCTGTCGAGCTCGTCGTCGGAGTCGCTGTCGGAGTCCGAGGCCGTCGAGACGTCGCCCACCATGGTGATGCGCTGATCATCGGGCCCATTGAAAGCCATGTCGGCACGAGGGGTGAGCCCGTTCGCCATGCGGGTGAGGCACTGCAAGCGGTAGCGGGTCCTGGTGTACGTGCACGGCTGGAGGAGTAGACGCGTCCGAGCCTGCCTCGTCCAGGCGCCGCACCTCGCACAGCAGATGACGTCGCGAAGCTGGCGAATCTTGTGGGTGACATGCGGCATGTCAAGCTGCGGGTGCACCATTCTGGTGCAGTGGAGGTAGCGCACGATCCAGTCGCCCCAGCCGGGGTCCACCCTCTGGGTCCCGCCAACGCGCAAGAAGGTGCTCACATGGTGACGAGCATGATGCGGCGCCTCCGGGGCCAGCAGACCATTACCTGTCATGCGAAGACGGTACGGCGCTGGGGGCCTCATTGTGAATGGGCGGCGCATGTTGACGCCGTGGTTGACGATCTGGGCGACAGAGTCTTGTGCGTCGGCGGCCGCAAGTGGCATCATAAGTTCTAGTGGTGCCCACGCTCGCAGCTCTTGCAATACAGTATCTGCAGTCAGACGAAGGAAGTCAGTGAGCCTAACTTGAAACCTGAGCCACGAGCTCAATGGCGGGGGAGGGGCGGGTCGGGCCGGGCCCGGGTACGGCCCCAGGGTCGGGGCCACGGGGGCCCCTCGCGATACCAGGATCACCATTGCAATGCCGAGCACACAGACCCACTCACAATCAGACCTTGCCGAACTCAGACTCGCTCCTAAACGGGTTCAGTCGTAATGCGACTTGCCCAGACTCTCACTCACTCTTAGACTCCCCCCCGCACAGACACATCTCGTTCTGGCGCATCGCGCCCCTCGGCCCCTCTGCGAGCTCAGGCTCGCGGCCCGAGGTGAGGGCCCCCAGGGGGGATCGATCTAATGCGGATGAGGGCCCACGGGGCTGATCTGAGGTTGAGGAAAGTTGAGGAGGCAGGAGGAGGAGCCAGGGACGGTGTCAGCGGGGGGAGGTCGGAAGACCTCCAGGAAGTCGGCCCTCTCGGGCCAGACTAGGGCGCGGCATGTCCACAAACCACACTCACAAAAAGTTACCGAGAATCATCTGGGGCGTCGCTGAAGACCCAGGAGGGGCTGAGGAGGAGGAGGGGGGGGGGAGGGGGAGAAGGAGGATGGGAGGAGGAGGGGGGGGGGGCTCCTTCTTCCAGCGACGAGGGCGCAAGGCGCGCCACAGTTGCAGTGCAATCACACGATGCGCTGAGCACGCGCGCCGGTGCGTGGAGGGACAAGGGGAGAGCGCCTATTGCGCCAATTGCGCCCTGATGTCACGAGACGCCCAGAGCACACGCACACGCAGCGCACATAGACTCCCTGAAAGGTTTGGGCAGCATGTCTGCCCCGACACTCGAGTACTCAGCCATATCGGCAACGAGAGTCGCATTACCTACACACCTGAAAGCCTGGACGGCTGCACAACATCTCCTGCGCCAGCGTGTCCGGCATGTGCTACACTGAGTCACGCTGCTCAACCCGAGCAAATTGTGATCCACAAGGGTGGTCCGGCACAACTCACAAGATGGTTCCTCGATGCTAATGTCGACGCCGGCGTGGCCAGCCGTCGTCGCAATTTCCCACATGGTTTGCAACGCTAAGACATCCGCAGGAATATCCTCGCGCTGGTCCCTGGGCTTTACCATCCGAACTCCAACATCAGGCAATATGATACGCTGCACCCGTTCCTCCCACGAAACGTCAACAGCACATCGCGCGCTGCCGCCTTGCTGGGAGCCCAGGGGGCCCCTGCCAACCCTACCCTCGAGCGCCCACCCCCCAAAGCCCGAGGGCGTTGGCGCCGCCGCTCTTAAGCTCTTGTCGAGCCGTGGCCGCTGGAACGGGCGTCGATTCCACGAAAGGCCCCGCCACTGGGGGGAGGGGGGCCGAAGTAAAAGAGGGGAGCCGAGGAAGAAGGGCGTGAGCAGGAGGGAGGAAGGAGCAAGCGCGAAGGGAAAGGAGGGGGTGCGCTTTGGGGGCCCTCCAGCCTGGCAGAATACTCTTGGGCTGAACGTATCTCGGTTGCATCGAAGACGAACCGAGCCTACCAGAAGTCTGTAACCCAACGGCACGCCCAATCATTTTGGTAGGATTGGACCAGTGAACATAGATAATCGCCCTCTCGTCATCCACCACAGCATCAAGCAAAGATAACTGATACGGAGCACGTCCTCCAAGAAGGCCTCCAGAACAATCGTGAGCCCACTTCAGCAATCTGGCCCCTTCTCTGGCACGGGGTAACCACTCGCGGAAAGCACAGTCAAGATAAGTCGGATTGTGCACAGCCTCGGCGTGCCGTTGGAGCAGGGGCTCGCGTGGGCTGACATCCGAACCCCCCGCCGCAGGCCCCGGGGGCGGCGCGCCGCCTCGCATCGCCAGCTCCGCCGCCGCAACCTCGCCCCCCAGGAGTGCGTCCTGCAGCAGCGCGTCGTGCTGCAGCTCGGCGGGGTTCACGTCCATGTGAGGCCGCTTCTGCGGGGGGGGGGGGCGCGGGCTTGGCGGCGGGCAGAGCGAGGAGGAAGAGGGAGCAGGAGGAGGAGAGAGGAGAGAAAGGAGAGAGAGGAAACAGCAGGAGGTCGTCGTCGTCGGTCGGTCGCCGTCGTCGACGTCGTCGCCGCAAAACGAAGGGGCGGCTGCGACAGCAAATTGCGAAAGGAGAAAGGAGCGCTCCTCGGCAAACGAAAAGATCACACCATCTAGTCGTTGCTCATCTCCACGAGGCTCGAAGATGTCGTAGTCGTCGTCGTCCTCCTTGTCCCCGACCTCGGTGTGCAAGCCGAACGATGGGCTGTGGCCTCGGACGATCGCTTCCTCATGCTGGCGCGAGGCATCTTCGCCCATGTCCCTGCGGGTCTCCTCCACCACATCATCATGCGACGCGCTGCCCTCGTCGAGCCCCGTGCCTAGAACGGTCTCGTACAGCGCTCTCATCAGGTCAAGCTCAAAGTCGTCGTCCTTCTCGTCGCCCACCTCCTCCTCCCCCTGCTCATCCTCCAATGGGGCAGCGCCGGCAGGCGCCGTCGTCTTCTGCTTCTTGCCCGTCTTGGACTTCACCGACGCCGGCATCTGATGCCTGTCCGGGAGAGGCGCGGGCGCTCGCATTTTAAATGATGCCTCCACCCCGCCCTCCCTCCACCGTGCCCCTCTCCCTCTCTCTCCTCCTTTCCAACCCCCTCCCTGGTGAGGGAGGGGATGGAGTGGAGTGGAGGAGGGAGGGAGGAGGCAGTGTGGACGGCAGTCACGGTGGAGACTCGGTCGGTGGAGACATCATTTTCCCCCCCTCACTCTACCTCGCCCCTCCTGTCCTCGACCCTCCACCCCTCGACAGCCCTCCACCATCCTCCTGCTGCTACTCCTCCTCCCTCCTCCCCCATCCCTCCTCCTCCTCCTCCTCACCTTCCCACGCCCTCCTCCCTCATCGCCCTCGGCCTCTAGCCCCTGGGACGAGGGCCTGGCTGCAAACGCCGCGATGCAACTGTTGAGGTCGATGCGGAAGATCACGTCGCACAGCCATTCATCTGCGCCAGGGCCAGCACCAGGCAACGTGGGCACGATTGCGGATGAGGAAGAAGCAGCAGCGAGGCGGCCATCGCGGCGCTCGTCTCGCTCGGCCCCCCACACCACGGCATACTCCAGCACGGGCACCCCGGGCACGTCAGGACCGCCAGCCTTCTGAGGCGGAGTGGAGAGAGAGAGAGAGAGAGAGAGAGAGAGAGAGAGAGAGAGAGAGAGAGAGAGAGCAGGAGGAGGGAGGAAGGAGGAGGAGGAGCAGGAGGAAGGAGGAAGGAGCAGGAGGAAGGAGGAAGGAGCAGGAGGAGGGAGGCAGGAGGGAGGAAGGAGCAGGAGGAAGAAGGAAGGGGGAGCAGGGAGATGGAGGAGGCAGCCTGCAAGTCGCCATACAAAGCCCCCCACGCGTCGGTCGATAACTGTGGGCGAAGAGGAAGAGTAAGCCGAGCATGTGCAAAGCGGTCCGCCATGCGCACAATGTGACTCGGCACAAGCATGCCGAGGGAATGGTTCTTCTCCGCGCACAGGAGCACCTCCGCGCCAACAGAGAGCTCCCCCGCCTGCCGGCGATCAATAAACCAACACCGCTGGAACCCCGACTTACGGCAGACACGGTGGAACAGAACATTGCGGGCTGCGGCCCACTGCTGGCTATGAGAGGGGGCAGTATGCATAGGCCCAGGGTAGTTGAACTTCTGGAAGTGCGGGCTCCCCTCCTCATATGGTACCCACCTGTCTGGCATCGTAGATGTTGCCGCACATGCCGCAGGCGTTGTACTCATAAGCTCGTCCATGACTGCCCGCGCATGGCTCCTCGCAGTAGCGAAGTTCAGCTTCGCGCCCCTCTTGCCAATACCAAGAGCTTTCTTGGTGGCCACGCGAGCCGATAACAACTGCAATGATATTCTGCGAGATCTTTCGCAGTTCAGGCGGATGAGGGAATTGATGCCCTCCAACTCCTGCGTGTCTGACCAACAACACATGGCCAGGGCCGCGGCCACGACGTACAAGCCCTGCGGGGTGACCTGGCCAGTATCCGCGGCCAGCTCAAAGTCATGCCTGAACGTCTTCAGCAGCTTGGCGGTGTTAGCCTCCAGCGACGCGACATCCACGCTCTCCAAGTGCAGCGCGTGCTTGGCGAGACCTCCCCATGCTCCCCTCTCTCTCTCTATCTCTCTCGCCCCTCCTCCTCCTCAGTCCTCCTCCTCCTTCTCCTCCTCAGTCCTCCTCGTCCTCCTCTGTCCTCTCCCCCCCCTCGTCCTCTCTCCACCTCCCCCTTGCTTGCCGCCTGTCGCCCTTTCTCCCGTGATGTCGCCCCACCCTCCGCCAGGCCCGCGGCGAGCGACTGAGCGCGCCCGGGCGCAGGGTAGGGTGGAGGATGGGGACATGAGATATGATGGGGATGGGGAGGGGAATGGGGAAGAGAATATATGATATGGGAGAGGATGGAAGATGCGACGTGCATGGAGGCAGAATCCACCCATATCTCCCCCTTCCCCCATCCCCTCCCCTCCCAGGGAGGGGAGGGGATGGGAGAAGGGGGAGGGAGGGGCCCTCCCTCCCCTATCGGACGTCGTCGATGGTCGCACCTCGTGCTTGGAGACTCGCATGCAAACCAGCACAATGATAATGGAAGTGCAAGGAGATGCCGCTGAACCCTCCTGTAATAGCTGCAGGCGCAATGACATATGAGGTATACGCCAAGCTCGACATATAGCGGGGCAAGGCTAATCGGCCACCCCTCGAAAGCGCCAACCCAGTCGAACGTGCACAGGCATTTGGACCACTCCAGGAATATGTTCCAACCCTTATTGCATACCAGTTGCCCCAAGGTGCCCCCATCGCATATGATATCTGAATCCTTCAAGCTCTTCTGCAACACGGCCTGGAACGACAGCAGCGGCCCCGATGCTAGATTGGAAAGTCTGACCGTGACCCAAAACGTGTCGTCGTGAATCGCTCGGGTTGTGTCTCGTTTCCAGCGGCCCATTTTGACTGTGCATTGCTTCTGAGACTCGACCCTGGGATCGTCTGCGTGCCCCCCGGCAGTAGCATCCGCGGGATCTGGACCGCGCACTGGCGCATCAGCAGCAGCGCGAGCCCTGCACGCCTCGGTAGCACCGCATTTACACTTGACCACAGAACTGAACACACCCTCAATCAAATGCTTATCGGCACTTATAATATGTCGTTGAGGAGAGCCGACGGTGCCCCACCGCCCAGAGCAAACGCGCTCTGGCAAACGCTTGGCATGTTTCAGAGCGCTTGGGGCACCGTGCTGATCCACCCAAGCCTTGAACATTGACTTGGCGTTGTCGCGCCACAAAATGTTCAGCTTGGCCAACGAGGCGTAATAATGCCACCCAGGCTTATCAGGCAGTCTGGACTGTAAGGACTCATCCGCACGAGACAAGGCCGAATTGTGAATCAAGCTATGGGCGTGGTGCATGCAACCAACGTCGACAAAGACCAAGTGCTCATTCTCGCTCATCTCGTTTTTCAGCACCGACCGAAATGTCACCTCCCCTGCCAATTTGCTTGCTTCGCCCTTTATCTTCCCCTCACTGTCCCTCGCTCCCTCGCCTGACGTCGCTGATGCCTCTCGTCGTCGTCGTCGTCGTCGTCGTCGTCGCGGTCGTCGTCGTCGTCGTCGTCGTCGTCGCAGTCGTCGTCGTCGTCGTCGGTCGTCGGCGTCGTCGTCGTCGTCGAGGGCCGCGGCGGCCGCGGGCCCGCGCCGGGCTCGCCGCTGCGGCGCCCAGCGACGAAAGAAAAGTTGGGTGTTGACGGTGTTGCCCAAAGTGTCCATGGCCCAAGGCGTTCCCAAGAGTTCCAGGCGGCGCCCAGAGCACCCGCCACGAGGGCCGAGATGGGCCCCAGGGCCCAGGGGGGGTCCATCATTAATGGCGCGACGAATTGGGGGACGGGACACCGTGGGCCAGGGGCGCCCTTGGCCACCACCACCCCCCACCAAAGGTCGGGAGCGCCCACGCAACGTCCTCCTCCCCCCACCTCCCTCCCTCCTCCTCCTCCGCTCATTCTTCTACCCTTTGCCCGCAATCGTCCTCATCATTCACCTCCCCCCAACGGTTTGACACTCGGACACCTCAGGTCCCCCCCTCCACCTCCTATCCCCCTCTGCCTCACTCCTCCTTAAGCCTTCTTCTACTGCTCCTCATCCTCCTCTCCTCCTCCTCCCCCCCATCCTCCTCCTCCCCCATCCTCCTCAGATCCCCTTGCCCCCGTCCCGGGCGGCCCTGCCCGCCTAACCCACCTGGTCGGGCTCGCCATCCGAGCAATACAAGAGCACCCTGAAGTTCACGGCAATATCAGGTCTTGCATTGGGCGGCCTCTTAGAAAATGAACTCCACGGCGCCCCAGCAGCCCGGGGCGCCTTCCGAACGGTCATGCACGTACCCTTGCCGCTGCCGTCTTTAACCGCCTGTAGGTCAAGAACTCGACGCGTGCTCGGCGAGAAATACATGCTACTTCTCAAAGAGTCCTCGCCATGTTCAAGAGCGCCCCCAATAACATACCAAGATTCACATTCCGAGGTCATCAGTTTTTGTTTTTGCCACACCGTTGAATTGGTGGCGTCAGATCGCAACCTGTGTATCGCGAGGTTCGCTATCGCGGGGCTGTCTGGGACACTGCTTTGCATTCTGGCATGGTGTACCTTGAGCTGCTCAATCATATCTTGTTCACTATGGTGATGAAACAACCAAAAAGAAGTAACCAGCTTCGCCCCAAAGTCAGCCTCCGCGCGGCAAACGGTCTGGTGGGAATACCACAGCGCCGAAACCCGTAGCTGACGCATTGCACAAGTTTCGCCTCAGCGCAACCGCATTGGCCCCCGCCTCCGTAAGAAGCACATCCTTCGGGCCCCGGGCAACCACCAGGAAGTCGTTTTCTTCGGAACCTTTATGTTTGGCAAGCTCTTTTTGATAGACAGCAACTGTTTTCACATAGGTTGTCCTTTCGTGCTCCAATGCTTTCCTGAGCGACATGTTCTCTGCCTGTGATACCACCAGTTGCTGGTCCCGAAATCTCAACATCTGAACCGCCGTTTCAAGACTCAAATTCTGATATTGTTGAGAAGCGATCGCCTATGTACCGAAAGTCCGTGAAACAACACTGCGGGCCCTCCGGGCATCGGGCGCAGGCAATGGCACCAACGACGTCGGGCCTGGCAACGCCAGAGGCAGAGGTTCGGGCGCCGATGGTGCGGCCATTGCTGAGGATGCCACGTTGGTCCGAATGTTATCCCATGGCCGCCTGGCTGCTGCTGCCCAAGGTATGTTGAAGATATCGCCCAACATATCAATGCAATCACTTGCGTTGAAATGCCCGCGAGGATTCAACCAACCCTGACCATGCTTGCGCAAAACGCTCGCGCAATGCCTACCTCCAACATTGATCAGCCCAGATATAAGAAGCGGCATGGAATCACGAGAGATATCTAGACAACCATCGTTCAACACAATGTAAGACGGCCCAGCAACTGACAACTGCCGAGCGATCGACACAGGGAGATGTTGCTGCATCCCGAAGCTGGCTTGGGCCGTGAATGCGCTCACGTATGAACAACTGTTGCTATAGATCCCACTATCGCTCTCACTATCGATCCCACAATCGATCCCGCTATCGATCTCACTCGACCGATCTCACTATAACGTTCCAACTCATCACGCGCGCGAGCACCGCATATGTCACTACATGAACGCGCCCCGTGGGTTTTCATTTAGACAACTATGTACGCACACAAATGAGACAGCGGTGCGGGGGCAAGGAACAAGCTGCGCCACGCCGAAAGCTCCTTCACACATCTCCGACATACCTAGACGGTATGCGCTTTTGTTGGTTATATATATATATATATAAACACAGGACGCGCCGCGCCTCGCCGAGAGCCCCTCCTCATATCTACATCGATCCAGATGTCAACATGTGGTTTTTGAAATTAAAAATCACGCACGCCGACCAACGCCCTTTCACTTATCTACATCCGCCCGAATGTCAACATGTTGTTTTTAGCTGTAATAAACTGCTCCTCGCCGAATGCTGACAGAACAAACAAAGATATTTCTATGATGGACAAGGGAGAGGGGGGCGTGGAAGGGGGGGGGGGCGTGGAGGAGGGAGAGGGGTGCGTGGAGGAGGGAGTGGAGGGCGTGGAGGAGGGAGATCGATTTTCCTATCGCCCCCTTTACCCCCCCCACGCCGAGTAGTGCTCGCCTTGAATGAAAGGTCTGCGCCCATCGGCGCTGTGGACCTACCCGCCCGACCCCTTTGCTGATCGCGCGGCCCACCGGTGGGTCTTGTCCGCCCCCCGTCGTGGTTGCCCTTGCGCCCTTTCCTGTTCGATCCTCGCCTGCTCGGCCCGACCTAGCGCATTGGGCCCATCCTCCAAGGGTCTTGAATCCAGCATGTCCTCGTTCAGCCCCTAGGGCTCTCAGGGCGCTCTGAGTCGTCGGGGGGCACCGCCCCTCCCCCTCCCTTGGAGGGCCCCAAGAGGGCCCCAAGACGGCCCCAGGCGGCCCCCGAGAGGGTCCCAAGACGCCCCCAAGAAGCCCCCCGTGGCGTATATAACTCGAGGCTCTTGTTATGCACCCACTGGGGTGGCCTCTTGGAGCCCTCTCGGTGCTCTCCTGGACCCCCCCCCAGGGCCCCAGGGCCCTCGGTGGGCCCCAAGACGGCTCCAGGTGCTCCCCAAGAGGGTCCCAAAATGCCCCCAAGAAGCCCCCCGTGGCGTATATAACTCGAGGCTCTTGTTATGCACCCACTGGGGTGGCCTCTTGGAGCCCTCTCGGCGCTTTCCCGGGCCCTCCCCAGGGCACTCGGAGGGCCCCAAGAGGGCCCCAATACGGCTCCAGGGGCCCCCCAAGCGGTTCCCGAGATGCCCCCAAGAAGCCCCCCGTGGCGTATATAACTCGAAGCGATTGTTATGCACCCCGCCCCCCTCTCGCCGTCCTCCTCCGTGGCCATTTTAGCCCGGCCAGCTTTCCGAGCACTCGATTGAATTCTTCTTGGGGCTGATTACACCGCGGCGACATTCACGTTCGTCCATATGTCGTTCGCCGACGGATCTCCCCAGGAAGCCCCGCCAGACTCAGCATGACGGCCGAAGGTCGGCACCTGGGACCCGCGCGAATCCATCGACATTCGTCTCGAGGGCCTCGAGGGGGCCGCCCGCGTGGACTTCGTCACGACGACGTACGCGTTGCCAAGGCCGCCCGCTGCAAAGCTCTACTTGTGGAATTCTGCTACGGGCGAGAAGCGCGTGCGCAGGCACATGCTCAACCAGCGCACGCAAAAGGCAGTGGTGGTGCGATGCTGCAAGCTGCTCATGAAACGAGGCCTGATGACAGCATTCAGGGGGGAAATGTGGCACGTGAAGGACACGAACGGAGACGCCGACCTGATGATCGGCGGTGGTGCGTTGGTTGACGCCATCCACATGGCGCATAGGTTGGACCCCACGAATCAGCACGTCGCGTGGGTGTACAAGAACGGCATCAACGACGCATACGAGTTCCATCGCGATACTCCGCTGGACGTCCTGAAGTGGGTTCGCGTCCAAGCGAACATGTACCACGCGGGGTCGGAGGCCACAGTGATCGAGCTGTACGACGAGCGCCCAATCATCCAGAAGCACTGGGACGCACACCGCAAGAAGCACTCCATCACGAAGTCCACGTGCCCTTCGAAGGGCCCGCGCCGACACGAGAAGCAGCACGAGGAGTTCGTGCTGGCCAATCACAAGGACTTCTTCGGATCGACGCCATGGCAGCACTTCGAGAACTGCAAATCTTTCTACAACGCAATGGCCAACGTTCTCGGTGTGTACGACGAGTGCAAATCTATGGTGGAGCAGAAGTCAAACTTCTTGGACCCCCGCATCGACAACCAGACGATGTGCAGGTTCAATCACGACATTGTGTCGCTGCTCGTGGAGAAGCTCTCGAACGCGATGGACCCAGTCATCTTCAAGGAGCTCGTCATCGAGGTCCTGAAGTTCGCCGCGCCGATCTTGCTGGACTCCGAAGACATTGACTCGGAGACGAGCCCGAACTCAAAGCTTGAGGTGCCATGGATCTTCTGGGACGCTAAGTCCCGCATCAAGGTGGACTGGATGATGGCGCCCACGGGTGGGTCTGTCGTCTACGACCCCACTTGCAAAAGGAGAGGCCAGGCATCCAGGGGAACAAAGCGCAGTGCATGCCAGCTTGAGGCTGTACCTGAGGACGCCGAGGTTCGCGATGGTGGCGCTGTGAACCCTCAGCCTCTGGTAGACACGGACGGTCACGGGAAGCCGAATGCCAAGGCCAAGGCCAAGGGGACAACCAAGAAGACTAGTGGAAGCTCCTGCAGCGCTTCAGGCAGCGAGTCGCACGAGCCCCTCCTGGAGACGAGGCGCATTTGCGATGGATCGCGCGACAAGTACTTCATCGACGATATGTTCGGGGTCGTTTGGGTGCCAGTGGAGAAGCCCCCGTCGAATCTCATCCTCGTTGACGAGCTCTCGCGTTCGATCAAGATTGGCCTCATGTTCCTGTTTACAGGGGGCGCGCAGTGGAACGGCACATGCATCGAGAAGTGGAGCGTGCTACGCAAGGAACTCAGGGCGAACACTGCTCGCGTTCATTCGCATCTGTTTCAAAACCAGCTCGATGCATCCTTGTGGGGCGCTACACCTGAGAAGGTCGTCACAGTTGTCTGCGACCAGCTGGCGACTGCGGAGCAGGCTGGACATCCAGCGCCATCTGCGTCCGCCACGTACGCAACCAGGGAGCCAGAGACACTTGCGACTCTCCAAACCGATCGTGGCACCATGATGCAATTGGTCACGCTGATCAACGACACCGACCTCACCAAGCCGCGCAGATTCCACCCGCAACTCCAGAACATGGTGAAGACGATCTTCGGGTGGAACGGCGACGTGAGCATGGGCCAGGCCCTGAGCATGATGAAGGACTTGATATTCAATCATATTCGCCCTGAGTTCGTGGACTGTGGTTTTCCATGCCGCGAAGTGGTTAGGCAGACCAGTGCCACTCCATCCGACGTGTCCTTGGGAATCTTCAACACTGATATCAATCTCACGCGCTCCTTGGCCATGCGAGCTACCTGCATGTTCGAGATGCTGGGCGCCGTGGTCGACTTCGTGTTCATGAAGGATGTAAGCATGGATGCCCTGGTGGCGAACACAAACGCCATCGCGGAGTCGGGCTGCATGTTGGACCGCAACACTTGGACGCCGCTCGGGTCGGAACTGTTGCGTGAGTCGAGCACTACGGGCTTCCAAGTTGCAAGCGTGCGGAACAAAGTCCTCGCGGCAACTCTCGCCGACGGGGCAGTGCAGCCGACAAGGGCAACTGCGCCGAGGCGCCACCCGTCGGGGCAGCCACCGGCGCCGAGGCCGAAGCGCCTGCCGACGCCTCGGGGACGGCACTAGCACAAGAGGCTACGGTTACCAACGCCGAGACCAAGAAGGATGGCGACGACATGGCCGCTGATCCGACCAAGGAGGACTGCATTGTCATGGCCAAGAAAGGTTGACGAACGGACGACACACACCCATGCCCATAGGGAGGTCGGAGTGAGAAGGACGGGCTCTGGGCGCGGGCGCGGGTTGTCGGACCCCTGAGGAGGCCGCCGTTCGAGCGGGGGGGCCTATCCGACAACGCGCACCCGCAGCTCATGCCGTCCCCCTTTATGGGTATGGGTGCGTGTTGATCGTTCGTCAAAGATGGCAATGCAAGCACCGACGCCGCTAAGCAGGCCAAGCTCTCGACGTTGGCTGAGATGCGCAACGTGTTCAAGACCAGCATCGACGTCGGAGCCGCTCCTCTCACGATTGAGTTGTTCACCGACGCGTTGGAGACGTATTTGCGGAAGACCTACGCACGCAGTCCTCCCAGGAAGGGGGCGCCAGCTTAATGGGGCACGTCATTCATCGAGGCTGACCCGTCAGAGTCGCCGCCGCGCCTGGTTGCGGCGCGTGCGACGCCAGCGATCCAGAGGGCATTCTTGGAAAGGTGACGCGCTTGCCAAACAGAGAGAGCCCGCCCGTGCGCCAGTGCGCCAACGAGCAACTCTACAGACGGCCACAACTACAGCACGTTCTCGTGCGAGGCGTTCCAGCCAGCCTGGATGGTGTCTACGACGTCCGCGAAGGCCGCCGCTGCGGCTACGATGGCCGCTCAGACTTTTCAGGGCACCTTCGAGCTCACCTACACCAACGTGAATAAGGAGGTCACGGTGGATGCCCCCCTGACGGTGCACTACCTCGAGATGAACCCCTCTGTGATCAAAAAGGCAAACGTGGAGTTAGCCCGCCCTCCTATCCCTGGCGCCGTGACAGCAATGACAGTGGCTGAGATTGCTAAGAGGACTGCTGCAGCCAATTGCCCCCGCAATACGACGGGGGAGAACAGCGAGCACAAAGCTGCGATTTCTGACCCTAAGTGGAAGCACTGCAAACGCTTGTTCCGCTGATGCAATGACGTGTCGGTGCGATTTTCGAGGCGAGGAATACACCGAACGAAACACAACGCATCAACGACGCCTTAACTGCGACGACGAGCCTCGAAAATGCAGGAACGAGCCACGGTGCGAGCGCATAGCTAGGCGGCCACTGCTGGCCGAGACATTCGCGAACACGCAGCTAGACCACCGCATGGGGGAATGAGGAGGAGGAGGAGGAGGAGGGGGAGGAAGAGGGAGAGGGGGGGGGGGGAGGAGGAGGAGGAGGAGGAGGCGGAGGAGGAGGAGGAGGAGGAGGAGGACGAATGCGCGACTGAGTGGGAGCGTCGCCGCCCCCTCATCGGTGGGTTAGACGGCCGCTGCTGGCCGAGACATTTGCAAGCACGTAGCTAGACCATCTAATCAGTGGGTTAGGCGGCCACGGCTGGCCGATACTTTTTGCGAGCACGTAGCTAGACCACCTCTGCGGTGGGTCAGACGGCCACTGCTGGCCGAGACAGTTCTCTTATATGTTGTTGGGGCAATCGCAACCTTGTCCGTTCATGGGCCGATTCCAATTTCAGACAGTCGAGTTTTTTTTGTTCAAACGGCGCGCCGTGGCTCAGCGCGCCCCTGCAAAAAAAGAAAGCAGCTGGGAGCCACCCGTTCCCTCGTTCCTCCTCCATCCTCCCTCGCTCCTCCCTCCCCCTCGACCCTCCTCCCCCTCCATCCTCCTGCCCCCCTCTTCCCTCTCTTCGTCTTGCCATTTTGGCTCGAGCCATAGTGGGCCAAGCTCCACAACATACTTGCTCAAGCCATGTCGTTGCTTCGCTGCAACCCCGCGGTCCAGAATTTTCGATTGCATCCAAGGCCGAGGCCTGAAGATATGCATTCCCGCAGCATGATTAACAACGACTCTGACATTAAATAACAGTTGTGCTAATATTACGGGCACCATCCGATTATATTGGCTTTGCTACGTTGCCCAAAGGCTTCTCTCCTGCCTCAGCATGCACGGGGGCGCGACATTCTAACAGTCATCCCTCCTCGAGGGAGCTACCTTCCCACTCTAACATAGTATGTTAGAGCTCCGTGGGGGCTCTAACATAGCATGTTACAGTATGTTAGAGCTCCCTGGGAGCACTAACATGGTATGTTAGAGCTCCAACGGAGCTCTAACGTAGCATGTTCGGGTATGTTAGAGCCCCCTGGGCGCTCGAACATGGTATGTTAGAGCTCCGTGGGAGCTCTAATATGGCTTGTTAGAGCTCCAACGGAGCTCTAACATAGCATGTTCGAGTATGTTAGAGCTTCCTGGGAGCTCTAACATGCTATATTAGAGCTCCCATGTTAGAGCTCCCTGGGAGCTCTAAAATACCGAGCTCCAGGGGAGCTCTAACATGGTTTGTTAGAGCTCAGTGGGAGCTCTAACATGGCTTGTTCGAGCTCCAACGGAGCTCTAACATAGCATGTTCGAGTATGTTAGAGCTTCCTGGGAGCTCTCACATGCTATATTAGAGCTCCCATGTTAGAGCTCCCTGAGAGCTCTAAAATACCGAGCTCCAGCGGAGCTTTACCATAGCATGTAAGAGCTCAGTGGGAGCTCTCTGGGAGCTCTAACATGGTATGTTAGAGCTCAAACGGAGCTCTAACATAGCATGTTCGAGTATGTTAGAGCCCACAGGGAGCTCTAACATGGTATGTTAGAGCTCCGCGGGAGCTCTAACATGGCTTGTTCGAGCTCCAACGGAGCTCTAACATAGCATGTTCGAGTATATTGGAGCTCCCTGGGAGCTCTAACATAGCATGTGCCAGTATGTGAGAGCCCCCTGGAAGCAATAACATGGTATGTTAGAGCTCCGTGGGAGCTCTATCATGGTATGTTAGAGCTCCAACGGAGCTCTAACATAGCATGTTCCAGTATGTTAGAGCTCCCTGGGAGCTCTAACATCGCATGTTCGAGTATGTTAGAGCTCCCTGGGAGCACTAACATGGCATGTTAGAGCTCCCAGGGAGCTCTAACATATTAGAGCTCGAATGGAGCTCTAACATAGCATGTTATAGTGTGTTCGAGCTCCCTGGGGGCTCTGACATCGTATGTTCGAGCTCAGTGGGAGCTCTAACATGCTATGTTAGAGTTCCCAGGGAGCTCTAACATAGCAAGTTAGAGTATGTTAGAGCTCCCTGGGAGCTCTAACATGGTATGTTAGAGCTCCGTGGGAGCTCTAACATGGCATGGTAGAGCTCCCTGGGAGCTCTAACATGGTATGTTAGAGCTCCAACGGAGCTCTAACATAGCATGTTCCAGTATGTTAGAGCTCCATGGGAGCTCCAACATGGATGGTACGGTAGAGCTCCGTGGGAGCTCTAACATGGTATGTCAGAGCCCCAACGGAGCTCTAACATAGCATGTGCCAATATGTTCGAGCTCCCTGGGGGCTCTAACATGCTATGTTAGAGCTCCGTGGGAGCTCTAACATGGTATGTTAGAGCTCCAACGGAGCTCTAACATAGCATGTTCCAGTATGCCAGAGCTCCCTGGGAACTCTAACATGGCGTGTTAGAGCTCCAACGGAGCTCTAACATAGCATGTTCGAGTATGTTAGAGCTCCCTGGGAGCTCTAACATGGTAGGTTAGAGCTCCGTGGGAGCTCTAACATGGCTTGTTAGAGCTCCAACGGAGCTCTAACATAGCATGTTCGAGCATGTTCGAATAGAGCTCCCTGGGAGCTCTAACATGGTATGTTAGAGCTCCGTGGGAGCTCTAACATGGCATGTTAGAGCTCCAACGGAGCTCTACATATCTATCATGTCCAGTATGTTAGAGCTCCAACGGAGCTCTAACATGGTATGTTAGAGCTCCGTGGGAGCTCTAACATGGCTTGTTAGAGCTCCAACGGAGCTCTAACATAGCATGTTCGAGTATGTTAGAGCTCCCTGGGAGCTCTAACATGCTATATTAGAGCTCGCATGTTAGAGCTCCCTGGGAGCTCTAAATTACCGAGCTCCAGCGGAGCTTTAACATATCATGTTAGAGCTCAGTGGGAGCTCCCCGGGAGCTCTGACATGGTATGTTAGAGCTCAAACGGAGCTCTTAAATAGCATGTTCGAGTATGTTAGAGCCCCCCTGAGAGCTCTAACATGGTATGTTAGAGCTCCGTAGGCGCTCTAGCATGGCATGTTAGAGCTCCAACGGAGCTCTAACATAGCATGTTCCAGTATGTTAGAGCTCCCTGGGAGCTCTAACATGGCATGTTAGAGCTCCGTGGGAGCTCTGACATGTCTTGCTAGAGCTCCGGCGGAGCTCTAACATAGCATGCTCGAGTATGTTAGAGCTCCCATGGAGCTCTAACATGCTATATTAGAGCTCCCATGTTAGAGCTCCCTCCCTGGGAGCTCTAAAATACCACGGAGCTTCAACATAGCATGTTAGAGCTCAGTGGGAGCTCCCTGGGAGCTCTAACATAGCATGTTCGAGTATGTTAGAGCCCCCCTGGGAGCTCTAGCATGGTATGTTAGAGCTCAGTGGGAGCTCTAACATGGCGTGTTAGAGCTCCAACGGAGCTCTAACACAGCATGTTCCAGTATGTTAGAGCTCCATGGGAGCTCTAACGTGGTATGTTAGAGCTCCGTGGGAGCTCTAACATGGCATGTTAGAGCTCCAACGGAGCTCTAACATAGCATGTTCCAGTATGTTAGAGCTCCCTGGAGCTCTAACATGACATGTTAGAGCTCCGGGGAGCTCTAACATGTTCCAGTATGTTAGGCTCCCTGGGAGCTCTAACATGGTATGTTAGAGCTCCGTGGGAGCTCTAACATGGCATGTTAGAGCTCCGACGGAGCTCTAACATAGCATGTTCAGTATGTTACAGCTCCCTGGTGGCTCTAACATGGTATGTTAGAGCTCCGTGGGAGCTCTAACATACCATGTTAGAGCTCCAACGGAGCTCTAACATAGCATGTTCCAGTATGTTAGAGCTCCCTGGGAGCTCTAGCATGCTATATTAGATAGAGCTCCCATGTTAGAGCTCCCTGGGAGCTCGAAAATACCGAGCTCCAACGGAGCTTTAACATAGCATGTTAGATCTCAGTGGGAGCTCCCTGGGAGCTCTAACATGCTATGTTAGAGCTCCGTGGGAGCTCCAACATGGCTTGCTAGAGCTCCAACGGAGCTCTAACATAGCATGTTCCAGTATGTTAGAGCTCCCTGGGAGCTCTAACATGGTTTGTTAGAGCTCCGTGGGAAGTCTACTAACATGGCATGTTAGAGCTCCCGGCCTCCTCGTCGGAAGCGGCCCCCTCGACTGGCTGGGATTAGGGCTGGTTTAGGTTGATGTTTTTGATGTGTGTTTGATGTGATTATGGTCTTACCTGTTGTTTGATGCTTTTTTGTTTGTGATTATGACGATGTCATGTTTTTCTGATTGTGATGATGACGATGTTTATGACGATGATAATGATAATTGCGAATGGCGACTATCCGATCGTATATATATAATCAACATCATCTCCATCACCATCATCACCATCATCCATCACCATCAACACCACCATCATCACCATCATCATCATCACGACGACGACGACGATGGCGGGGGGACGGCATGCGAACGTGCCCAATGGGACGACGACGACGACGACGACGACGGCGGGGGGGACGGCTCGATGGGAGCTCTAACATGCTATGTTAGAGGTCACATCGAGTATGGGAGGCAACTCTAACATGTTGTTAGCATAGCAAGTTAGAGTATGTTGGAGCTCCTTGGGAGTTCTAACATCGTATGTTAGAACTCCGTGGGACCTCTAACATGTCATGTTATGATATATCTCCCTGGGAGCTGAACCATGTGATGCCAGGGAATTCCCTGGCACCTCTAACCTTGCATGTTAGACCTCCCAGGGAGCTCTAACATTGCATGTTAGAGCTCCAACGGAGCTCTAATAACATAGCACGTTAGAGTATAGTAGAGCTCCCTCCTGGAAGCTCTAACATGGTATGTTAGAGCTCCAGTGGAGCTCTAACATACATAGCATGTTAGATTATGGTAGAGCCCCAATGGAGCTCTAACATCGCATGTTAGAGCTCCGTGGGAGCTCTAACATGATATGTTAGAACTCCGTGGACGCACGAAGTCAGCGCCTGAAATCAATATAGCAACACCGGCTCCCAAGACGAAGTAGTCGAGGATCGAGCTCGAGGTGGGGCTCCGACAGGTGGGCGCTGTGGGGGCCATAAGGAGCATACCTCATTTGCGAACAAATCCAGAGTCTCCCAAACTTCAGGAGACATATTCCAGCCCCCTGCGCCGCGCCAGCGCGGCGAAAAAATAGCCAGCACGCGAGCCAGGCTGCGCGCCTCCGACATCGGCTACCAGACGCCCATGCGAGGTCACTTGTCCTGCTGCTGAGCTCACTGGTGCTGCGGTTTGTCCTTCTGCTTGAGCTCCTCCACTTTCCAATCGAGCTCCTCGGCTTTCTTCTGCAGGTTGTCCTGTGCCCGCTGGAGATGCACGAGCACCTGTCCCTGTGCCCGCAGGAGAGCCAGAATATCATCCATCTTCTCGTCCTTGTTGCTCTGTGCGTTGGTCAAGAAATTGAGCATCGTGGTGATAACGGTGGTTAGCCCGTCCTGCTGCTGCCGCTGCTGTGCTCGCCATGTATCAGCTCCTGCTGTTGCAGCTCCTGATGACGCAGCTCTTGAGCTGTTCCAGCTTTTCCAGTTGTGTAGAGCTCCTGCCGCTGTTCCAACTTCTTGCTGATGGCCTTCATTTTGCCATTGCTCTCCTCTGCCCTCTCTGGCCTTGTTGACCTTGGCCTTCCTCGTCGACCTCGGGTCCTCCGCTTCATCGTCTTCCCGCTTCTTCTGGACGCAGCTCGGGTGGAGCTCCACAGTGCCCATGATGGTAGAGCACCATGCGGTCTTGTCCTCATCAGAACCCTGTGGACAAGCCTCATGGCTCCAGAGATACTTATTCTGTACATTCTTGATGTGGTCCTGCGAAATCTGGTGCGTCGGGGCTGCCCATTTGTCGCGCGGTGCACAATGCCACCAGGGCTCATTATTAGGCTCTCCACTCGTCTTCGAAGCGTACCCCTTAACTTGTTGCCATGGAGCATCAATGCGTCCAGTGTTGCCATCAGGGTCCATGATGACGGTTTCTGGACATGGGCCAGGATGCCCCCCTGCGCTGGTCCCCATTATTTCTGACATGGCAGCCTGCAGGCGCTGCAAGAAATGCCTTGAGCCGAGGTGCTTGCGCTACAGAAAAGCTGGGTGTGCTCTACTACTGCAGCGGCTGTCGCAGCGGCTGTCGCAGCGGCTGTCTGTTGCAGCGGCTGTTGCAGCGGCTGTTGCAGCGGCTGTTGCAGCGGCTGTTGCAGCGGCTGTTGCAGCGGCTGTTGCAGCGGCTGTTGCAGCGGCTGTTGCAGCGGCTGTTGCAGCGGCTGTTGCAGCGGCTGCTGCAGCGGCTGCTGCAGCGGCTGTTGCAGCGGCTGTTGCAGTGGCTGCTGCAGCGGCTGTTGCTGCGGCTGTTGCAGCGGCTGTTGCAGCGGCTGTTGCAGCGGCTGTTGCAGCGGCTGTTGCAGCGGCTGGTGCAGCGGCTGTTGCAGCGGCTGTTGCAGCGTACTGGCGATTCTGTCACTTCTGCATCGCAGCCTCAATCGTCCCAGCCAGAGGTGAGGTCGAAACGGGAGATCGTCCTCACGCTCGCCAGTTTCTGGGTTGAGCCCTTCTACTACTGCAGCGGCTGTTGCAGCGGCTGTTGCAGCGGCTGTCGCAGCGGCTGTTGCAGCGGCTGTTGCAGCGGCTGTTGCAGCGGCTGTTGCAGCGGCTGTTGCAGCGGCTGTTGCAGCGGCTGTTGCAGCGGCTGTTGCAGCGGCTGGTGCAGCGGCTGATGCAGCGGCTGGTGCAGCGGCTGTTGCAGCGGCTGTTGCAGCGGCTGTTGCAGCGGCTGTTGCAGCGGCTGTTGCAGCGGCTGTTGCAGCGGCTGTTGCGCCGTACTGGCGATTCTGTCACTTCTGCATCGCAGCCTCAGTCGTCCCCACCACGTACCACGTCTGGGTAGTGGCCACTGCACGCACAAGACAGCGGAGCTGGGCAGCTTCGCAAATGGCGCTCATAATGTCCTACATACATATAGGAAGCTGTATGCGCAGTGCCTGACCGCAAGCCCCTGCTGCGACGCGACCATGTTGTCAGCGCGGGGGAAGTGCGCGATCACATGCTTCTCAACCTCTCCGCATTGTTTGTCGGGGAAAGACGCGACCACTTGCATCTCATCGTAGCTGAGCTTGTGCCCGCGCATGAAGCTTCGGCCGTTTCCTCGCCACCCCCATCCTCCATTCCATCGCCATGAAGGGTCGCTCGTCGTGCCCATGTAGACGGAGCGCCCAGAGGCGACGGCGCGATCGTGGAGGTGCCGCGCGCGCTTCATCACTAGACCAACGTCGATGTCGACGAGGGGCTGGTGTACAAACGTCGATTGCATGCCGCGACAATCACTAAGCACCTGTCGAGCGTCCTCCCGGGCGCCTTCCCACATCATCTTAAGCCGCGTCTCTCGGCTGCGCGAGCGCATGCGACGCCTGGCAGGCGCTGTCGCTCTTTTGCCGTTGTCGTCGAAACAGGCGACCTTCGCGAACTGAAACGCGCTGCCGCCATCGACCCCTGCAAAGGCCCTCGGGCTCCGAACTCCAAAGGCCTTGTCGCCACCGTCGCCGCATCCTGCTCGGCCCTCGACAGCGTCGGTAGGCGGTCCCCCGCGTGAAAGGTCGAGCCCCAGGCGACCTGTGATGAACGAAAATGTGTCATTGTTCCCATTGCCCATGCCATCGGCGCTGATGGTGTCATTGGCCATGACCTTGACCTTGACGTTCACGCCGCAAGGCCCTCGAGCTGCTCCGCCGTCTCCGACGCTCCCTGGGGGAAGCGACGATGCAGATGCTGGATGCACCTGTGCTGGAGAGGGCGATGCTGTCTGGATCTCGCAGGCCCTGATCTCTGGGGGCGATGCCGACGGCTCTTGCAAGCCCTTATGTCTGGAGGAAGCGATGCTGTCTGGATCTCGCGCTGCTCTGTGGGTGCCGCCAGCGGCGCCCACGCCCGCTGCAAAACCTCCCTGGTTGGCTTGTTGCGGACTCGCAGCGGCGGCGGCCACGGTCCGAACGCCCACAGCAGCTCTGGCTTCAACATAGAGCGTCATACCTTCAGTGGCCTCGTCATCCGAGCCGCCGAACATGTCTCGCAGAAGGCAGGCAGACACCGACTGCGAGTCCGCGCTGGGAGACCCCTGGGACGAGGTGCTGAATAAAGGATCCCCCATGGCTCTTGCCCCAGCCATGGGGAACTAGCTTGGGCCAATATGCCAAGATGATGTAAGGATGCGAATCCTGTCGCGGATCTGCTGGGGTGCTCGGGGCTCTGTGGGGTCCTGGGTGTGGTGCCCTAGGGCCCTAGGGCCCTCTCTGGTGGCCTCTTCCTCCTCGCTTGCTGCGTCCAGCTGGTGGCGACCAGGGAGGTGCTGGGCACCAGACAGCCGAAGGCTAGAGGCTAGAACAATTCGAACCAGGCAGCCCAAGCATCCAAGCGCCTAGCGCCTAGCGGCCTGGAGGGTGAGACAATCTGCAGAATAAGGAACGCAGTTGATCTGAATATGGGCGTCTTTCTCCTCATCTCTGAGCTCAGGGATGCATGGGGGCGCCTGCGCTCGCTGTTCCAGCCATGCGCAGCACGTGCGCAGAGTCCTATCGTGGGCCCATTCCCACTCGCGCCAGTAACAGATGTTCTCGCGGGCACCTTAGCTCAGAGCGTGATGCGCTCCACCCCCCTCCTCCCACCTGGACTCCTCCTCCTGCTCCTCCTCCTAGCCTCGTCCTCCTCGTCACCGTCATCCTGGCCCCCCCACGTGGGCCTGCGGGGGCGCCGCGGCCGCCCGCGGCAGCGCCGCCCGCCACCAGGGACCTGGGGGGCGGGGAGGCGCAGGAGCTGTTGCAGCGGAGGCGCAGCAGACGGCGAGAGGAGACGAGTCGGAGAAGCTCGCCGTTTTGTTGCCACGCTTCTCTGCATAACTTCAGGTCGCCCGCGCCGAAAGGTATCTGACAGACAGTCACCACCCGGCGCGACTGGAAGCACTTCGCCGACTGGGTCAGGCGCTCGAGAACTTGCGGTGTTCAGTCATGCTAGCCGCCCACAACCCCACTCGAAATGTGTGCGGCTGTTGCAGCGGAGCACTGGCCACAAAGACTCTGCCGATTCCGCGCGACCGTCCCCATCCCAGCCCCTTCCCATTCCCCTCACCACTGCCATGCCCCTGAGTAAGTCAACTGGCAACCTGAGGCCAGCGAGCTGGATGCCAGGGTCCCTGAACGAGTGGCACGCTCCTAAGATGAGACGCACGAGAGGACAATACCACACACAATATATGTACTTCGTGCTGATATGTGTGCTAATCATATACAAACACACACACACACACACCTCAGTCGTGCAGCCAAGCCGGCTCAACAGCAAGGAAAACGGCAAGACAAACCCAGTCCGCACAGCGTCAAAGCGTATGCGGGCGGCCGCACAGGCGTGCCACTGTTACAGTATAAGGCAAACTTCAGGTCACCCGCGCCGAAGGGTATCTGACAGACGGTCACCACCCGACGCGACTGGAAGCACTTCGCCGACTGGGTCAGGCGCTCGAGAACTTGCGGTGTTCAGCAGTCATGCTAGCCGCCCACGACCCCACTCGAAATGTGTGCGAGGGTGCCGCGTACTCGAATTGTGTGCGTATCTGTTGCATAGCGGAAGGCAGGGCATCTTTTTCATCCGAGAGGCGCATCTGTGCAGGTCGGCCAAGAAGGCGCTGACAGAAGCAATGCCTAAACCAGAACTGGCGTGTCGCAGTCGACTGTTGCAGTCTACCAGAAGCGCGCTCGGAGAGGCCCCGCGATTTACTGTGACAGTCTGTGCAAGCTGTCAGCTGCTCCCAGGCGCGGGCTGCTCCCACCGAGGCTCACAGAGTTGGATTGCCTCGTCAGGGTTCGTGTAATAAATGAGCGCGACTCTGTCGTGCAGCGTTTGGGTGCGGGCGACTGTACTAGTTGCCATGGTACTGCACCTGCACGTCCACGAGGATCCCGAAGACGTGCTCCCTGAAACAATAGCCATTGATGTACTGCCTGATGCCGCCGATCCAGTACTTGTACTCGCGCCTGTGGAAGTCCCACTCTGCCTTAATCACAATGTGCGCGCAGTATTGGTGCATCGGTTGCACCAGGCAGAAGACGATGTCTCCTTTCTCCACGGTGGACGCCTCCTTCACGACGCAGCCAGGGCCCGCTTCCGCTCTTGCAGCTTGGATGGGGTGAAAGGTGCAGAAGTCGTGCGATCGCACCAGAGGCCACATGGAGTTTCCCGAGCTCGGGTACCACACGGGGAAGCCGGCTAGGAGGTACTCATGTATCATATTGTTCCTCTCTGCCCGCAGCTTTAATTCCAGCATCCAGTCCTCGACCAGCGTCCAGTCTTTGTGGAACACGGGAATGGCCTCGTGCGGGGACGACACAACAAAGGGTGGAAGGCGCTTCGGCTTGCTCTGCTCGACGACTGCGGCCTCCTCGGGGGGCAACTTGGCGATGGACTTGTAACTTTGGACTGCTCCGCCGTCTGACCGACCTTTGCACGTAGTGGGAAGGCTGGCGTGGCTCTTGCAGCTATGCGGGCATTCTTCGTCGTCTGTTCCGCCTGCCGCTAAAGACGTTTCCCGCGCTCGATAGGCTCCTAGCTGTGCTTCATCATGGTGGCAGAAGAAGCCGTCGTCGCCCGTGTGGCTGACCCGCGTGGAGCCTGGGATAAGAGCTGGCGCCGCTCCTCAGCCTCCATGTGTTCCTGCCGCGCTCGCTCTGGCTCGGGCTTGTAGTGGTCCGCCTCTTGTCGCAGCTGCTCTCTCGTCATCGGCGGTGGCGGCGGCGGCGCGACCCTGCCCGATAAATCGATTGGCCGTGGCGGGCGGGCGGGCATCCGTTTCGGACGAGGCTGGCCCTCCGCGGGGGTGTCACTGACCCTCTTCGCTGGCGCGTGCTTGGCCCACGGAGTCTTTTGTCTCCAGTCATCCTCCTCCTGCCGAAGCGGAGATGTGAGAGGAACACCCATCCCGCGCCGTGCCGTGACAGGAGCACCCCGCGCCGTGCTGCGGGTGCGCTCTCTGCCTCTGCGGGTGCGGTCACCAGCCTCTCGGGGGGAGTCGCTGTCGGAGATCACAATCGCGCGGTGCGGATCACCCGACTGCTCGGCCTGGGCCCGCGTTCTGTTGGCCCCCGACGGAAGCTCCGTCAGCCTTAGCCCGCTCCTCGCCGCCATCGGCGGGCCACTAGCGCCTGCGCCCTCACGAGCTGTTGCTGCCTCTCGCCGCCCGCTTGATGACGCTGTTGCAGCCAACTGGCGCTGGCGCGGCGACGCCTCTCCCTGGCGACCCTGAGCGTTTGACAGGCGCCGCTGCCGAAGATGCAGATCCCAATGGTGCCGTGCACATTATTCGATCCCAGTTGCCCGCGGCGGGTTCCGACGCTCCCAGTCTATCATCAGAGTGTTCCACCTGATCTCCTCATCGCTCAACTGCCTGCGTGCGGTCGCGTCCAGGCATCCGTAGGGTCTCTCCTGGCCCTCCCAGACTCCTGGACGGTCGAAGATCAGCATGCCGTCATTGTCCAACTGCTGCTGCTTATCTTGGACCCAGCGCAGGCGGCGCTCATGATCCAACGCCTCATCGCGTTCTTCCTCCTGACGCGCCAACGTGATGTTCAACTCGCACCGCTCCCTCTGGCTCCGCAAGTCGTTGCGATGGTTGAGCAAGTACTCCCAGCTGTCGACCTGAAGATGGGAGCTCTACCGACATCCCATGTTAGAGCTCCCACGCAGCTCCTACTAGCCAAAACTGGAGGAGCTGTAGTACAATTCGACGTCTAACTTGATACGTTACACCTCCCTGGGGTATCCCCAGGCAGGTGCAACATATCAAGTTAGACGTCGACTTGTACTACAGCTCCTCCAGTTTTGGCTAGTACGAGCTGCGTGGGAGCTATAACATGGTATGTCAGAGCTCCCTGGGAGCTCTAACATCATCTAGCATGCCATGCTAGATCCCCATGGGAGCTCTAACATGGTATGTTACAGCTCCAATGGAGCTCTAACACCCTCTAACATGCCATGTTAGAGCTCCCAGGGAGCTTTAACACGGCATGTTAGAGCTCCCTGGGAGCTCGAACATGGCATGTGAGAGCTCCCTGTGAGCTCTAACGTCATGTAGCATGCCATGTTAGAGCTCCAGGTGAGCTCTAACATGGCATGTTAGAGCTCCAATGTAGCTCTAACATCATCGAACCTGCCATGTTAGATCCCCATGGGAGCTCGATCGTGGCATGTTAGAGCTCCATGGGGGCTCTTATCAGACGGGGGGGGGGGGGGGGTACTACAGCTAGCCCAGATTTGGCTGGTCTGACCTGGCGCCCTTTGCCCTTGCCCTTGCGCCCCATCTCTGGCATGGCAGCCTGCAGGCGCTGCAAGAAATGCCTTGAGCCGAGGTGCTTGCGCTACAGGAAAGCTGGGTGTGCTCTACTACTGCAGCGGCTGTTGCAGCGGCTGTTGCAGCGGCTGTTGCAGCGGCTGTTGCAGCGGCTGTTGCAGCGGCTGTTGCAGCGGCTGTTGCAGCGGCTGTTGCAGCGGCTGTTGCAGCGGCTGTTGCAGCGGCTGTTGCGGCTGTTGCTGTTGCAGCGGCTGTTGCAGCGGCTGTTGCAGCGGCTGTTGCAGCGGCTGTTGCAGCGGCTGTTGCAGCGGCTGTTGCAGCGGCTGTTGCAGCGGATGTTGCAGCGGGGAAGACGGCCTCGTCGCTGCTCCTGCCTCGTCCTGCTCCCCCCTCCTCCTTCAGCCCCATCACCCCCCTCATCCCCCTCCTCCTGAGGGCGGCCCTGGGCGCCCGATGCTTCCCACCCCCTCCTCCCACCCTCGCCGCCGACAACCGCCGCCACGGGCAACAGCAGCCCCCCCCCCCCCATCGGCGACCTTCAGGTCCCCAGCGGCGGGCAGCGCCGCCCGCGGCAGCGGCGCCCACTGAGGGGCGCAGGGGGGGAGGTAAGGTCGGACGACGTTGGGCGGCGCTCTTTTTCAACAAACTATGGCACGGCCATGGTGCCTGGGCACAATGCTGCGACCGTCGCGTCGAAACGCAGCACCCAGTTCCTCGGGCTGTTGTAGAGCTGTTTGGCGGCTCTGTCGACACCCGCTTCTTCTCCCGAGCGGCACAGCACGCAAGTTCGCTGCGCCAGGCGGGGATTGGCCTGCCCCTTGAAGAACTTGCAGAGCTTCTTGGGGCTCTTGTAATAGATCACACACCCACTCGGCGTCTGGGCAAGCGCTCGCAAACGCGGGGCAGTGTAGGCAGGTCTGCCGCGAGAGCCTCTGTTACGGCCACGTGGTAGCTCTTGCTCGAGTTCCGAAGCTTCTCCGTGTACTGGATGCCTTTTGGAGAATCCTCCCGTGCAAAGTCAGCCGGCGCTGTGAACAAAAAAACTCCCGTGAACGCTGCTACGATCTGGGCGGCGATGCAATAGTCGGTGTCAGCTGTTGGCGCCAAGACTACGTTCCCCTTCTTCTTCCCCTGGGCCGTATGACTGGCAAGATAGTCCAGGAACTCCACGGGGTCCTGAAACACCTTGAAACGCAAGCGCTGCGCCTTCTTGCGAGCGCCCCCATCTACCATGCGAGCCAGCATGAGCCCAGCGGGGCGCGGGGGGGGCAGCAAGTAAGCGTCGCGGCCCGCAGCTGGCCTGGCACTACTGCGCAGGACTTTCTTCTCTCGGGTGCTCCTGGCCTTGGCGGCGGCCTTCGCCCCTCCAAGATTGCGCTCTCGGATCTTGGCCTCCCGCTTGGCGACGGCGGCGACGACTTTTGCAGCGGGCCCGACTGGATCTGCGCCGCTCGCCTGGGCCGCTTCCTGAGCCAGCGCAGCGAGATCGGGGGCGCCCTCCGCGGGAAGGCGGGCGCGCTTGCTCGGGGAAGCGGCCGCCATGGCGTCGACGGCAGCTGCTCGCCTGCGCCCGAAGCCTACCTCTGTCCGACGTGCTGCCCCAGGCTCCCGCGTGCTTCCCTTGTCGCGCCTCTCGGCCCTCCTCAGCGGCGCGATCTTCCCCTGCGCGACCTCATGTAGCTTGAGCACGTGGCTGTGCCAACGACTGGCGGCAGAGCTGCTCTCGTCGTTGCCGTCCAGCCACGTGCGCAGCAACCTGCTGGAGGGCGCCTGGTCCACGAGCGTGCACTCCTCGACGGACGCGTCGAGGAGCCGCGCCCTCTCGGGGCAATGCACCTCCGAGAAACGGCGGAATCGCCTCTCCAAGTTGCCCGTGCTCGTTTTCCATACAAGGAAAAGCTCCACGAGGCGACGGCCGCTGTGGAGCTCGGGCCACTCCACCGCAGCGCGGCCCCAAGCCTGCCGCGCGGTGCCCCCGTTTCGATGATGATGCTCCTCGGCACGGGGCAACATTTGCCGCAGCTGGGAGATGGCTTTCTGTTCGGGGAGGTCTGCCGCCTGGCAGATGCGCCTCAAACAGGCCTCGGCTTCTGTTGCATGCTCTGCTGTTGCAGACAGGGGCAGGGGGGGGGCAAGCGAAAAGCTGTAAAGGCGTGCAACCAAGAATGCTCTGGCCGATATAGCTTCATGTTCTCCTTCACATTGGCCGCGATGCCCTGCGCTCGTCGAAGAGCCGTGCGGGCGGCTTCGCGGGCTCGGGGCTCCGTGCCCCAATCGCCGATACCAACGGTCTGGACGCCAGTGCCGCACATGAACCGCTTCGTGGCCTTCAGAAACTTGAGGGTGACGCCAGTGAACGTGTCGGAGATGGCCAGAATATTCCCCTTGGCGAACAATGCATCCAGCTTGGAGAGGAAAGCGGCGGCCCTGGATTGAACGCTGGCAGCGTCGGGGTTGCTCTGTCTCCGGTGGCGACCCAGGAGTAGTGCTCCGCGCTCAAGTCGGCCAGCAACCCCCCCAGGAGCAGGCGCGAACTGTTCTCGCCCCCGAGCCCTTCCAGAATATGTCGGGCGAGAATGCGCCGATCTTTGTCATTCCCCTGGGACTCCGCTGCGAACGCCTCGAAAATGACTTCCCACGCCGACTTTCCCGTGCATAGGGCCTCGCCCGACTGTTGAAACGCTGGGGGGCCCAGCCGAAGTTTTTGACGAACGCAGCGCCGTCTTCCACCAGCTGCTGCTTCCCGAGTGTGTTGCGGAACACGGTGGAGGTAGTCAGGAACTTGGCCAGACTTGGCGGCTTCTTACCCGTTACCAGCAGCTCGTCCGTGGTCGTTATTTCGCTGTCTCCTTTCATCGAATTGGCCAGAACCTTCTGGGGCGAGTGAGACTCGCCCCACGCGTGAAACGCCAGCCCAGGGAACGTAGTTGTTGCAGCCAGGGGTACACTTAGATCCGCCCCATCGCTGCACCATGCCCGAGTCTCCTGTCGCACATGCTTGTGCAAGTCCCCGTCCACCTCCCCGCCTGCCGTCTGGCACGCGCGACGGACGCACTCCTCCAGCATGGAAGCCTTGCCGTCGCAGTCCATGTCCCGCGGGAACTCCCGCATCCCGATCACCCGATCCACGATCCAGGGCCCTCTGGGGCCCAGCTGTTCCAGCCAGCTTGCCTTGAGACCGTAGCTTGGGAGGAAGTCCAAAGCCTTCGGGATCGACCACAGCGCGGTGCCAATTTCGACCTGGTACGTGCGGTCGAGGCCGTCCGCAGCCAAACGAAAAACAGCACCATGTCTGAGGATCCTCTGCGTGATGATCTTCTCGTGCTGAGCCATGGTGGTCACCAGCCTTCGGCGCTGCCGACTAGACTCCAAAACTTGGCGGTCGCCCCCAACGAACGCATCCCGCCACGCGTCGAAACTACTGAAGGAACTGGTTGTCTCCAACATTGCACGGGTGGCGACCGCTGCGCGGCAACCAGGGCGCTGGTCGGCGTTGCGGACGACGGCGGGCGCAGGCGCCACGGCTGTAGCAGCTGCTGCAGCTGATGCAGCCGTTGTGGAGAACACAGACACGGGGAGACCCTGGTGCGCACCTTCCGCTCGAACCCGCTCTTTCCACGCCGCTTCTGCTGCCTGGTGCCCCTCGCGCTGCGCATGGCGCGCGAGGTTTTCCTTGCGTTGGAAACTCGCGGATCCCTGCCCTATGGTGGAAATGCAGCGAGCGCCCTTGAACGCCGAGCAGAACAAGCAGACTGCACATCTACCACCAACGCAGCCTATCCAAGTCTCACTCTTCAGTGTTACTGGATTCGTCGCAGACATCGAGGCGCTCCATTTCTCCTTGTTCTTCCAAAATTTGCAAGCGCCGCAGGTGGAGACGTGCTTTGGATAGTCGTGGCTGGCGACGTGCTCCTCCAGGGTCATGGACAACGAAGGCGGGAACTTCTCGACTACTTTGCTCGGGGCGGCCTTCGCCTTCGCTCTTGCAGCCGCGGCTGCCTCGCTGCTGGATCCGCCGTCCTCTTCGGAGCCGCTGCCGGAGCCGCCGTTGGAGCCGCTGTCCTCTTCGGAGCCCGCTGCGTCGGCAGCGGCCGCGGCAGTTGTTGCAGCTGCCGCGGCCGATTCTGCGTCCGAGCTGTTGCAGCTGCCACGGCTTGGCGAAGCTGCCCTCGACGCGGCCGCAGGGCCCGGGCTCGGGCTCGGCGAAGCTGCTGCCCTCGAAGAAGAAGCAGGGCTCGGCGAAGCTGCCCTTGAAGAAGAAGAAGCAGGGCTCGGCGAAGCAGCTGCCCTCGAAGAAGAAGCATGGCTCGGCGAAGCTGCCCGCGAAAAAAAAAGGGGACGACGAAGCTGGAGGGCTCGGGGAAACCGCCCCAGCGGACGACGACATTATTTGATAATGTCGTTGTCCACCGTCCGCTTGAGCCAAGTCCTACGGCGATGGTGATGGTGATGGCGATGCTGATGGTATGGTGACGATGGTGATGGTGACGATGGTGATGGTGATGGCGATGCTGATGGTATGGATGGTGATGATGATGATGATGATGATGATGATGGGGATGGTGATGATGGTATGGTGAGGGCGGTTGTGATGGTGATGCTGGCGATGGTGATGATGGCGATTCTGGATGTGATGAGCACCACCATCATCACCGTCACCATCGCCACCACCATCGGCACTACGATTTGATAACCACCATCATTCCAATCGTCGTCGGCGTCAAAAACCATCAAAAACCTAAAAACATTCAACCGACTCAACCTATTTTCGCCTTAAACCAAGCCGGTCTTGTGGCAGGCAGCACTTACTCTTCACATAAAGGACAACATGAGCGGCAAAAGGACACTATTGGACGAGAACTGTTTCGTATGACATCATGCTCAGACAAACAAATTACAGTTGGCCACCACAGTGCATGTTGATGATTTGTTCCCGACGGGCAAGAAGGACTGGCTAGATTGGGCGCGTGCTCTTCTGGAGAAGAACTTCGGCAATATTACACGTACAATGATGCCGTTCACTCATCTTGGAATAGAATATACGCGGGTATTGAATGACGCGATCTTCCTTAGCCGGGACGCCTACTTGGACGCCATCGAGTCGCCGAGCATCGACAAGGACAGAGCCAAGGGCGATAATCTGCAGTGTACACCTGATGAGCAACATCGATTTCGTTCCATCTGTTGTCAATTATTACACCTTCTTCAAACACGTTGGGATGTGAGCGCAGGAACGACTCAGTTGCAGACAAAGCAGACATGCCCGACGATACGAGATTTCAAGGCACTCAAAGGAATTCTTGAAAAGGCGAAGAAAAACCGGAAATCAGCAGGATTGTACTTCAAGAAGATGCAGGCCCCCTTTCAGACTTGTGAGCATCAACGACGCAGCGCATGCTACTCGTACGACATCATATGCACATGAAGCTCGGGGGGTGCTTCTCATGGAAGATAGACCTTTGATGAAAGAAAACTATGATATTATTGGTAAAGAGAATTATACATATCTGTTTGGTTCCGCACATCCTCTTGTTGGTCAGTCACGGAAGTCAAAACGAGTATCAGCTTCCACAAGTCGCGCAGAAACAGTGGCAGCAGTTGGAGGCCCTCAAACAGCACAGTACACAGCATTAAGATACACGGAGATATTGATGAGGCCTTGGATCGAAAGGAATTTCAAATATGCTCTTACTGTACTCATGACGATGCAGGAGTCAGGAAAAGCAGTGATACCCATCGACTTGATCACAGACTGTTATGATTTATTTCAGTTGGTAACAGGCATGAAAGGAATACCAGTTGACAAGACGCAGAGGTTATCGATTCCTTCACTTCGTGAGGACAGACTTTCAGGAAAAGTTCGCAGAATGTATCATTGGCCTACGGAGTTGATGGCAATGGACGCATTGACTAAGGTGGGAGTATTTCCACAGATGATGGACTACTTATTGTCAGGCACTATTAGATATCAGGGCCTGATCAAGATGAAGAACGGCACGCCGAATGTCATCGCGATGAAAGACGTCGTCAGGAAGGAGAACTTCACAGAGCACGACCTCGTGAACCTGAAGGCATGATTGTCATCCTTCTTTGCCGCTCGGCTCGGTATACAGTTGTAGAAGCGCAGAATCCGAGTGAGTTAATTACCCCAGCACAGCTGTATTATTGGGAGGATGCAGGGTCTGGTCGGAGATCTTGAGAGGCTTATTTTAGTCGCCACGCTGGACGCAAGCTCTATCAAGCTGCTGTGCTTTTTTTTATAGCCGCGTCGACGTAAACATATTGCGGCTCAAGGTTATCAAAAGCTCGTTTCCTGCTCCTCCTCCTCCTCCTAATCTGCCTCCTCTTCCTCTTCCTCCCCCTCCTCCTCCTGAAATCTTGTTCCCGGAGACGCTTCAGGGGGGCAGGATTTCGAACGATGCAGAAAAGACTGGGTCCAGGGTGGCTCTGCGCACGCGGACAGCGTCGCCGCCGTGGCCGCGGCCGTCGTCGTCGTCGTCGTCGTTCGTCGATCGGCGACGTCGACTGTTGTCATCGTCTTCTATCGTCGTCGTCGTCGGTCGTCGACCTTCGTCGATCATCGTCGTCGTCAATAACCGTCGCCGGTCGTCGTCGCCGATCGTCGATCGCCCTCGAGCCTCCTCCTCTCTCCCCCCCTTCCCCCCCCCACTCCTCCCCCCCGCCTCCTCCTCCTTTTCCTCTTCCTTCTCCTCCACCTCCTCCTCCTTCGCCCTCTCCGTCTCCTCCGCGCGGAAAAAATCCAACAACATCTCGCGCAAATCAACGAACTATGGCCCTCTGGGCTTTTTTGAACGTCCATTTAGGGCCTTCTGGGGCCGTCTTAGGGCCCTCTTGGGCGTCCTGGGAACCCGGAAATCATTTTTTTTTGTTTGGCCCCGTGGCATTCGGAAGTGGGCGCAAACTGATTTAACAGTTTCAACGCCGGATTGGGCGGAAACTGCTTTGACAGTTTTAACGCCGGCTGCGCCGAAACAGAGGAACGAAACGGAGCTTCGGGCACTCATAACGATACAGACTCATTGAGAAAATGCATCCGCGCCGCGCCGGGGGCAAGCGAGGAGGAGGAGGAGGAGTGAGAAATCAACGCTACGCACGTGCAGCACTGCCACCACGGGAGGTCCAACACCCGCTGGGAACGCAGCAACTCCTCCGAGCCGCGCGACATTACTCGTGCATCAGACACTCGCGGCAGGAACCCCCTTGTGTTCCAAAGGCCCGGGCAAAATGCACCGCGCCTCATCTGTCGGGGCGGGGCAGCCAGAAGAGCAAGCCGTACTCGCAGCATAAAGAGAGTGTGCCAACACTATCCCCTAGATAGTACAACTGAGGAAAACAAAAAGAGACCATGTGCATGCAGGTCGACTCGAGCTGACAAAGCAGCGGCAATCAAGATTATGAAAAGAGCGGCGAGCCCGTGGTGCCCGAACTCCAGTGGACCCAGGCGCGCGACCCCCCCCTCTGGAAGGCGGCAGCGCCCAATCAGCTGAGAGTCCTCCACCGCGGCGCCGGCGACAAAACTGGGCGGCGGCCCCCCTCAGAGCCTCAGAGGAGCCACCGGGGCGCCTCCTCAGACCAGGCCACGCGCCCCCATGGCCTGCCGCGCCATCGCGTAGGCGACGCCGAGGCGCGTCGTGTCCCGGCATCGCCGCTCGGCCCCGAGGGCCTGGCAGCGCTGCGCCTCCGCCTCCAGGCGGGATGCGATGGTTGGCACGCTCTCCCCCTCGGCCTGCCACTGCCGCACCTCCGCGAGGACCAGTATGTAGGCCATGCCCCTGGCGGGCTGGCTGGGATCCAAGCTCTTCTGGGTCTCCGAGGTCTTCGTGGTCTCCGAGGCGATTGCGGGTGCGGCAGCAGCAACGGACTCGGTCGACTCCCGCGCGGGTGGCGGCGGCCTCCCGGGCGGCTCCGCTGCCGGGGTCGCGGCGGTGGCCACGGCGGCAGCTCCAGCGCCGAGAGCTGCACTGGGAGCTGCTGCTCTCATTTCCTCTGGAGCAGCCGGGGGGGCGCAGGCCCCGCCCCCCTTGAGGTCTGAAGGAAATTCTGGAGGACCTTCGGTGGCCGCGGGTGGCTCCGCTGCCGGCAGGCTCCGCAGCGGCGGGCGGCTCCGCTGGCGGCAGGCTCCGCTGCCGGCCGGCTCCGCAGTCGGCAGGCGCGGGCGGCTCCGCTGCCGGCGGGCGCCGCGCTCGTCGGCGGCGGGTTCAAGGGAGGAGGCTTCCGGAGCGAAGCCCTCGTCCACGCCCTCGATGTCGATGGGGCCCCGCCTGTAGGGCAACATGGACTCCCCCTCGCCGCGCGACGGGCTCAGGAAGAGCGAGAGCACGCCCGCCGGAACGATGGCGTCGCTCCACCATGCCGGAAACAGATCGGCTAACAGGGGGTCGGCCACGCTCTCGAGGTCGGACTCGTCGAACTTCCCCTGGTCGTCGAACTTCGCGAGGTCGAAACTCGGACAGGTACTTGCGTGGGCGCCCTCTAGGCTGAAGGCGCCCACCTCGCCGTTTAGGCGCTCCACTCCTCCTCCATCCCCTCCCCGCCCCAATCCACCTCCGACTCCGCCAGGGTCTCCTCCGCGGTGGAGACCTCGGCGCTCGCGGCCGGCAGCGGCGTCCGCGTCGGAGGCGGAGGCGCCAGCACAACCCCAACGTCGTCGGCGTACGCGGTGACCTGCATGATCTCGTAGGAGTTCGTCGGCGGGGACGCCTCGGCCTGTGTCATCGCCGGCGCCTGCCCCCCGAGGTTCGGCGGGCGCCCCTCGGACGTCGGCGGCCGCTCCGACTTCGCCCAGGCGCGCAGAACCGAGGCCAGCTCGAAGCGTGTCGCGGATATATGCTGGGCCAGCCTGCGGCGCTGCAGGGACGCGCGGAAGGCGTCCTGGAAGGGGCGGTCCCGCTTGCGGTGCAGAGCGAGCGCCTCCGCCAGTTGCATCTGGGTGGTCGCGATGCCCCGCTGGAGCGTGTCGTGGCGGAAGGCCAGCTCCTCCTCCTGGGGCTTCGCCGCGCTCAGCAGCCGCGGGCGCAAGGTCCAGCGCGGAGGAGTGTCGGGCGGCGCCCGCGAGCCGCAGATGAGCACTCTCCTGGGCGGCGTCATCTTCTCGGGCGTCAGAGACCTCGGCGCGGCCCGCTCTGTCCGCGAGGCCCGTGGCGCCAGGACCGCCTTCGGGCTCTTCTCGTCCGTTTCCACGGCCAGCGTGTCCGGAGCCCTCCGCGGAGAGCGCGTCGCCGGTGGCGACAGGACCACCTTCGGGCTCTTCTCGTCCGTTTCCACGGCCAGCGTGTCCGGAGCCCTCCGCGGAGAGCGCGTCGCCGGTGGCGACAGGACCACCTTCGGGCTCTTCTCGTCGGACTCCACGGCCAGCGTGTCCGGAATCCGCAGCGGAGAGCGCGGCGCCGCGCGCAACGGCGACCAAGTGGCCGCCTCCGCTGCCGCCACCGCCCTGGCAAGGGAGCCCGCATCGGCCATCTCCATCGCGAGCCACTGCTGACTAACAGAAGACATGCGAGCGCGTGGTCCGAAAGTGGTAGCGACTGGTGCGCCGAAGAACGAAAAAAGGCGACACCCCACCCTTGGCAGGGCTGCTGGTCGGGGTTGCAAGAATCTACTTTGAGCCCTAAACCCCTGGCCCTGACCAGAGGCGCAATGTTACGTCCTCAACCCCCAGAGGCCGAAGACTTGAGCCAGGGAGCCCGGAAATCATGTTCCCGGAGAGGCTTCTGGGAACATGATTTCGAACGAGGCCCTCCTGGGCCTTCCTGAGGCCGTCTTGGGGGCCTCCTGGGCCAACTTTGGGGCCTCTTGGGCCGTATTGGGGGTTCCGTGAGCCTCACAGGACGACCCTTTTGGGCCGTTTTGGGCCCTCTTGGGTCTCTCTTGGGCTGTCTTGGGGCTCGGGGGCGTCTGGGGCACTGTGAGTACCAAGCAAGCAAGTATGCTGAAAACGTACGTTTTACAACGGGAAAGGGCAGATTTTTGCCTCTTGAAGGCCCTCTTCGGCCAGCTTCAAACCATCTCGGGCCCTCTTGAGGCGCTCTTGGACGTCTTGGGGCCCTCTTGGGCCTCGCTGAGGCTGTCGGACAGCGTCGCCGCCGTCGGCGTGGCCGTCGCCGTCGTCGCCGTCGATCATCGATCGGCGGCGTCGACTGTTGTCATCGTCGTCGATCGTCATCGGTCGTCGTCGTGGTCGTGGTCGTGGTCGTGGTCGTCGTCGTCGTGAATCACCGTCGCTGGTCGTCGTCTCCGATCGTCGATCGCCCTCGAACCTCCTCCTCCACTCTCCCCCCCTCCTCCCCTCCACTCCTCCTCCCCGCCTCGTCCTTCCCCTTTTCCTCTTCCTCCTCCCCCTCCTCCTCCTCCTCCTCCTCCTCCTCCTTCGCCCTCTCCGTCTCCTCCGCGTGGAAGAAATCCAACCACATTTCGCGAAAATCAACGAACTGTGGCCCTCTGGGAATTTTCGAATGTCATTGTAAGCCCTTTGGGGGCCGTCCTGGGGCCCTCTTGGGCGTCCTGGGAACCCGGAAATCATGTTCCCGGAGAGGCTTCTGGGAACATGATTTCGAACGAGGCCCTCTTGGGCCTCCCTGAGGCCGTCATGGGGGCCTCCTGGGCCGGCTTTGGGGCCTTTGGGGCCGTCTTGGGCTGTCTTGGGGCTCCTCGGGGGCCACTCTGAGGACGAAGCAAGCGAGTATGCTGAAATTGTACGTTTTACACGAGGAATGGGTAAAGTTGTGCCTCTTGAAGGCCCTCTTGGGGCCCTCTTCGGCCATCTTCAAGCCATCTCGGGCCCTCTTGAGGCGCTCTTAGACGTCTTGGGGCCCTCTGGGGCCTCGATGAGGCTGTCTTGTGTGCCTCTTGGGCTGTCACGCGGGCAGCGTCGCCGCCGTCGGCGTGGCCGTCGTCGTCGCCGTCGATCGTCGATCGGCGCCGTCGACTATTGGCATCGTCGTCGATCGTCGTCGTCGTCGGTCGTCGACCTTCGTCGACCTTCGTCGTCGTCGTCGTCGTCGTCGTCGTCGTCGTCGTCGTCGCCGGTCGTCGTCGCCGATCGTCGATCGCCCTCGAGCCTCCTCCTCTCTCCCCCCCTCCTCCCCTCCACTCCTCCTCCCTGCCTCCTCCTCCTTCTCCTCTTCCTCCTCCTCCTCCTCCTTCGCCCTCTCCGTCTCCTCCGCGCGGAAGAAATCCAACAACATCTCACGCAAATCAACGAACTGTGGCCATCCGGGCCTTTTCGAAGGTCCATTTAGGGCCCTTTTGCGGCCGTCCTGGCGCCCTCTTGGGCGTCCTAGGAACCCGGAAATCATGTTCCCGGAGAGGCTTCTGGGAACATGATTTCGAACGAGGCCCTCCTGGGCCTTCCTGAAGCCGTCTTGGGGGCCTCCTGGGCCAACTTTGGGGCCTCTTGGGCCGTCTTTGGGGGTTCCGTGAGCCTCACAGGACGACCCGTTTGGGCCGTCGTGGGCCCTCTTGGGTCTCTCTTGGGCTGTCTTGGGGCTCGGGGGCGTCTGGGGCACTGTGAGGACCAAGCAAACGAATATGCTGAAAACGCATGCTTTACGAATGGGAATGGGCCTGTGTTTGCCTCTTGAAGACCCTCTTGGGGCCCTCTTCGGCCATCTTCAAGCCATCTCGGGCGCTGTTGGGGCGCTCTTGAGCGTCTTGGGGCCCTCTTGGGCCTCGCTGAGGCTGTCTTGTGGGTCTCTTGGGCTGTCTTTGGGGCCTCATGGGCCGTCTTGGGCGGGTTCGTGGACCCCACAAGACGCCCGGGGCGGCCATGCCAACCGGTGGCACCACCCCACCCCCGCCCCCAGCCCCCGTCCGTCTGTCCTACTGGTCCTCTCCAAACCCTCGTTCCCTAACCTCCGGATCATGTTCCCGGACCCCCGTCCCTTCCCCCCAGAGCACCGCAGCAGTAGGAAAGCGTTCCGAAATGGTGAGAAATCATGTTCCCGGAAAGCGTTCAAGAATATGAATCGTACTTCGTCCAAGGCGCCTCGGAAGGCGCAGAATACTCCTCCAAGGCGCGGAATCATGTTCCCGGACCGCCTTCCGGGAACATGATGGGGACGACCTCCTGAGGGCCTCCAGTGGGCCTCTTGGGGGCCTCTCGGAGGCCTGTTGGGCTCTCCTGGAGGCGTCTTGGGGCGCGCTCAGGGCCATTTTTGGGCATCTTGGGGGCCTCTTGGGGGCCTCCAGGGAGGCTCTTGAGGGCCTGTTTGGGGCCTCTTGGGGCCTCGCGGGGCCCTCTTGGGGCCTCGCGGGGCCCTCTTGGGGACCGCTGGGCTCGCTCAGGCAGTCTTGAAGCCCTGTCGGGGCTCTCCTGGAACCGTCTTGGGCGGCTCCTGGGCCATCTTGGGGCTCTCCTGGGCCGTCTTGGGACGATTTTGGGGGGGCCGTCTTGGGGCGGTCTTGGGGGCCTCTTCGGCCGTCTTGGAGCGGTTTTGGGAGACTCTTGGACGGTCTTGGAGCGTCGGAACCCTGAAAAAGCGAGAAGGCCCAAAACCTAGAAAAAAACAAATCAAAATCAACGATTTGGGCTTGTCGGGGCTCTCTTGGGAGGCCTCTTGGGATGCCTTCGGGGCCTCATGGAGCTCTCTTGGAACGTCTTCGGGCCATTCCTGAGGCTATCTATACGCGTCTTGGAGCGCTCGCGGGCCGTTTTCGGCGGTCTCGATCTGTTCCTGGCGGTCCCAGGGGCCCTCCGGAACGCTTCGGATGCTCCCGGGGGCGCCCTGCACCCCCCATGGAGATTACAGGCACCGCCCCGGGCCGCCCCGGGCCCGACTCCGATATATATATATATATATATATATATATATATATATATATATATATACATGGAAACATGCGTAAGACATGTAGGATTGTGTACACAGGAGAAGGACAAGCTATAGAAACATACGTACGTCGCCCAAGGCGCCTCGGAAGGCGCCTCGGAAGGTGCAGAATATTCCTCCAAGGCGCGGAATCATGTTGCCTTCCGGGAGCATGATGGGGACGACCTCCTGAGGGCCTCCAGTGGGCCTCTTGGGGGCCTCTCGGAGGCCTGTGGGGCTCTCCTGGAAACGTCTTGGGGCGCGCTCAGGGCAATTTTCGGGCATCTTGGGGGCCTCTCGGGGGCCTCCAGGAGGCTCTTGGGGGCCTCTTTGGGGCCTCTTGGGGCCTCGCGGGGCCCTCTTGGGGCCCGCTAAGGAAGTCTTGAAGCCCTGTCGGGGCTCTCCTGGAACCGTTTTGGGCGGCTCCTGGGCCATCTTGGAGCTCTCCTGGGCCGCCTTGGGACGATTTTGGGGGTCTCTTGGGCAGTCTTGGGGCGGTCTTGGGGGCCTCTTCGGCCGTCTTGGAGCGGTTTTGGGAAACTCTTGGACGGCCTTTATATATACATATATATATATATATATACACATGTGTCTACATGTATATATACATATATGTACATATGTATATATGTATATATACACGGAAGAAATTGAAATACGTGAAAGGAAGTGGCACGACTCGGGAGGGCTTGGGGGAGGGTTATAGATATACATACATACATACATACATACACACATTTACATGTACATATACATATACATATACATTTATATATATATATATATATGTGTGTGTGTACAGCTAGGGGACATGATGGGGACCTCCTGAGGGCCTCCAGTGGGCCTCTTATATATATATATATATATAAAACATACGTAAGACATGTAGGATTGTGTACACAGGAGAAGGACAATCGATAGAAACATACGTACGTCGTCCAAGGCGCCTCGAAAGGCGCCTCGGAAAGCGCAGAATACTCCTCCAAGGCGCGGAATCATGTTCCCGGACCGCCTTCCGGGAACATGATGGGGACGATCTCCTGAGGGCCTCCAGTGGGCCTCTTGGGGGCCTCTCGGAGGTCTGTTGGGCTCTCCTGGAGGCGTCTTGGGGCGCGTATATATATATATATATGTGTATATACACATATGTGTATACATGTGTATATATATATACACATGTATATTTGTATAGGGAAGAAATTGAAATACGTGGAAGGAAATGGCACGACTCGGGAGGGCTTGGGGGAGGGGTATATCTATAGATACACACATCTATACAAACACATTCATATATATATATATATATATATATATATATAAACATACGTAAGACATGTAGGATTGTGTACACAGGATATGGACAATCTATAGAAACATACGTACGTCGTCCAGGGCACCTCGGAAGGCGCCTCGGAAAGCGCAGAATACTCCTCCAAGGCGCGGAATCATGTTCCCGGACCGCCTTCCGGGAACATGATGGGGACGACCTCCTGAGGTCCTCCAGTGGGCCTCTTGGGGGCCTCTCGGAGGCCTGTTGGGCTCTCCTGGAAGCGTCTTGGGGCGCGCTCAGGGCAATTTTTGGGCATCTTGGGGGCCTCTGGGGGCCTCCGGGGAGGCTCTTGTGGGCCTCTTTGGGGCCTCTTGGGGCCTCGCGGGGCCCTCTTGGGGACCGCTGGGCTCGCTCAGGCAGTCTTGAAGCCCTGTCGGGGCTCTCCTGGAACCGTCTTGGGCGGCTCCTGGGCCATCTTGGGGCTCTCCTGGGCCGTCTTGGGACGATTTTGGGGGTCTCTTGGGCCGTCTTGGGGGCCTCTTCGGCCGTCTTGGAGCAGTTTTGGGAGACTCTTGGACGGTCTTGGGGCGTCGGAACTCCGAAAAAGCGAGAAGGCCGAAACCTAGAAAAAAACAATAAAAATCAACGATTTGGGCTTGTCGGGGCTCTCTTGGGAGGCCTCTTGGGATGCCTTCGGGGCCTCATGGAGCTCTCTTGGAACGTCTTCGGGCCTTCCTGGCAATTCCTGAGGCTATGTATGCGCGTCTTGGAGCGCTCGCGGGCCGTCTTGGGCGGTCTCGAACTGTTCCTGGCGGTCCCAGGGGCCCTCCGGGACGCTTCGGACGCTCCCGGGGGCGCCCTGCACACCCCATGGAGATGACAGGCACCGCCCCGGGGCCCTACTCCGATATATATATATATATATATATATATATATATATATATATATATATATATCCGCCGATCCGGCGTGTGAGTTTCAAGGAGTCTCAGCTACAGCCTCGAGGCTGAGCCTCAGCCTCTGGGGGGGTTGCCGGGGTGGCTCTGCCGGGGAAGGGGGGGTGGGGGGTGGTGGGGGGGGGGGTGCGAGTTTCCGGCGGATGCGTTTTTTGACACCCCTCACAAGGATCGTGGCCTCCGAGGGGGTTCCGAACTCGAGTACCACCCCTCCCGCACCAAGAGGCTCCGAGGAGGCCTCCAAGAGGCCCCAAGGGGCGCAGAAGAGGCCCCCAAGAAGCCCCAAGAGGCTCCCAAGAGACCCCCAAGAGGCCCTCTAGTGGCCCCAAGAGGCCCAAGAGGCCCCCAAGAAGCCCCAAGAGGCGCCCAAGAGGCCCCCAGAAGTCCCAGCCAACCACGAGATCCCAACCAGCATCCATGAGGCCTCTGACCCACCACCCACGCACGGTGGCGGGATAGGCCGACGGCCACTGGATAAATGCTGAGTGAGAGGAGGGGAGGGAAAAAGAGAGGAGGGACGAGGGCGAAAGAGGATCACATCAGTCGGAGCGCCCCAGATCGGCGGCACTGGCCGAAGGCCACTACAATATATATATATATATATATATATATATATATATATATACATATATATATATATATATAATCCAAACATTATGTACATATATGTATACATATACACATACATTTGGCCCCCCAGGGTCCGAATCTATCCATACCCACTGCCCGCAAAGGCCCTCGAAGCTCGATCCCCCAGGCGGCGGTTATGCATAGATCCCCACCTCGGACCTCAGCGGTCGAAAATCATAGGGGGAGGCTAAGGCATCTGCTGCGTCTGAACCCTTCGGGCTAAGGCATCGTAGGCGCAAGGCTCCCTTCGGGGCAACTGGCGGGCCACCACGTTTACAGCGCCAGTGGTGAAAGGCTATCAAGCAAAAGTGTTCACATTTGATTCCCGCCCATGGGCTGTTAGAAGAAGCGCCGATATCAATCTTCACATGCAAGCGCTTCCACAGAAACGGCCAACTCAACTTCTCGACTGTACTCAGGAGATGTGGCCTTATGGTCAAGCCTGCCTACATCAATTGAGATATGCTGACAACGCACACAAGGAGTAACAACGCCCACATTTAGGACGAAAGGCTAGCGCCGGAGACAGGACGAGGGAACACAAAACTTCGGAAACATTCCGCCGACTACTTAGCTATTTAGTCACAATTTGAACGCGCAGCGGAATGCGTTTAAAGATGATTGCATTTGGTCATTCGGCGCTTGACCTCGACAAAACGATGGGGTTCGAACTGGTCATGGGCCAACGAATGTTGACTTTCAGATGCGCAAGATGATCGCGTCCGAGAAGAAACATGACGTCACAGCACCAAGACAAATCCCGATGCGGCGCTAAGGTGACACCGAATGCGGACCACGAAAATGTCCCGGCTGCCCTAGGCACGCCCTCCACATTCATAGTAGTGTACGACTGCTGCATGTTGCGGTGATTGCCTAGATGCACGTGTTGTGTAACACGGTTGACGAACAAGTACTTCGCACGAGCTGCGAACTTGATGTGGGGTAGAAGTGTTTCGCGCTCACTCAGCCGAGCTTGATGACCTCATATCACGCCACTGCAACGAAGTAGCATTCCAAGACGCCATGGAACCACTACGGCACCAACGCTTCAGCCCTTTGCCGCCCCCTCACGAGGTGCACTCACACCACGCTTTGCGCCCATAGGAATGAAAATTCTGCATGAGCGTCACATTTGTACACCATGATTTCCTAGCCGCTCTCTTTAGCAATAACGGCCATTGCATCGATTTTTCTGTGGAGGCCATTCGAACCTACGGCACCCCGCATCTTCCTTCACGCCACAACGTAGTATCCCGATCAACGCAGGGAAACGGCGACAAAGCGGCAGACCGACACCACTGCTTCGCGACACCCTGCGTTCGCACTAATGCACAGTAGTACACCACATTCTCTGGAGTCAACTTACATATGTCCGTCTCCCTTGCGGCTCGCAATCCTTCGCAACCGTTGCGCTCGACGCGTTCAATGTTCTGTCCCGTATATATATATATATGTGTGTGTATGTGCACATATATATATATGTATATATATATATATATCATGTTTTCGCATAGGCAACCTGGCTAGCTTGACCACGTTGCTTCGCGACACGCCTTCGCTACACCACTCTCGTTACCGCACAATTACCGCGACGCCGCAATTCCGAACGACACCAGTGCTGGCACCTCGCGTCACCACGACACCACGGTTCTGCGCAAGCGCCCAGGGCGACGAGGACAAAATGTGGTTCCCGGCCCGCTCGCGGGCGTCGCCGCCGTCGTCGAAATTCTCCGACCGCCATCATCCGAACTTTTTTTCCGGCGGCCGAGCCACCGTTTCAGTCGCCAGTCGCCCGCCCACCGCCCCCGATGAACCGGATCTAGGAGGAGGGGGAAGGCGTCTTAGAAGGAGGCTGCTCCTTAATGGCTCCAGACCTTTGCTTATTTGCAGCAGTGCTTCCGGTCGGGGAGACTCCGCCTGCTCGAAACAGGCGCCAAGAACAGCCAAACTCAACTCCATGATGGAGGGGGGGGGGTGCGAGGGCCCGCGCCTATCGGCAAAACAATGGATAAGAAACCGATCACCTGATTGCGTCCACGGGGGCTTCCTGCCTCTGCGCCCATACCCTGCAGAGCGGACAGCAGCGGGCCCCGCCCTCCAAGGTATGAGCCCATGGGGTCAGGGCACTCGCGAGCGTCCCCGCCCGCTTGGCGGGACGAACCTTCCTGCCTCTCGGCTGCTGCTCGTTGGCTCGCTCCTCCTCCGCCTCCGCCGCCTCCTCTTCCTCCTGCTTTTGCTCCTGTTCCTCCTGTTCCTGCTCTTGCTCCTCTGGTTTCTCCTGCTCCTGCTGATTAATCTGATTCTCCTCCTCCACCACCTGCTGCTCCGCCTCCTCCTCCCCCGCCGCCTTCTCCTCTTCCTCCTCCTGCTCCTCTTGCTTCTGCTGTTCCTCGAACGCGTTTCTTTATTTTCGTAACGTAACGTAACGCCTCCCCCCGTCCGTGTGGTTCCGGTACCACAAGATCCTTTTTTTTGATGTTCCGTGATAGTAGCCGTCATCGGCCCCGCCCACCCCCCAGATGACGTCACGTTCCGCGCCGGCGGCGTCCATGAGAATGACCGAGGCCACCTAGGAGCAGCATGTAGGTGGCGATCTGCCCCACAGCGCCTGTGTACACCACAATTCTCGCGTGCAGCACGGCGCGCGTGTGCAACACAGCGGCTGCGTAAACCGCAACAGCCGTGTGCAACAAAGCGCCTGTGTACACCACATTGCTCGTGTGTACCACAGCGCTGGTGTACACCACAGCAAATGTGTACACCGTAGCAACCATGTGCAACACAGCACCTGTGTACACCACAATGCTTGGGTGCACCGCAGCGCTTGTGCACACCACAGCGCCTGTCTACACCACAAAACCCGCGTACAGCGCAGCGCTGGTGTACACCACAGCGCCTGCGTGCACACGGCGGGTTAGAAGGAGCATGTAGGCGAGGGAACATGAAAATGCGGATCGGCTGCGGGCAGCTAAACGCCACGCCAGGGAAGTGCTGCTAATAGAATGCGGCGTTTCTCCCTCTTCCCTCCTCCACCACTTCCTTCAGATTCTCCTCCCCCTCCTCTTAATCCTCCTCCTCCTTCTCCTCCTCATCATTCCTCTTCCTCCTGTTCCTCCTCCTCCTCCTCCTCCTCCTCCTCCTCCTCCTCCTCCTCCTCCCCCTTTTGTCCCGTTGACCATACCTTACCGCTACGACTGGGGCGTTATTCCTTCTGCCCCTCCTCCTCCTCCTCCTCCCCCTCCTCCTCCTACTCCTCCTCCGCCCTCACCCTTCCCCCCTGTTGTGCGGGTCGGCGCCACAGCGCGCGCGCATCTCAGCGTGCACCGCAGAATGGTCTATTGTCAGAGATACAGGGTTTTAGCAGGCGTGCGTGTGTGGTATCTGTGCTTATCTTGTTTGTTACAGCAGAGCATGCGTACACAGGGAGCCCTTTTAGGATCAAGGGTATTAAAGCATCCTTATCATCGATCCCCGCCCGCCTGGGCGGACTCTCATGGTAAGCGGAGCCTGATCGCTCCGGGACCTGCGCATCATAGGCCGCTGGGCTGGGCCGCCGCGCCCGGGCGCCCCGCGGCAGGCGACGGCCGCAGCCGCCGCCAAAGGTCGCCGAACCTCTTCTCCGCCGCCGCGGTCACCACCGCGGCAGTCGTGTCAGCCCACGACGACGAACCCTCCGCCGAGCCGGCCGAGGGCACCATCCTGTGCAACAACGCTGCTGCTGCTGATCATTCCCATCCTCACGAAGAAGATGTCTATCGAGCTGGACAGGAATGGAGTCCCTCAGTATGCAGGCCAGCCTGAGTATTTCAATGAATACGAAGAGCGAGCCTGGGATCTCTATCATGGCAGGACTGGCGAGAAGTCTAAGCAGGCCGCAACGGCGCTGCATCTACGATCAGGCCTTTCTGGTCCAGCCTACGAAGGAAGCAGTGCGCAAACTCAAACATGAAGAGCTGATAGCTACTGATGAGTCTGGAGAATCAAGGCAGGACGGGCTCACTCTTTTCCTCACGACGTTGAAGAAATAAGTTCAAGATATTGCGCCTGTCCGGAGCACCGAGATCTTCGACAAGGCTTTGTGCGGATCATCGGTCTGGCGCGACCGCAACGAGTCCATGGCCAACTACGTGACAAGGAGGCGAAAGGAGTTCGCAGAGTTGCAGGAGGTCAGCGCCACGACTACGATCTCAGAGGATATCCAGGCCGCACTGATCCTCAGATTCTGCGGCATCAGCATGAAGGAGCAAGCTGCAGTCCTCGCCTCCAACAAGAATGAGTACAAGCTAGCCGGCATCGAGTATGCACTGCGGGCTCAGTACCCAGCGGTACATCGACAGCAGGACCGACGCGCTGATCGCCGAGAGCGATCCGCCTACGCTTACGCCGCGTCGGAGCAGGACGAGAACCAGTCAGAGCTCGATCAGATCTATTACGAGGACGAGGACGAGGACGGCTACTACCAGGGCGAGGAGGACGACTACGAGCACGGCGAGGACGACGAGTTCGACATCGAGAACTACGTCGCGGAGAACCTCGACGAGCTTGGCACCGAGGAGGCAGAGGCCCTCGCCCTCGTTCTGCAGAGCCGCAACAAGATCTTCAACAAGAAGAAGCCGCCTAGGCGAGTGACTTCGAGCTTCCACGGTCGCGGCAAGGCCGGTGGAAGGGGGGGCCGTCGGGGAGGCGGCAAGGGTTTGACGACCAGGTCGCCCGCAGGGCGAGGAGGCAGCAGCAGTTCGAGTAGTGCTGTCCCTGGCTACGACGACCGACAGCGAGATGCTCGCCGACAGCACATCGCCAACCTGAAGAAGCGGACCCAGTGCTCCGACTGTCACCAGTTCGGGCACTGGCAGGGCGATGATGGTTGCCCTCGTCGGTCGAGCCGGAAGCCTACATCAGTGTCTCCAGCGAAGAAGCCCGCTCAGAACTACTTCGCGCTCGAGAAGCACGGGGGCAACGACGACGACAGCGAGCCGTCCGAGGTCTTCATGGTTCTGAAGGGCGAGATGGAGCACGTCTGCGAGCACGTGGCCGACGACGCCTGCGAGAAGGTCGTCCGCGGCGCCAACAAGACCACCAGGTACATCACATGCAGGGAGTGCGACCGCCACTTCACGCTCGCCCACCGCAACAAAGGGTTCGAGCTGTGGAGCTACTTCATGAAGGCCCTGATGGGCACGAAGTGGGGCCGCTTCCTGTCCCGCAAGGAGTTCGCGAGGCGGATTGCCCTGGTGGCCGACACCCTGATGGTCCAGGGTCGCCTCCCATCTACGTATCGGAGGCGGACGGGGGCGCCCGCGGCGCGACGCCTTTCCGGCAAGCAGCGGCTATTTGGCCGGCTGCCTGCAAGAGGCGACGGACCACGTGCACCTACACCGGCGGCCGCATCTGCGGCCAGTTCTGCGAGGCCGAGTGCTACTGGATCAGCACCGGCCGCGCCACCTACACCCGGGAAGCGCATCATCAAGGTCGACTTGACCCAAGGCGACCCCGAGCCGAAGCCGGGGCCGGAGCTGGCCTTCCTGTACGGCATCCCGCTTCACCAGAGCATCGAGCTGGTGGAGTTCCCGGATCTCGACGGCGTCGACCAGCTCAACCCGGTCCCGTACCCAGCGGAGGTCATCAACTTCGGCACGCACAAGGGGCGAACCTTCCAGGATGCGGCGTCCGACCCGGCGCTCATCTGGCACAACAAGTGGGCTCTGGACCAGGTCTTGGGCCCCGAGGCGGAGGATATCAACCTCTACTTGTACCGCTACGCGTATTTCCTCTACGCCATTGTGAAGATCGCGCGTGGCAAGTTCAACGTTGCCCCGCAGCAGATGATCGACGGTGACAAGAGGAGGCTCCCCGCCGACAACGATTGGATGGAGGTCAACGCCGGCGGCTTCACCATCCCGATTCGGCCCAACATCCATCAGCCGGACGTCATCTCTACCTACGAGTGCTCGGTCATGGCCGCCACTACCGGCAACGCCTTCTCGGCACACGACAACGACGCCGACGCCATGCTCGCCATCATCGACACTGGGTGCACGCGTACCATGCACGGTGAGTCATGGCGGGCAGCCTTCGAGCGTAAGCTCGCGAGGCGCGGTCTACAGGTAGTGAAGACCCCGACCTCTCGTACGTTCAGAGGGATCGGCGGCCGCACGAGGAGCACCACGGCGGTCCGTTTTCCCGTGGGCATTGGAGGAAAGTGTGGCGAGATTATGTCGTGTGAGGTGCCGGGCGACTGCCCGATGCTGCTCAGCAGAGACATGCTCACCAAGCTTGGGCTGAGCATGCGGCTTTCCGCTTTCCACAGAGGGCGATGTCGCCGATTTTGTCAACATCGGCGTCTACAACCTGAAGCTCCACCACACTAAGGTGGGCCACCCGGCGGTCAACCTCCTTGACCTGCCGAACGAGAACTACGAGACGGCCGATTGGGCGGCGCTGACGACGCCCGAGGATCACAACCTCGAGTACTACCCCGAGAAGTTCCACGTCGGCATCACCTACGTCGAGGAGAGCTCAGTTGAGCCTCTCCCCAGCTTCCTGGACATCGAGATCGGCGAGACTACGGACGACGAGTGCCTCCAGACGGTCGTCGACCACGACTACGGACCGGACGTCTTCGCCGCCGGGGCGATCGAGTGGGGCGGCAAGCGCAACCTCACCAACAAGAAGTCCAAGAAGCTCGAGCATTCCCTGCAGGCCATTGCCGTGCAGGATGAGGTGGTGCAGGCCGTCGTGGAGAAGCATCCGCCCAGGGCCCGGCTGCCCGCAGGTGCCGGGACATGGGTCAAGCAGACCTACGCTGGCCAGATGGGTTTGACAGTGCTCATGGCCACGATGGGCCTCTCGGTCGGCGTCCCACTGGACAAGCACACGGGCTGGGACGCTACCACCAGGCTGGGCAGGCAGAGGTACGACGCGGAGATCACCAACGAGGAGCCGTACTGCCTCGTGGTCTCGCACCCCTGCTCGCCGTGGGGCAACTGGAGCAGATTCAACATGGCCCGTTGCCCAGAGACCGAGAGGAAGATCTTGGCCAAGCGTGAAGCGAACCGCCCCATTCTCAGGCAGGTGGACTCCTCAGTGGACAGCCGAGTGCGGAGGGGCTTCCACGTGGCGTTGGAGCACCCCCAGGGCTCCGAGGCCTTCGACCAGCCGGAGATGTCAAGGATTCGTTCTCTCCTGGACAAGGGCATCCTGAGGAAGGTTACCTTCGACGGCTGCCAGGTTGGGTACCGCGATGCTGAATCAGGCTTGGCTCACCGCAAGCCCATGATGATCATTACCACTATGGACGCGCTGGTCGAGGCCCTTTCCGACAAGAAGTGTAGCTGCACCCAGCACGAGCAGCTAAAGGGCCGCAACAAGTTCGGGCCGCGCACCCTGCAAGCGGCCGAGTGGCCGGAGGAGCTCAACCACATCGTCGCCCGCAGCATCGTACAGCAGGCCATCGTCGACAACGCCACTGACACCGACTGGCCGTTCCCTGCAGAGGACGGTCCAGACCTTCGTGGGGCAGTTGCAGCCATGGCGCAGCCAGCGCCACCGCCTGACCCGAACGTGCCTGAGCCTGCTCCTCCTCCAGCTGATCAAGAAGCTGTGGGGGAGCCACCACCTCCGCCAGCCGTCGATCCCGACGGCGAGCGAGCCCGAGAGGCCGCTCAGCTCGGCACCATCACCAACACCAAGGAGGCCGAGCGGCGCAGGCGATGGCTGGAGGCCCCGCCAGAGGTCAGGAAGGCCATCCGCCAGCTCCACGTCAACTTCCACCACTGTTCGAACGTGACGCTGACCAGGCTGCTGAGGCGCCGAGGAGTCAAGCCGGAGGTGCTGAAATACGTGGAGTTCTTTTCCTGCGACGCCTGTGGCGACGCCGTCCGTGGGCGCGCCCCACGACCTTCGCGGTTGCCAGGTCAGTACGTGTTCAACTACGCCATCCAGCTGGGCACCTTCCACGCCTACGACGCCGCCGGGAACCCCTACTTCTTTATGAACTGTATCTGCGAGGGGACGAACGTGTACTGCATGGGCCCGGCTCGTGGATCACCGACAGCACGTGCCACTACTAAGGCGTTCACTACCAGCTGGACCCCGTGGGCTGGCTACCCAGAGAAGCTTACGGTGGACCTGGGCAAGGAGTGGATGAAGGATTTCGCCTCCAACGCGAAGGCGCATGGCGTGCAGGTCGACCTGGCTCCGTTGGAGACGCCGCACCTCATCGGCAAGTGCGAGCGCCGCGGGGGCATTTGGAAGGAGATCTGGCGACGTACTGTCGCCGACTCGCAGGTTACAGGACTGGACGACGTCGAGGAGACTGCCTCCATCGTGACCCAGGTCAAGAACGAGCTGGGCCGACGCGGGGGGTTCTCCCCTTCGCAGTGGGTCTTGGGGTCTCATGGGCCCCGTGTCCCAGGAAGCCTCCTACAAAACGACGAGGCGCAGCGGTTGGAGGTCATCGAAGCGTCGCTCGACCCCCAGTCTGCCATGGCCCGCGCCATGGCCCTGCGCGAGGCGGCCCGCATCGCACGCGTCCGCCTCGACTCCGACGACCGCGTCAAGCGCGCCATCCTGCGCAAGGCGCGGCCTAGCCGAGGCCCTTTTAACATTGGGGCCATCGTGTACTTCCGCCGGTCGCAGACCCGAGTCGGCGAGAGCCCCGAGGTCACGCACCGCTGGTTTGGGCCAGCCCGGGTTATCGGGCATGAGGTGCGCGACCCACGTCACCTCTCTCGCGACGCGGACGAGCCCGTCGGCACACTGGCCCATGCAGTGTGGCTGCGCTACGGACACACTACCGTGCTCGCAGCTCCTGAGTCGCTCAGGTTCGCCTCTGAGGACGAGCTGCTCGCCATGCACACCTACGTGAACCCAGACCTGTTGCCCCTTCGGTCACTGATGGGGGCCAGGCACTACATCGACATCCGGGCCGATGCAGCAGCAGCCTCGCCCGCCCCGATGCCCAGGCCGCAACAGCGCGCGGCTGGTCACGGAGGGGTGGTTGGGGGCGCGCTCGGATCTGCCGGACCAGGACCTGACGTAAATTTCGATTTCGACGAGTTCAACACCGAGGACCATCTACCACAGCAGCGGGTCGATCCTCCACCGCCGGCACACGAAGTACCACAACAAGCATCTCCAATCATTCAGGAGACCGACGACGCACTACTACCACCGCCAGCTCAGCATCAGCCACCTCCTGTGGTCCCTGAGCCACCACGCCCGGGGCTACCAGAGGCAGAGGGGCCGCCGCGCTCGTACGGCCCAGGGGAGCCCAGCATTCATTCCGAAGTTCAAGGTCATCGGATCGATCCTCGAGTATCCCAGGAGGCTATCGACAAGCCGGTGCCCCCGGATGGCGAGGCTGTCGACAAGCCGGTGCCGGACGACGAGATGGGCGCGGGCCTGGAGCGCGGGGAGAAGCGCGGAGGCCTGTCACTTACCCAGCTGGACAAAGCCATGCGCAATCCGGAGCGTCTGGATTGGAGTTCCATCAAGAAGCCTCGTACCTTCCAGGGCTACGTGGAGGAGGAGTTCAGCGTCATGGAGGATGCCCTCCACGAAGTGTTCCTCACCAGCGACTACAAGCCGGACCTGGCTGTCGCCTGCGAGTGGCGTCGCACCGACTACGGCATCAAGAAGTTCATCACTACGGACAAGCGTGGCCCTCGCTGGTCCAAGGTGCTTCGCCGCATCACCCTGGACATCAAGACAGGCATCGTGATCGATGACATCGACGTCAGAGGTCTTGCTCTTCGCGATGCTCGCCTTCGTCGGCCTCTGCCTGGTGGCACCACCGCGGTCGAGACCATCTTCGTTCACACCGACGAGGACGTGGGCACGAACGACACAGTCGAGTTCGCCTATCTCACCAAGGGCGCGGTCCGCTCCGAGATCAGACTTCAAGACCTCGCCCCAGAGCAGAGGAAGAAGTTCGATCAGGCTATGGCCAAGGAGTGGCGCAGCTGGACTGAGTTCCAGGCCGTCGAGGTGCTGAGCTTTAGCCGGGCCAAGGAGCTCCTCGACAGGGGTGCCTCCCCAGTTGGGGCGCGCTGGGTCCACGCGGACAAGAACGCTAAGAAGCGCAACCTCGAGCAGACCTACGACGACATCCCGCTCGCTGCCAAGAGTCGGCTCGTCGTGCAGGGCTGCCAGGAACGAGGAGATGATATCCGAGGCGACGCTCCTACTGCTAGCCTTTTGGCTTTCCACCTGGTCGCCAGCTACGCTGCCTCCCACCGGTGGCAGATAAGGGCAGCTGATGCTGCGACGGCCTACCCGCAGTCCAAGGGCATTGAGCGCATCCTGCTTCTTCGAGCCCCTCGCCATCCACCACCTGGAGTTCCGGGGGGGCCCTGCATGCGCGCCCGCGGCGCAATCTACGGCACCAAGGACGCGGGCAGGCAGTGGTGGCTGCATCTGCGCGCCATCCTCGTGGAGCAGGGTTGGCGCGAGTCCATCTACGAGCCCTGTCTGTTCATGCTCAGGGACAGCAAGGGCAAGCTCAACGGCTTGCTGTGCGCGCACGTCGACGACCTCTTCGCCACGGGCGCGGGCGAGCAGTTCGAGCGCGTGATGGAGATCATCAAGGATAAGATTCGCCTTTCCTTCCAGTCCGATACGTTCAGGTACTGTGGCAAGGTCGTGGAGCAGGACAACCAGACTTTCGACATCAAGATCGGACAGGCCGCCACGGTCGAGGCGCTGGAGTACATCACCCTCGAGCCGCACCGCCGGCGCAAGCCCAATGCGCCACTCACCCCGGAGGAGATCTCTGAACCTCCGTAGCGGTGTTGGGTCGCTTGGCTGGGTAGCACGGCAGACGCGCCCCGACCTGGCCGTCCACGCTTCACTTGGGGCTCAGGCCATGAGTGGCCCCAAGATTCGTGACATTGTTGCAGTGAATCGTGCCGCCAAGATGGCTAAGGACGACGTTGATTTCAAGCTGATGTTTTCATCCCGCCTGGACTGGGACAGTGCCATCGCGTTTGGCTGCGGGGGCAGCAGCCATGGCAACATTGACGACCTTACGCTAGGAGAGAAGGTCAAGTCGCAGTGCGGCTATATCATCGGCATGGCGTCGCCCGACCTCGAGACGGACGCCACCGCGATCATGCATCCACTGGAATGGGCTAGCGCGACGATCAAGCGAGTGGTTCGTGGATCGCTAGCAGCCGAATGCAATGGTTTCCTGACGACAGCTGAGAGTGCGGAGTTCCTCAAGCACGCGATTGCCGAGATATCCGACCCCGGCTACTCATCCTACCAGTTCGACCCGTTCTTCGACGGCAAGCATCTGCTACTGCTGACGGACGCGAATGGCCTTGTCACCTCCCTGGAGAAGGATGGTGGTCAGCCCGCTGACAAGCGAGTACGGATCCTGATGGCCCAGATCCGACAGCTACTCTGCCATGACGTGCTGAAACAAGAGCGAGAAGGTGACGACTGGAGGATATGTGTCAGATGGATCGACACGAAGCTGATGATCGCGGATTATTTGACGAAGTCCGAGGCTGAGAGGAGTTTCTTGCTAGAGCGGCTGTCTGAGGGCCGCTGGTGTTTAGCGCAGACGAAGGAGATGCTCGCTGCTAAGGCAGCGGCAGGCGAGGCGCGCCGAGCCCGCAAGGCCCGGCCTGGTGATGCGGAGGGGTAGTCCTCCGATTTTCGTTTCCCTCCTTCTCCTCCTCTGTCTCCTCTCCCTCGTACCGTTTGGTTTGCATCCATATCGTTTATGCCCTGTGGTTTATAGTTCCATATTTGCACGCCTGTTTAGGCACCGCTCTGCCGATTTTTTGAAATTTTCCCCCTTGAAGGCAGTGGATTTCATTACATCATTTGTTTTCTATATGACTAATGAAGCTTAGCCCCCGCACTGTTTTTGGGGTCCGGACAAAGGTCCGCCACTTTTTTTGTCTCCGATTCCCCCGCCTTCCAAGATTGTGCCCGACGAGGACAAGCCTCGATGGTCACGGAAGGGTGTCAGAGATACAGGGTTTTAGCAGGCGTGCGTGTGTGGTATCTGTGCTTATCTTGTTTGTTACAGCAGAGCATGCGTACACAGGGCGCCCTTTTAGGATCAAGGGTATTAAAGCATCCTTATCATCGATCCCCGCCTGCCTGGGCGGACTCTCATCTATTGAATCAGTGCGCTTGGATTTCGGACGGCCAATTATGCTGAAGCCTCCTGGACGCAGATGGGAGGAGTTAGGATGATGCGGGAGGACTCGGGAGGACTCGTAGATTCCAGCGGCGCTCCTTTTCCCATAGGGATTCCGTCCCAAATCCAAAATCGCGCACGTGTTCTCTGTGGAATCCACAGGTGCTCCATTTTGTGGTCAGGATTCCCTCTAACATTCTATGTGCAACAGTGGCGCGCTGTGCTGCGCACAACTGGTGTGGTGTACGCAGGCGCCGTGGTGTACACAAGCACTGTGGTGCCCGCAGGCACTGTGGAACACACTAGCGCTGTGTTGCACGCGGCTGTGGTGTAGATTGGCGGCGTGGTGTAATGAAGGATGACGGTTCACAAAAAATAAGGGGAACGATCAAAACATAGTTTCTCTTTGTTTTCGCTCTGGTTTTTCAAAGGGAGGGGGACGATTGGCAACTATGTCTATCACACGTCGGCTTCGAATATTGCGTCGAATATGCTTTTCACGTCGTCGTCAAATCTTACATTCATTAATCACTCGGCATCGGCTAACAATTTTACGTCAAATACCAATTCTACTTACGTCAAATACTCGTTCCACGTCGGCTTCAGACGTGAATGATGTATACTGATGCTCATTTGACGTCGGATTCACATGTTTCGTCAAATGCAAAGTACACGCCGAATTGACTTTTACCATAAACAATCAATTTCACGTCGGCTTCATATTTTACGTAAGCCCTCCACTTCGGCTCCGTCTGGCTGTCCGGGCGCGCGCCCGAGGACGGCAAGGGGGGAAAGATTTACAAAAAAAATAGTTTCCCAGCCCGCGGCCAGTTTTTTCCAATCGTCCTCCGGGGCGCCGCCGACGCAACACGACCCGCGGCCCTTTGTTATTCGTCATCCTACATGACGCAAGCGCTGAGGCGCAGATCGCCACCTACATGCTGCTACTGCCCGTCCTCGGTCATTCCTGGCGGCCATCATCGGCCCGGACCCCAACCAGAAAATAGTTTCGTTTGGTTCGCGTTGTGCGTGCGGGCGAGGCGAAGCTGCGTGGGCCCACGAGAGGAATGAACCCGCCGTTGCTGGGGCGAAGTCAAGACAAATGATTATCCCCCGTCCGTCCGTCCGTCCAGCGGTGGCTCGCGGTGTCCCGCGGTGTCCCGCGGTGTCCGCCGTTGCTGGGGCGAAGTCGAGACAAATGATTATCCCCCGTCCGTCCGTCCACCGGTGGCTCGCGGTGTCCCGTGGTGTCCGCCGCTGCTAGGGCGAAGTCAAGACAAATGATTATCCCCCGTCCGTCCGTCCATTCAGCGGTGGCTCGTGGTGTCCCGTTGGTTGAGATTGATAGTGAGATCGATGGTTGGATCGATACTGAGATCGATGTGGTGCCCCATAGTGTCCCGCGGTGTCCCAAAAAGTGAGCTCGATAGTGGGATCGATAGTGAAATCGACAGGTGTCCCGTGGTGTCCTATGGTGTCCCGTTGAGTGAGATCGAATGTGAGATCGATAGTGAGATCGACAGGTGTCCCGTGGTGTCCCGTTGAATGAGATCGATAGTGAGATCGATCGTGAGATCGATGTGGTGTCCAGTGGTGTCACGCGGTGTCACGTTGAGTGAGATCGATAGCGGGATCGATAGTGAGATCGACAAGTGAAATCGATGTGTTGCCCCGTGGCGTGCCGTGGTGTCCGATGGTGTCCCGTTGGCTGAGATCGGCAATAATATCGATAGTGAGATCGACAGGTGTCCCGTGGTGTCCGGCGGTGTCACGTTGAGTGAGATCGATAGTGAGATCGATAATGAGATCGACAAGTGAGATCGATCAGTGTCCCGTGGTGTCCCGTTGGGTGAGACCGATAGTGGGATCGATTGGGTCAGATCTTGGTTCCACGCACCCTCTCCCCCCCCACAACCGGTCCCAGGTGCAAAGGGGGCCTGGTGCATTTTGTGTGCTCCTTTTTTATAAGGGTACCGATGCGAAACTAACCCAAACGCCTCCCCCTCTCTCTATTTGTTTTGTTTCTCTCTCTCTCTCTCTCTCTTTCTATATTCCTCTTGTAAGCCTCCGCCTTTGAGTGGGGGGTTCCTATTGAAAGCTTCTACATAAGGATTCCGATTGAAAGCCTTTACAACAAGGGTTCCCATTGAAATCCCCTGCAGAAGGATTTCAATTGAAAGCTAATACAAAAAAGGGTTCCTATTGAAAGCCTCTACAAAAGTACCTATATCGTAAGCTGATACCAAAGAATTCCTTTAGAAAACCTCTACAAACGATTCCGATTGAAAGCTTCTACCAAAGGGTTCCGGTTGAAAGCCTCTACAAAAAGAGTCCCATTGAAATTCTCTACAGAAGGATTCCTATAGAAAGCCTGTGAAAGGATTTCTATTGAAAGCCTCTACACAAGGATTCTTACTGAAAGCGTTTAGAACAGGATTCATTTTGAAAGAACCGATGCAAAAGGATGCATTTTGAAAGCCTCTACAAAAGGATTCCTACTGAAGTCCCTTACAAAAGGATTCCTGTTGAACGCGGATGCAAAATGATTCTGTGGCTTGAGTCAGAGATGTCGAAGGTTGTGTGGACCCCTCCATTGGACCTAATCTGAAGTATCTAAGTCAGCACTCTCAGCCCAGGTCTCCACGGCAACTGCTTCTGAATGTTTGATAGCAATGTCCACTGGTATAGGGTATGGCTTGCCTCTCTTGTAGGGCAGATGCAGCTTGTCACGAATAAGCGAATCGATAATCGTACACAATCGTTTCTCGAAGCGTGGGATTGTGGTCTCAAGCTTTCGTTGTCCAGGCATGTGAACTACTGCAAGTAAGTCCGCTCAAGCCTTGAGCCAAAATGGTCAAGGATGTAATGTGCAGCTGCGGTGTCGCCACACTCAGCCTATGAAGAGAGGTGTCGCCACGCTCACTTCCAAAGACGCTAACTCTACAGTGCTTCATTCGTTGCGAAAAATGCGTACGTTAGCTCAATGTGTGTCGTGCGCATTGGAAGGGGGGCACGATCTGACCGCCCCCAGGGGCGCCACAAGTCGTCATGACAAACGTCACGCGCACGGGCTGACATGTTCTAAAATATGTAGAACACGTCCACATCGTATGATCTGGAGTTTTTGCGCGTCAGTGAAAACAACGAACCACGAGCCTCCTCACTGCGCAAGCAAATCCTGGCATCTGATTCGCATGGCCCGCACCTACGAAACGCCTCTGATGGCATCCAAGGCTTCAGTCAACTCGTCGCTCGGCCCACTGGCCAAAATGTCATCGACGTAGAGATCCATGATGCATACCTTGGTGCCGTCCCGCTTGATATACACTGCGTCCACAACATCCGGAATGACAGTCCAGCCGGCTGCAGTGAAGACGCTGTGCGCCTTCTTGGCCCAATCAAAACCGGACCTCTGCAATCCGTTCAAAGCATTACGTAAGCGCAACACGGGCTGCTTGTGGCCTTTCTCGGACCACCATTTCGGCCAAAGACTCGGAAGCAATGCAATCCATACCGGCCGTCCTCCGAGCTGGGTCTGAAGATAGGCGCCTGTCACATCGGCCTGCAAGAGCGCGTGCGTTGGAGACGTCGTAGCCCACCAACACGCCAGACGAACAGCTTCGAGACTGGTAGGTGCACCGTGCAAGTCCTTCTCCCTGTCGTGCCGGCCGCGCTGGCCAAGAAGACGGTCGCCTCCCGCAGCGACGCGCGCCTTCCACTTCAGGAGGTAAGCCTGCAGCGGATCCAGCACGTCGAGCCCGGAAGACTCCGTGTCCTTGCAGCCTAGAAGAAGATGGGCGTACACCACAAGAGCATCAGGATGCAGAAAACGAAGTTGCCATAGCTCCATGACGGCGTCGCATGGGCCCCAAACCTGGAGCTCCTCCATCGTGGCCAACTCCTTCCGGACGGCGGCCTGAGCCTCCGGTGTCTGGGCGGAAGCGGACTTGAGAGGGACAGCCTTGTAGGCCATGCGAAACCCCTTTCACCGCCTCCTCAGACGAGGTGGTTCTCTCCCCCACCTTGCCGTTGATATGGCCGGCAGCCGAGGCGAGATTCTCAGGCTCGTGGAAGTCTGGGCCAACAATGGATGGAGCAGGCTCGACCGTGTCAGGTGCAATCAACGTGCCATCGGGGCTCCCTTGACCAGGGGTCGGCAGACCGGGGGCTGGGGCCTTGTATTTTGCAGCTGTTTCGGGCGCGCAAGCTCTGACTCCCAAAGGCCCTGTCATGCGCCCAGCCCAGATGTTCAACATGATTTCCACGCCGTGCCCAATATCCCACAGGGGAGGCTCGTGGCTGGACGCACCCACACTTGCAAGAAACAACAACTGCAATGCAGAAACAAAAAAAACTGCATTGCAGATTTTCAGATGTCCCGCAAAAGTGCTGCAGAACAAAAAATCTGCAGTGCAGAGAAAAAACCTGCAATGCAGAAAAAATCTGCATCGGAAAGGTCCTGCAGCGGCAGCGCGGCTTGCCTGGCCCTGGCGTGGCTCGCTGCACGCGGCTTGCGAGAAGCTCGCTTGCTTCGTAACGCAACCGGAAAAGCTGCCGTGGCAGGCTGGCTCCGTTCCGGAGGCCATATTAAAGGGCATAAGAAGAAAGTTCACCCCAGGTCTGCCAGCCCCAGGTCTGTGTTCCCACGATGCCAAAAACAATGTCGGCCACAGAATTCCCCTCCTCGCATGGTGGCAACGGGTCCTCAAGGCACTGGGCAACATCAGTTCCGAATGGCAACGTCGAAGGTTGCAAGTCTGGTCATTGCTGTGGACCTCCGACGTCTCCTTCTTGGTGACCCGCTTCCTAGGCGCACCTTCTATGCAGGCCTTGCAAGTCGCGGGGTCGGTGGCGATGAACCCTGAGCAGGTTGCGCCCCTGTCGCCGTGCGGGGCGCGCAGCTCCACGTCGTCGTCCGGGGCCTGCTCGCGCGGGAGGGGGAAATGCCATGCAACCTCGGGTTCCCCACTCTGGAGAAGATGACGCACGGGGAACTTCGGGCCGTGAGCTGGGAACTTGACGCCCCGCGTTCTCTTGAACAGCCTGCGACCTTCCTGGATGAACGGAGCGAGTCGCAAGATGATGAAACTCCCCCGGGCGCCCTAGCCAACGACCGCGCCGAAGTCGCCTCGTGGTTCGAACTTTGGGAGGTTGGTGATCGCCGAAGGCTTGTCCTTAAAATAAATGACCAAAGAACCAAATGGCCTCAATTCCAAATCAGATGGACGATTGAATATGTGAAAGTATGGAGATATACGGCCATCGCGCCCAACGCGATTCCAATGCTCAATCCACATGACAGCGCTCATGGCATACCATTGGTGTCCAAGGCCGCCCTGACAGAAATCTGCGCGCGCGCCCTCCTCGAGCGCCCGATGCCATCGTTCAGCTCTCGAGTAGTTGGTGGGGCGACGAGGCAGGCCACGCTCCATATGAGTATCCGCACGGCGGCAGTGCGCCTCAAACCGACCTTGGAACTCGCAGCCCCAGTCAGGCCGTACCTTCTTGATCGCGGAGTCGACGGTGAGCACCTTGTAAGCCTCCGTCACAATGGACTCCGTCCTGTCGGGCATGGGGTGCACGAAGGCGTAGTCAGTGGCCTCGCCCCGCAACACGAGCAAGCACTTGAAGCCAGAAGTGTCCGGCAGCGCCGGCCCGATGAGATCGGCGTAGAATCTACAGCCATGAACGGTCTCCCGCTCAGAACTCACAGCGCGCCGCGCTGGGGTCAGCGAGATCCTCGCAAGCTGGCAGATCTCGCAGTCGGGGCGCATGGGAAGATGAAGGAGCATGTGCTCCAGAGTGTGAGGCATATCCGGAGATGCCCACACCTTGCGGGCACCCTGCTTGAAACCGTTGTTCGCTTTGTAGGCAACCGCGGCCATCACCTGGCTGTCGTCTGATAAGATAACAAGTCCCATGAAGTGCACGTGCTTGAAATTGGCGTCCTTGGGTACCGGTTTGGCCAACAAGTCCGAAAAATTCTCGCTGCCTTCCACATGTGTGTAAGAGGCCCCTGGCAGATGCAAAACGTCATAGACGAAGTGGATGCTGAGCCTTGCTTCGCCCACTGGCAAATACGTGCTCGGCCACCTCGGCGTTGCCGCGCCACAGAGTGAGGATCGCCGCACCGATGGGCACGAACACGAACTCCAGCACGGATGTCAATGGAAGGGCCAATCGTCTGAGTGCAACTGAAGCTGCTGCCACCTCCACTTCTCCAGTAGAGATTCCAGAAGACAGCATTTTCACAGCAAACCATGCAATGAGAGCTCTGGTGCCATGTTCTCCCATGGTGAAGCTCAGTGCGCCTGAAATGGATTTACTAGTCTCCTAATCTCCTGCGTGATCAGAGTCCGCGAACGTCTCTGTGGTCATGCGGTGGGCGTCTCTCGCGTCACCGGCGAGTGCTAGGGCGGCGTTGGGGTGCGTGTTGAGGCATAGGACATGATGCCGATGATGGCTATGTCGCATAGCGCTAACCAGTGCGCAACAAAATATCCCACAATTAATGAGCCGACAGCAAGTTCAGGCCGAGTGCCCCGCACCAAATACAAGAGCATGCCAATCAAACGAGCTGCCAACTTCGCATAAGCCCCCTCCTGATCAGCACCGTCGCCAATGCCCAATACACATACTGAGTCATGACATGGCGTCTGCTTCTTGCGCAGGACAAGGTCGGGGCTGACCGCGAGGAAATACTTATGGATGTGACGAACGTACTTGTGCTGTGACAGAGTACACGTACGTGAATGGCCCACTGGCTCACTCAAATTGATGTCTATACCTAAGGAATGGTGTGCGGCAACAGGCTTGTCCATGATCAGAGTCTGCGACTCGTCGTCCTCTACCGCGGCCCGTGGCAGCGGTACTTCGCGAGTGTCGGACCGGCGTGGGGCACGGCCCCCATCTTCCATGACTTGGGCAACGCAGGCGGTTTAGCCTACATTGTGAGGTGAACAAAACATGCCGTTGAGCTGGATGCACTCACTCATCCTGGCGGCTGCTGTCCGCGGCGTAGATGTGGCTGCCGAACGAGCCCCGTCCACGCGCAGCTCCTGGCGCGGGGCATGGCCCCCATCTACCACTACGGAGCTATCGGAGAATGACGGGCAGCACGCTGCGACGTCAGATGGGCAGCAATGGCTACCAAATTTGCATGCTCTGGCCGATGCTGCCAAGAATGGACAGTCAGCTTCGACATGCACACTCAGCGGAACACCTTCCGCTATTGTCAGGACGGGGTTTTCGAAGTCGCGCCGCGACCAAGAGAAGTCCAGCTTCAAGTCCTTGATCAATTTCCCTAAGCCGGCAGCCGCAGGCGCCCCGGGGGCAAAGTGAGCTTGCAGAGGTCCCACCTGCGAGTTGTCGATCGACGCGGCGCCCTGGTTGAAGGCGGACTCGCCTGTAGCCGCGGCAACCTCCACTGCGGCAGCGGGCGAAATGCCGGCCTCGCCAACTTTGCCCGCGAAGTGAAGCGTTGACCCAGAATTCAAAAACACATCGGTAGACTGCGTGGCTGCCGGCGTGCGCTCGCACCCGTGGGCCTTCCTGGCGGCAGCCCGGGCAGTCAAGCACCGCTGAAACTCGGCAACCTGACTGTCGATCAGAGCCGAAGCGGACGCCGGCGGCGCAGAAGACCAGGGCGCGCCTCTCTGCGACGGCGGAGGCAAAGAGGTCATAGGAGGTGCAACGCCTCCTGGGGCCGCCAATGCAAGAGCACTGGGATCAGTCACCAACGCCCCCGCCTGCGCGGTGGACTTCGGTGGCTTGCACTTGGGGCTCTGCGGGTTGCGGAAGCAATCTTTCGCAAGATGTCCCTTTTTTCCGTGCAGTGCTCGCAATGGCGAGCTAGCTGCCAACATTCCTCCTTGGAGTGCCCCTTCTCATGGCACTGGGGGCAAATATGGTCCTTCTTCCCTTGTGCTTTGCTGGGTGCTTAGGTGTTGGGGGTCTTGCTGAGACCCGCTGCTGCCTTTACTTTTGGTGGTCTGGTAGCGGCAGCTGCCCGGTGTTCAACGCAGATTCGCTCAATATTCTCCATCAAGTGGTGCGTCCCAATGTCCGGCATCAAATCGCACGCTGCGAGCGTGGGAGTAAGTCTATGGTTGGAATCAAACAAAAACCGAAGAATGAACAAGATGAAGGCATCAGTCGGCATCTCAGGGCTACCCCAGAGCTCCATCAAGATGTTCTTAAACTTGGTGAGCGGCACTTCTGCCTGCCCGATGTCGTGCACGGGCTTGGTCATCTCGCGAAGAGCCGCCAAAGCTATCTGACGACGTCGGGGTCCTTGATGGAGATAGTCGCCATCAATGAGACGCAAAGATTGTCGTCCACAGCCGGGCTGGCACAGCTGGCGGATGGCGCCGAGTATCCTAGTGGAGTCCTCGCAAGGCTTGGCAACCAACAGATGCACCAACGCGCTGAAGAGCTTGGCGTCGATGGATGCCATCGCCGGAGGCCTGTCCGTGAACAGCATGTCGTCGCTGACGTACGGTTTGGCCACGTCGTCCATGAACGGGCCTACCAAGTGAGGCACCGAAGAGGCCGCGAGCACATTGGCATGGACGCTGTAACGCCACTGGGTATAATCAAGATGACTTGGCAAAGAAGGAATGACAACTCTGTCCGCCTCCCGGTTGACCACGCTCGGAGCCTGGACAGTGGTGGGCGCAGCCTGTGCGGCTACATCCTCAAGAAGCTTCATCACCACGTCCACGGGTATCGATGCAGGAGCGTGCTGCTCCACGGGTTGCTGCTGCACTGGGTGCTGCTGCTGCTTCTGCTGCTGCTGCTGCTGCTCGCCGTGCCCGGAATCACCCTCAGCATCTCCTGGAATGGGCAGTTCGGCCGGATCTGTCGGAGCAGCATGCGGCTCTGCCCCCGAAGCCTCTGCTGCGACGTTCGCCGTGGCGGCACGCTGAAGAAGCTGCTGAAGCATCTCCGGCGTCAATGTCATCGCATGTGCTGGTGAGGATGCCTGCAACGGCGGCGTGTAGAACGGCGTGGCATCCTTCGGCACTGGTGGTGGGTAAGAGGGGCCCGGCCAGGTAGCATAGGGTTAAGTAGACTCGATGCCGTAGACAATGCTGTCCCCACGCCACGTGCCGCACCGACCGATGCCCCAGCGACTGCTGAGCCAAATGCTCCTGCACCCCAGGCTACATCCATTGATGCTCCAACTACTGCCGCGCCAACGCCTGTAACGCCATCGGCCACGCCCCGTAGAATGTCGCCGGCGTGAGGCCAAGCAGGCTGGTACGGATGCGGCGCCGATATTCCTGGGAACAGTCCCTGCGGTGCCATTGGGGGCGGAACCCGGGGCACCACGGCATACGGAGCGGCTGGCAGCTGCGGGTAGGCGCCTGCCCACAGAGGCGGCCGTAGGTGCTGCTGTGGCGGGGGCGGCGCAGGCAAACTCAGCTGCAGCCCAGGGGGCATGCCGTGCAAACTCTGAAATGGCCCCGGCAGCGCCTGCTGCGGCACAGGGGGCAAAGCCGGCAGGCCAAGTGGCTGCTGTAGATCAGCGCTTGACTGGGCGCTCTGAGCTGCGTGTTGCGCCAGGTACCAGTCCAACGCCTGATCTGCGGTCAAACCCGCAGGGGGTCCAGGTGCGTGGTACGTGGGCTCAAAACCTGTGGTTTGAGTCAGAGATGTCGAAGGTTGTGTGGACCCCTCCATTGGACCTAATCTGAAAGATCTAAGTCAGCACTCTCAGCCCAGGTCTCCACGGCAACTGCTTCTAAATGTTTGATGGCGATGTTCACTGGTATAGGGTATGGCATGCCTCTCTTGTAGGGCAGATGCAGCTTGTCACGAATAAACGAATCGATAGTCGTACACAATCGCTTCTCGAAGCGTGGGGTTGTGGTCTCAAACTTTCGTTTTCAGGCATGTGAACTACTGCAAGTAAGTCCGCTCAAGCATTGAGCCAAAATGGTCAAGGATGTAATGTGCAGCTGAGGTGTCGCCACACTCAGCCTATGAAGAGAGGTGTCGCCACGCTCACTTCCAAAGACGCTAACTCTACAGTGCTTCATTCGTTGTGCAAAATGCGTACGTTAGCTCAATTTGCGTCGTGCGCCTTGGAGGGGGGGCACGATCTGTCCGCCCCCAGGGGCGCCACAAGTCGTCATGACAAACGTCACGCACACGGGCTGACATGTTCTAAAATATCTTAGAACATGTCCACATCATATGATCTGGGATTTGTGCGCGTCAATGAAAACCACTAACCACATATTCAGGTTGAAAGCTAATGCAAAAGGATTCCGACTGAACACTTCTTCGAAAGAGTTGCCACTGAAAGCCTTTACAAAAAAGTTCCGATTGAAAAGCTCTACAAACGGATTCCTTTTGAAAGCCTTTACGAAAAGGGTTCCCAGCGAAATCCTCTGCAAAAGAATTCTGATTGAATATCTGTACCAAGCGATTCCTACTGAACGCCTCAACAGAAGGATACCTATTGAAAGCCAATGCAGGGGGATTCCGATTGAAAGCCTGTACAACAGGATTCCTAATGAAAGCCACTACAAAACGATTCCCGTTGAAAGCCTATACAAAAGGGTTCCTATTGAACGCCTCTACACAATAATTCCTATTGAAAGCGTATACAAAAAGGATTCCTATTTGAAGCCGCTACAAGAAGATTCCTGTTAAAAGCCGCTACATAAGGATTCCCATTGAAAGCCTTTACAGCACAATTTTTGGTGAGAGCCAGTACAAAAAGGATTTCTATTGAAAACCAACACCAGATATTCCCTCTGAAGGCATCTACAAAAAGGATGTGCGTTGAAAGCCTCTACGAAGATATTTTTATATAACGCCAATGCAAAACGATGCGTAGTGAAAACCTCTACAAACGGATTATTTTGAAAGCCGCTACAAAAGGATTCCTATTGAAAGCCTCAAACAAAGGATCCCTTCTGAAAGCCAACACAAAAAGGAACCCTGGTGAACGCCAATACGAAAGAATCCCCATTGAACACACCTGCAAGAAGATGTCTATTGAAAGCCAGTGCGAAAGGATTCCTTTTGAAAGCCCATACCAAAAAATGTTCCTATTATAATATACTTACAAAAAGGATTCCCTTTGAAAGCTTCTACAACCTCCTCCTCCTCCTGGTCCTCCTCCTCCCCCTTCCAGCGGAAGGCCATACCTCTTAGGAAAACCATGGGGCAACATTGAAGTGCTGGAGGCAGAAGCCGTAGACAAACCATTGGAACATAAAAAAAACACGATATCATGGAAATCCCGTCCGCCCCAAAAGAGGGGGTTACATGGACAGGCGGCATTGCTTGGAAACGTGTTATTATTGGTTTCGCCAAAATTTCAGCCTCCAATAGTTCATGTTGTGTTGTGTTTTGTTAGTTTTGTTTTCCGGGGTTCCCTACAGTTATGGCGTTCCGCTGGAAGGGAGGGAGGAGGAGGAGGAGGAGGAGGAGGAGGAGGAGGAGGAGGAGGAGGAGGAGGTGGTGGTCGCTTCGGACGGGTGCCCCCTGGGATCTTTAGGTGTTGGTGTTGGTTTGTTTGGTTGTTTCCCATGTGTTTTCCAAAGCGTCAGCCTCCAGCACCTCAATCCTCCCCCCAGGGCTTTCCTAACAAATTAGGGCGTTCCCTTGGAAGGGGGGAAGAGGGGGAGGAGGATGAGTAGGAGAAGGAGGAAGGGGAACGGGGGGTTGGGGGGAGGTGAGGACAAACAAGAGAACAATTATGAGGAGGATGGGAGGATGCTATGATGAAGGGAAAGGAGGAGGAGGAGGAGGAGGAGGAGGAGGAGGAGGAGGAGGAGGACGAGGAGGAGAGGGAGGAGGAGGAGGATAATAATATAAGATAAGATAATATAAGATACGATAATGTAAGAAAACCGTGGAGAGCAGGTCAAGCCCGGGCACGTCCTTACATCCAAGCAACATGCGGAAACTGACCACCGCTCTTTGGGGGCAGCCCCCCCCAATCGAGACAGTACCTCCTTCCCAGCTTTAGTAGGAGGACGGTCGGTCTTGCAAGGCTTGGCAAGACCCTGAACATTCAAAGTGGCGAGCGCGCCACAGTGAGCACAATGCAAAACCCCCCGCAAAACCCGGAGACTACGATTCCTGGCACAACTGGGGTGCAGAGGGTGGGCAGACGGGTCAGCCGAGAGGTGGGCGGGGCCAGGACAAGGATCTGGGCGAAAGTCCTGGACACGACCTCTGAGGCTGAAACGACGTGCGCACATCTGACACTTCAAAAATGAGCCGACTCTGCGCGGCCCGTCATGGCCAGCACTCCGCAATCTGTGTTTCCTGATAAGGAAAGAGGGGGTAGGGGGAGGGAGCGGTGGCGGGCGGCCGAGCCTATCCGAGGTCCTCCTCGGGTTGGCTTCAACAACTTCTTGATGCACCGCCATCAGGCGGTCGAGCGTGTGAAAAGTAACTCTGTCTACATACATAGTGAGGTCAACCTATTCTTGGGATGGGCCAGCTCGTTCAGCTGCCCATCCTGCGAAAAAATCAGCACTCCAAATCAAGAAAAACGCCTCCCCAGTGGCGAATTGGGCCCTCTGGTGGGCCGTGGAGTGACTCTTTGCCCGCGGAACCTCGACCCTACCAGGGCCGCGATGATCGAGCGCCGACCAGATCCGAACCCACAGATCGCGCATCGAGTTACTAGCGACTAACTGAGCTCGCGGCTGTCCCAGGCCCCGAACCAAGGTCAGATAACCATAAAACGCAATAGCACAAGTCGTATGGGCAAGGGCCACCAGGGCGGCATACAGTTCAGCACGTGGACTGGACTGTTCAGGAGTAGGTAAATTCCCCCACGTAGCTGCATCCAATTGGAGAGAGAGCCCATCAAGATAACCCAAACTCACAATAGACCAACCACAAGGTCGGAGTCGTTTAGTCGTGGCAAACCTCGCTCCAGAGCCATCCAGGCCCCATGTACCTCCAGAGACGCATTGTTGAGCCTGCAGGGAACCCCATTTCCAAAGGTGCCCTTGATGGGGGGGGGGGGGGGGGGGGGGGGGGGAAGGGGGGGGGGGCAGGTGACCACAAGTGGCATCCACAGAAGGAGCTCCTGGCAGGGTCAGCACCACGGGAATCCACAACTAGGTACTGACTGCCAGCAATACCGGGGCCCCTCAGGAAGGCGTTGGCAAGGCATCCCCGACATCGGTGAAGTGGGGTCTCGCGCTCATCTCCGCAACGAAAACACATGCCTGGCGTAAGGGACCCGCCATCTTGAAGTCGGCTCTCAGGCCAACATCAACCAACAACAATGGTAGTGAATAGAGCAGCTCTTTGAAACTCTCCGTCATCGAGCAGCTTCTTACGCCTGGCCCTGAAGACCGTGCAATCAGCACCTGTGGACAGGCCTTGCCCACCATAATGTAATGTCGGCTAGCCTGGGCCCAGACAAGGGCAGGGCAACTAGCGCGCGCAACTGCCGTGACGTGACAACGAAAGCCGAGACCTGTCATCCTCAGCGGCTGAGCACCCTCCACCTGCCAACCGTCGATGCTAATGGTGCCCCAGCCTAAGCCGAGCACTGCAGCAAAGAGGGTTGCAACGGGGCCTCGTGCATGTCGCCATCTATCAGAGGGGGGGGGGGGGCTATAAACTTGCCTCTCAAGGGCCCCCCAGACTCTCCGAACTCCAGATCGAAGACCTTCAGAAAGCGAAACCCAAACCTCGGAAACCACTGTCAGCTGTTCAATACGCAATCGATAAATATGGTAATCCTTGGTATCGTGCAAAGCCCGCAACACCGACGTAGCGCACGACCCAGTAGACATGAACCCAGGAGCAGGGAGCGGCCGAGGAACGGATTTGCCTGAGAGCACCAGGAGAGGGCCCCAGGAGGGAGTGCCCCCAGGATCCAACGGATAGAATACCTGGGTTATACACCTTACGCGAGGCCCCACACAGCCGAGCCAGGTATGCTAATTCACGACCACGTCGAAAGGAAATCGCCCGCCGCTGCTGGATCTTCCACGTGGCCCGTCTCTTGTGAGCCGTGGTGGCGGCGCCCGAGTCCTTCGCGCTCGTGGAAAACTGAATGGAGACGCCATGTCTCTTAAACTCATCCTGCAAGAGCCGCTGCAACTCGACAGAGGAAGCAACAGCAAGTGACTTGGCGCTCACGATGCACCCAAGGTCAGACATGTCGTTCTGGAAGGATGCTGCAGCGGGCGGCAAGTGGTGGCAAAGGAAGGCGTCAATACCTTGCAAATACTGCGTGATGTCATCTACATATGACCTGATAGGGGGCACGAACCTGTGGGAGGTCTCCAAGGCCTTCTGGAATCCAGTTGTGAGCCTTCTCCGGTGCCCCATACAAGTAGCACGTAACCCAAGGCATACTCTGAGTGCAACCAGCCAGGATAGACCCCCCAGGCGCCAATACATTTGACAAACTCCCAGACACTTCAAGAAGCCTCGGAGCCGCGCGCATGAGGAGCCCCAAATACAGGAGGTGCCCAGGGCACCCTTGATTAATAGCAAGATGCAGCAACTTACTGGGGCTAACCGAGTCGAAGAACCTCTCGAGGTCTCAATGGAGGGCGCAGGAGTGAAACCCGCAAGCATCGGCCACCTCATGGGCCACCTCCCGAAATAGCGCGGCCTTCAAGGCCGAGGATCCTCTGACAGCGGAGTCCCTGGAATCCAAGTGAGCCGTATTTCAATCGTCGGTGTCGAAGCCTCTAGCCCTGCAGTAGATGCGGTAGATACTAGGGCACGTGACGACCGCACGCGCCTCGCAAATGGACTTGGGGAGCATGGCCATGGGGCAGACATAGCGATGAGGTGGGACACTCAACGTCTGGCCCTGAAGACCGAGAAATCAGAACCTGTGGACAGGCCTTGCCCACCATAATGTAATGTCGGCTGGCCTGGGCCCAGACAAGAGCAGGGCAACTAGCGCGCGCAGCTGCCGTGACGTGATAACGAAAGTCGAGATCTGTCACCCTCAGCGGCTGAGCACCCTCCACCTGCCAATCGTCGATGCTAATGGGGCCCCAGCCTAAGCCGAGCACTGCAGCAAAGAGGGTTGCAACGGGGCCACGTACATGTCGCCATCTATCAGAGGGGGGGGGGGGGGGGGTATAAACTTGCCTCTCAAGGGCCCCCCAGACTCTCCGAACTCCAGATCGAAGACCTTCAGGAAGCGAAACCCAAACCTCGGAAACCACTGTCAACTGTTCAATACTCAATCGATAAATAAGGTAATCCTTGGTATCGTGCAAAGCCCGCAACACCGACGTAGCGCACGACCCAGTAGACATGAACCCAGGAGCAGGGAGCGGCCGAGGAACGGATTTGCCTGAGAGCACCAGGAGAGGGCCCCAGGAGGGAGTGCCCCCAGGATCCAACGGATAGAATACCTGGGTTATACACCTTACGCGAGGCCCCACACAGCCGAGCCAGGTATGCTAATTCACGGCCACGTCGAAAGGAAATCGCCCGCCGCTGCTGGATCTTCCACGTGGCCCGTCTCTTGTGAGCCGTGGTGGCGGCGCCCGAGTCCTTCACGCTCGTGGAAAACTGAATGGAGACGCCATGTCTCTTAAACTCATCCTGCAAGAGCCGCTGCAACTCGACAGAGGAAGCAACAGCAAGTGACTTGGCGCTCACGATGCACTCAAGGTCAGACATGTCGTTCTGGAAGGGTGCTGCAGCGGGCGGCAAGTGGTGGCAAATGAAGGCGACAGTACCTTGCAAATACTGCGTGATGTCATCTACATATGACCTGATAGGGGGCACGAGCCTGAAGGAGGTCTCCAAGGCCTTCTGGAATCCTGTTGTGGGCCTTCTCCGGTGCCCCATACAAGTAGCACGTAACCCAAGGCATACTCTGAGTGCCAGCCAGGATAGACCCCCCCCCCCCCCCAGGCGCCAACACATTTGTCAAACTCCCAGACGCTTCAAGAAGCCTCGGAGCCGCGTGCATGAGGAGCCCCAAATACAGGAGGTGCCCAGGGTACCCTTGATTAGTAGCAAGATGCAGCAACTTACTGGGGCTAACCGAGTCGAAGAACCTCTCGAGGTCCCAATGGAGGGCGCAGGAGTGAAACCCGCAAGCATCGGCCACCTCATGGGCCACCTCCCGAAATAGCGCGGCCTTCAAGGCCGAGGATCCTCTGACAGCGGAGTCCCTGGAATCCAAGTGAGCCGTATTCCAATCGTCGGTGTCGAAGCCTCTAGCCCTGCAATAGATGCGGTAGATACTAGGGCACGTGACGACCCTCGCAAATGGACTTGGGGAGCATGGCCATGGGGCAGACATAGCACTGAGGTGGGGAACTCAACGTCTCTTCAACCTGGCGGAGGATGCCCGTGAACACTTCAAGCGCATCGATGGGCACCGGCAGGAGAGCACGAGGCGACCACATATCAACACCAAGTGACGTGGTAGCCTTGATACATGTGCAAGCACGGGCGACGTCTGCAACTCCCAACGGTGCACGATCTTCGAGCGAGACGATGGCATGGGACCTAAGCTCGCCCATGCCAGCATTCAAACAGGGAGACTGCTGAGAGGTAGGGGTCCACAACGCTTTCCAATTTTTCCCCCCGAAAACTCATCATAGACTTCGGGGTGTTGACGATTCCATTGGGCGTCTCGAAGTACTCAGCCCAAACCTTCTCCTCGGCCTCAAGATACCTATGAACTGGGCTAGCACCTCGAGGAAGCGAAGCCTGCAACCAAGTGCGCATGCGGGCCTTGGTCCTAGCATGCGCGAGTCCAAGGTTTAACGCAAACCAATCCTCAAGCATCAACCAGGTTCTTTAGGGTCCCGGGGCTCCACGGGGGATTGATCAAGATATCCTTCCAACTTACAGCATATTCTGGACTCTCAAGAGGCTCAATATGCAAGAAGGCGTCGGGTGCCAATTCCGACAGAACGGCGCCAAGCAGCGTCAGAGAGAGAGAGGAGGGGAGGGGAAAAAACAAAAAAAAAAAAAAAAAACGTTTGCACGTGGGCTTCCACAACTCATACAGACGGCTGGAAATAAGCGACCAATACGACAAGTCAGGGTTCCGAAAACTCTGCGCCTGCACGCTGCGAGCCATCAGAGACAAGTCTTTTCGCTTGAGGATGCTCCCTCGGCCTACATATCGGCGCGGGTCGGTAACGATTGCACGTGCACGAGATAAAGGGCGCAGCGCCATAGCACGATACCAGGTCAGATACTGCATACCAAAGCTCCGAGATAACCATTCCTTCGAGTGATCAATCATAGCATCGCACAGGCCCCCAGGGATGTTCATGGGGGCCCCCAGGAACTCAGGAGCAGCAGCAGCCATATAAGTAAGCCAGTGATGGTCAGGACCATAGGCTTCGGGGATCTCCAAGGGCTTCACACGCTGACAAAGGGGCTCAACCATGGCCTCCACGTTCAGGGTCACGCCCAGACACGCGTGGGTCTTGAAGGGGGAACGGAGGTCGGCAGACACTTCCAGGCAGGGAAAGAGCAGATCGGAGCACGCAATATAATCAATCATCGTTTCGCCAAATGAGCACGTGAACTCAACGCTCTTAGGTGCGATTGTTCTTGCTCCCAGAAGCTCCAAGATCCCAGCGCCCCCCAGGCAATCAACCGACATGTTGAAGTCTCCCATCAAAAACCACGGGGACGACTGGCCCCGAACAAACCCGGCAACCCCGCGCCAACGATGAGCGCTAGTTCCAGAAACTCCAATGGATGGGACAAGATAGACAACACCAACCGCACCATGGCAAGATCTGAGACGCAACCCGAGAAAGAACCAGCATTCACCTGTTCCCACCCGCACTGCTCCTTTCGCCTGAATCAGAAACTTGCGAAAGGAGAGACGAGGCTGGACGACAGCAGCAACTCCGCCATGTGTGCCTACACCTGGCGATGCCGGCGCATCCTGGAAGTGCGGGGGCCACTTCATGTGACGACGCGTCTTCAAGGCCAGGCAGCATCCAGGCCCGCTCTTGCGACGCTCATCCATGAATATGGCATTGACCTCAATGACCTTAGCTGCTAAAAAATCCTGAGTGAGCTTCGACCACTGAGTGACATTCGCAAACATAAACAAAACGCGCTTGGCCGCCAGGGGAGGCGGAGGGGGAGCGCAAAAAGCCAGACCGAGCAGGCGGGGCGTCAGAGGCGGCACCGCCTCCTGCAGCAGCGCCAGCGCCACGCGCATCACCCCCTGGTCCGACCTTGCCCATCATCTCAGCCGCAGCGTTGCAGAAGACGCGGTACACGTCGCAAGTGACGTTCTGCACATGACGAGCTCAATTTGCAGACATTGTCACAATGCGCTTCTGAATGGGGCCTGCATATGCCTTAGCTTGATGGGCGCCCAGTCCGCTCTCAGCGGCTCGACGTTTGAGATCGCGGAGCTGTCCGCGCTCGCCCTCCTTAAAGTCGTTGCCGCCGACCTCGCTTCCCACGTCCGAGTAGGCGTCCTGGTCCTGTCCGCCTGGCATTCGCTGCAAATGCTGGCGGTGCCGCTGCCGTTGCTGCGCGAGCTTAGACAACTCATCGTCGTCGAACTCGCGCGGGTGGGCCTCGATGCACGCGTGGCCCAGGCGGCCGCGCAGCCAAGGGGCAGCAGGAGCGTCGGACTGCTCCACCTCCATGTCCTCGGCAGCCGCCTGGCCTGGGGGAACACCGTCGGCGGCGCCGCCTGCAGCGGTCGGGGGGGGGGGCGCGAACCCCGACCGCGGCGCCAGCAGCCTGCGGGGCCTGGGCGGCCGGGGCGCGCTGCTGGGCGCGCAGGCGGCGCTGCTCCTCAACCTTCTCATCTTGAAATTGGCGACGTTGCAAGCGGTCTTGGCAGCATCCGCCTCTCTTGTCGTCGTCCGAGCCACCTCGAGGTTCTGCGCCGCCTCAGCATGGCTCTTCTGCACTTCTTCCATCGTAGCCTTCGCTTTGTTGTAGCGGTCCAAGCGCCAGTGGACCTCCAGGTAAGCCAGGCGTTCATGATTGGTGGCGTACTCGGCCTTCTTGGCCAGCTCAGTCTGCGCAATTGCTGCGAGCTTGTTCAGCTCGCTGTCAGGCAACTCACGAGCGTCGGGAGCTGGAGGGGGTGCAGCTTCACGTGCCGCACCAACCAGCGCAGGGTAATGGACAGACCACTTCTCCAGCTCTCGTAGTAGTTGAGGAGGCATTGGCACCGCAGCAGCGCCAGGAGCACCTCCACACATATCCCAGTCACCATGACTAGGGGCAGCGTAATCAGACGTGTACTTGTACTTGCCACCGCACTTGCTGCATGCGCGGTGACCATGGTGCGTGAATTCCCTGTGGTTGCAGACGGAGAAGACCTGGTACGAGCGATCCTTGTCGCTATTCTTCTTGTAGCTGGCCTTGGGCACTGACTGCCATACCCAAGAACCACCGCCATCAGCACCGTGCCAGGGCGCGCGGCCTCGCCACGACATGCCACGAACACGTACACTGAATGTAAAGGAGACTGCCAGACCACCAAGGGTCTTGCCTGCCGCGGACTAGCAATATCCGTGCGTGCCAATGCGGGCTCAGCCCGCCAAAGCATTACCCTTGAGCCAAAATGGCTACGGAGGAGGACGAGGAAGAGGAGGAGGAGGAGGAGGAGGAGGAGGAGAAGGAGGAGAGGAAGAAGAGGAGGAACGTTTTGCGCAGGAGGAAGACAACAAAAACGCTTCGCGCAAAAAACTTTAAATCGCGGGGGGCCGAAACCGACTGAAGCCAAACCACCAAACCCCCTTTGCATTTGAAGCCCACAACCTCCTTATCACCCGAAGGATGGTCGTATAGGTACGAAAATGGCTCCAGCCGTGTCCGCGCACGACGACGATGAGCGACGAGCGACGAGCTACGATCGACAACAACGACGGCGACGACGACGACCACGACCACGACGACGACCACGACGACTACGACGACGATGACGACTGCGGACCAGGCCCCTATGTGGACACCTATGCGGATCCCGCTGCGCACGGCGGGAGTGCCCAGGGCGCACTCGGGGGGGGGGGGGGGCGAACGTTACGGTATGAGGGGGAGGGCGGGTGGGGGCATCGCGCCCGTTATGCCCCAAGCAATAAAGAAACACGTTCCTCCTCGAAGCCTGGGGTCCTTCAGGATACTCAACTGTCCGCGCGTCTCGCCCGCGACCTTCCCCAGGGGCGCAGGGGCGGAGGAGGGGCGGGCGGATGGGGGCTGCTGTCAAGGCCGACGCGAGACGTGTCGGCCGAGTGTCCCCGAAATTCGGGAGCCGCGAACTGTTTGTAAATGCTTTTGTTCGTCCTTCGGCGTCGTACTGAACACAGCGCAATCACAAGGGCGGTAGAGGGCGACCTTCCGAGGCCATGAATGTTCTTACAAGGGGCCCGAGCCTTCTTCCGGCGGCGAGCCGGGGAGGGGGGAAGGCGATGGACGGGGCAGGGCGGCCCTTCTGATAAGGCTAAGATAAGAAAAAACCTCCAGTCTCCTGGGACAAATTGTGCGTAGAGCCCTCCCAGAAGGCATGCAGAGGGCCTCTCGGAAGGCAGGAGAGCTTCTGAGAAGCCCCGCCACCTTCTGAGCAGGCCTGTCCCATCTCACTCCCCCCCGCCCCCCCGCGCGCTGCCGATTTTATGGAAGGACGGGGACACCCCAAGGACGCCCGAAAACCTTCAACACTATCGCTGGCGTGCTGGCGGTCGCCCGGTGGCCGCGATCAGAGGAAGACTCAGGCCATCTGCAAGAACTCCGAGAAGTCGGCGCCGGAGAGGATCGCCTTGGCCTGCCTGAGAGCCTCGATCTCCTGGCCGGCGGAAGAGGGTTCGGAGTAAACTTCAGAGAAATGTTCGTAAGACCCGTTGATGGCTATTAAATCCAGCCGGAGGCCCATTAAGCCAGAATGGATCAGGATAAAGCCAGACTCACCTGGATCAATCAGGATTCTTCGGGAGTCCGCTGAATTTCGACCACGGGTATACCAGGGCCGAGGTTGAATTCAATATCCCTGGAGTTGCTTCCTAAACAGGTGGAGTGGTCTGGGATCGAAGATTGTCTAGGATCAAATTTCTGAAGCGCCCAAAGCTTCCATCGTAGACCTCCAGAGGCCTTCTCGGGGACCTCCTGATGCCTCCAGAGGACCCCCGACCACAGCTGGACCACCACCGACAACACTGCCGCAACGACGGCGACGCCTACAATCAGGGCAGCGACGACCACGGCGACTATCACCACCACGACGACGAAGCCCTCGACAGCGACGACGAGCCCGACGACCACTGAGGTACGCCCGCGACCATGCCGACGCCCAAGACATTCGATGCTCTGATTATTTCAACATGGGTTCCCCAGAAATCTCGACCCCATCCCTGGGACTGGCTTCTCGCCTGAATCGTTTCTGGCGGTCCTGGGGCCTAGCGAAGGACCCCAAAGGCCTAACCCGGCGAACGACCTCCTTGATTAATGTCAATACGTTGGAGCCTTGGGGGAGCTCACGACGAGAACGACGACGACGAAGAAGTCGACGACGACGACGTGGACGACGACAACGACGACGGCGGCGTCGGCGGCGGCAACGGCGACTACAACGGCGGCGGCAACGGAGGACCCGAGCTGGGTCCTCGTCCCGGCCCGTCTGCCGCAAGTCGAAATTCTTAAGGACAAAGTCGCAGCTCTGGTGCAGCTGCGCCTGGCTCGAAGCCCGGCCAGGAGGAAGAGGGGAAGGAGGGAGGTGAATGGAGAAGGAATGGTAGGGGGACGGGGACCAAGAGGGGTGGCGAGGAGGAGGAGGTCGGTCGGTCGGTCGCTGCATCGGGCTTCGGGTCGAGAGCCGCTCTACATCTGCTGTACTGCTACGTTGCATGCTGGCGTGCTGTACACGGGCCCGTGGTCGCCCGCGCGCCGCGGGCGCGCGCGCGCGGCCCCAGGCAGACCAGCCTCGGACAAACGGACAACTGGCTGTCAGTGCAACTGGCTGTCAGGGGCGGGCGCTTGGGCGCGCGCGCGAGCGCCCGCGCCTGGCGCGGGGGAGGGTGGCTCGTTCCTCTCGCCTCGGGCGCTCACCGCCTCGGGCTCGGCCGTGTCCTCTCCCGTCCTACTGCGGCGCACCACGACAGACACTGCGCCCCCTGATCGCGACCATAAGGGCAGCGCGGGAGCCTCCACGGAGACGGGCCGCGCCGCGAGGAGGCTAGGAGAAGGAGGAGGGGGAGGAGGAGGAAGAGGATGAGGATGAGGAGGAGGATGAGGAGGAGGAGGAGGAAGAGAGGGAGGAGAAAGAGGACGGGGAGGAATACAAGGAGGAGGAGAAGAACGAGGGGAGGAGTTGGACGAGAGACGAAAAAGGAGCCGGAGGAAGACCAATGCAAACCGGAGGCGAACCAACGATATTACAATAAACCCTCCCTCCAAACTCGGTGTTCATAAGCCCCTTACATGGATTCACACTCACTCACGGAAGGGCTCCGTTGAAACACAGCGGTTTGAAAATCCGCAACCGTGTCAAAAAACAATGATTGGGACTTCAACGTCGCGAATTACCGCTATTGCTGCGTCTCGACCGTCCTTAGTCGCGCCAGAGCATCACTCCTGGTAGCTCAACATCGCGATTCAACGAAACTGTTGTGCCCTGACTGTCCGACAACGTACAAAGGAAAAAAAACATGTCTGGGACGTTCGCCATAAGAATCTGCCGACCCTGTGCCATCGTGTGGAAAAGGCTTTTTGCTCTGCCCCATCTGAGGCTTTCCTGTCTGCCCCCTCTTCGTCGTAGTCGTCGCTCCTTCCCCTGTCCCAGGCCTCCCCCTCTAAGTGGCGAAACAAAAAGAAATTGAGTAATGTCGTAATCGCAGAATTGATCCACGTCGTCATTGAGTCGAAGGGAAGCCCCTACCCGTTCATATCTTCCCCGCCGGAGGGGAACGGGGTCCTGGGGGTGGGTCCCGAGGGGGATACCGGGAAGTCCCAGGGGGGTCCAGGGTCAGATACGACGCCCCCCCAAAGAATCCCGCGGCCCAACAAAGCCCCAGGACGAGCCAAGAATGTCCCAAGAGACCCTCACGAGACCACGGCCTGTCTCCGTCAACATCTGCGGGAACCACTACCACCTTCGAGTCTCGCCACCCCCCCCTTCACAACTAACCCCCCTCCATTCCCCCCCCCCTGAACCTGTGCCTCCACCTCCTCCCCATCCTCCTCACCCTTATCCTCCTCATGTAGCTCCTCCCCCTGCTCGTACTACTTCTCCTTCTTCTACATCGTCATGGTCAGCGTCATCAGGGTCGGCGGCACCGGCCCTAAGGCCTTCGCAATATGTGACACCTTTTTTTTCCATGTTTGACATACAAATAATAGCGAGGCGACAACCACATTTTGAAAAGGAACCGTCCTACATTCGTGAAGCTCTTGCAAAACTTGAACCCGAATCTGCGCGGCGCTGGGGCAAGAACTACAATTAGGGAAAGAAGCGCCCTTCATCCGTGAAACTCCTGCATATCTTGGCAACGAATGCGCGTGGCGCTAAGGTGAGAGCCACAATTCGAAAACGGCATGCCCTTCATTTGTGCCTGCAGTTTTTGCACATTTGAAATAAAAGGATAGGTGAAGCGATCACACGCGAGAGGCCCGGCCCGCCCTGCCGACACGCCTCGGCCTGCGACAGGGAGGGCCTAGCGGATTCATATTGTTAGGTGAGGTGCGTCGCCGATTTCGGTGGTTGGCTGGGTGCCCGGGGGTGCCCGGGGGTGCCAGGCCAGTGCCCGGGTGCCCGGATGCCCGGGTGCCCGGGGGTGCCCGGAGGTGCCCGGGGGTGCCCGGAGGTGCCTGGGTGCTCTTTTTTGTTTTTCGCCCTATAGCCCTATAGCTATAGCCCTATAGCCTCCTAGCCCTGTAGCCCAATAACACTATAGCCCTATAGCCTTATAGCCTTATAGCCGCATAGCCCTGTAGCCCTATAGCCCTATAGCTCTATAGCCCTAGAGCCCTATAGCCCTATATCCCATATAGCCCTGTAGCCGTACAGCCCTAGCCCTATAGCCCTATAGCCCTACAGCCCTATAGCCTTATCGCCCTATAGCCATCATGGTCTTCATAGCCCTCGGAGACTTCATACACGTAAGGAGCAATTGCAAAAAGATCTCATGCAATATCAGAAAAGACTCAGATTGGGGCTTTTCTCCGGTATCATGTTGATCAGCAAACGTGTGAAGGAGGTGAAGGAGGAAGGAAGGGAGCGGACGAACACAACCACATGCCAGACACGGGGGGTGACGGTTGACCAAGGGGGCGGGCGCCCAACCTCAGACCCCTCCTCGCTCCAGGAGGAGATAAAAGGCATCCAACCTCATTCCCCTCCTCGCTCCTCCTTCTCATCCTCGTCATTGTCATCTCCTCGTCGTCGCCCTCCCCTTCCGCTTCCCCCTCCTCCCCCTCCACCTCTCCCTCCTCCTCCTCGTCGTCGTCGTCGTCCTCCTCCTCCTCCTCCAACTCTCCATCCTCCTCCTCCTCCTCCGACTCTCTTCCCCCGCCTTCTGGAGCCTCCCTGGACAAGGGGGGGTCAATAAAGTCGCGGAGGCCACTGGAGATCTCAGGAGCTCCCAAGAGATCCCAGGTTCCCTCCCTTGCGGAGCTGGAAACATAAGGCCCAAGTATCTTCAACGCCTTGAACTTTGAAGAGTTCCAAGGGGTCGGAGCTGCGAGAACTTACCGAACATGTGTTTGAATGTCTGTATCCCATAGCTTTCGAAATTGCGGGAGGTCGTGGAGATGTGAAACAGTGCCCTTGCAGTTCTCTAAAACATTAAACTCTCGAAAATCCAATACCGTGCTTGCACGCAATGGGCGTGCCAGGGTGTTAAAACAGTCCCCCCGTCGACGCACGCCCCCCCCCCAAAAAAACACCCTCTCTGATTTTGTTATCTGCAGTTCCCCTTGGCCTCCGGACGACCAGGATTGTGTCCAGGACGGCTTCACAAACAACCGACCGAAACGACACCAAAGTGGCTCAAGACGTCACAAGGCGGCGCAATATGCTCTTAAAACACTTCCACGACCGCCCATCTGGCACCCAAAACGGCGCGAGAGGGCTCCAAGGGGCATCCAGGACGGCCCAACAAGTTTCGAACACCTTTTTGTTTGGAGAGCCCGAGGAGGCCAACATGTATGATTTGCCTTCAGGGTTGGATTGGTGCTGAAGTTCTCGCCTGTTCGGGTTTCCGATTGCCCACGACGCCCCAAGAAACCCCAAACAGGCTTCCAATCTAACTCCATCAGGGGGCTTCAGAGGCCTCAGGAAGCCCGAGGAACTTCAAGGAACCCCCTGGGGGCTTCCGGACGAGGTCCCAAGATGCCCCCCAGGACGTCGCAGGAGGCCTCACGAGCGGGGAGTTTGTTGCACAAGGCCCCAGAGGGGGGGGGAGGAACGAGGTAAGATTAGGAGGAAGAGGAGGAGATCGAGCCAAAGGGAATGTGCTGGAAGTCGCTGCTGACCGCACTGTTGTATGATGAGGCGGAGTGGAAGGGGGGAGGGGGGAAGGGGCGGGGGAAGGAAAAGGGTGGGCAAGCTAAGCGCGCTCGCGTCATCTATGATGCCATACCCCTCCCTCCTCCCCATCCCTGACTATGGCGCACCGGAATATTCGCACAGTCGGATGTCGAGCAGAGCCATGATCGCGAGAGGACGCGCGATGCATGGTAGAGCACGGCATGGCATGGCGTAGAGAGCGCGGCGAAGCGCAGCATGCCAGAGCACAGCGTGGCATTGCGCAGTGAAGCATTGCATCACACACCATTTCAACGTAAAGCATCTCATCGCACAGCGGCGCAGAGCACAACATCGCACAGCATGTCATGGCATGGCGCCGGGTTCCTTGGAGGGTGAATGGATCGTCTTCGAGAGGTCGTGGCCGTTTGGGAATCGTGGCTCCACGTCTAGCTCCTTGGGCTCCCTGGAAAGCTCCACACAAGGCGGGGTTGATGGAGAGCACCCGCTGGCTCTGTTTTCAACATCGCCTTGCCAAATCAGAAACGGGGCATGCCTCGCGCGCGCGCCTCGGCCAGATGGCAGCCTCTGCGCGCGACCGCTGCTCAATAGGCAGCCCTTTTAACATGGGCGCGAGGAGCTCGCACGGGTCGGTACCATCGTGCCGCGCCGTCCTCGCGCAGGCTCGGAGTAGGTTCAGGAGCTCGCCACACTCCTGCTCCTTGTCCGTGCCCCACTCCTCGCACGTGTTGCCGACAATGCCATTGCCACCGTCCTCGAAACTATCGCTGCCGGTAACCTCAATATCCTCCTGCTTGTCCTCGCCGTGGATGTTGGGTTCGACGATGTTCTTCTGTTTGCTGCCGTAGCAGTCAGAGTCATTCCCCGCCTTCCCGATGCTGTCGTCGACCACGTCGAAACGATCGTTGCCGATGACGTCCAGGTCCTTCTGCTCGTCCTCGGCGTCGGTGTTGGATTCCGCGATGCTCTTTTCCTTGCTACCGTAGCCGTCAGAAATCTGCACCACCTTCCCGATTTTATCCTCGACCGCATCCTTCTCTACGTTTTGGAGCTTGTCCTCCCCGTAGATCTTTTCGTGCACAACCTTATCGGTCTTCTCCTTGCCACCATCCTCGAACTTCTCGTTGACAATGACGTCTAGCCCTGGGTGCTTGCACTCGTTCAGTGCCTCGTCCACAACTTTCTGCGCCTCTCCGCAGCCCTGCTCGTAGCCGAGGCCAAGCACGTCGGCGCGGATGATGTAGAGGAGGTCCTTGATGTCGACGGGCTGGGCCTGAAGTTGCTGCATGTTGGACGCCTACAGGTCCTCGGATTCGCCGATGAAGCACGAGCTGACCCAATGCCTGTCTTGCACATTCTCTTCCTGCATGCTGTCGCGGAGGGTGCAGCAGTAATTCTCGGGGCCGTACTTCGCCTCGACCTTGATCTGATGCAGCTCCTCCGACTCGTACTTGACGCTGGTGCCGCCCTGCGCGATGAAGGGCTGCGGCTCCTGCGCCTGCAGCTTGTCCACCTCGGCTTCGTCCTCGGTGCCGTAGCCTGAGGTGTCGTTGGGGTGGCCCTCGAGCGCGATATCTTTACGTACCAACGCGAGGGTTGCTACGCACCGCGAGCCACTCGCGAGCCTCCGCCAACACGCCCTCAGCTCGCCCAGGGTGCCGCAGAAACCCCGCAGCGGCGTCCAGGGAGCGCGGGCTGCGCTCCAAACGGGCGGGTTGGCGCGCGCCCTTCGCGCGCGCCGCCGCCAGGCCGGAAGCCAAAGTGGCGACGCCGATGAGCGTGACGAGCTCCGCCGCCGCTCCCACCAAGAGCTGGGCCGCACTGCCCAGGCCGGCGCCCTCTCGTCCGCCGCCTTGTAGAGGCCCACCTGCTCCCCGCTCGCGCTCAGCAGGAGCCTCATGAAGGTAGCAACCTCCTCCACGTTCGCCACGGAGGCGGTAGCCATTCCATGCCGAACCGTCACTTCTCCGCCTCGCCCACTGCGCCCCATGGCGCCTAGGAAAACGGAGATGCAGCCTCGCCGCGGCTGCCCGTGAGCTGCGGCTGTCTGTCGCGGAAGCGGGGCAAAACAGCCTTGAGCCAAAATGGCTACGGGGCTTGATAGATCGTGACAACGGCGACGCCATAAAGTGGAAGGGGTTCTGCGGCCCAGAAATCAACGAATCGACACCGAATGTGTAATCATGTCCGCTGGTTTTGCCCAACCTTCCCTTGGTTGGGTATTCGTCTTGAATAGAGCACCGTGTGCCCCGTAGTATCCTGCTTCTATCCCCCCCGCCTCGTCCTTGTTCCCTCCTCTCCCTCTGTCATCCCGCTTGCGTCCTGCCTCGCGCCCGCGGCTCCCTCAGGTGTCATCACTTGCGCAGCGGAGGTGCTCTGGGCTCCTGGGAACTCCAGCGGAGGTGCGTCTGACGCAGATAACCATGACACCTCGCCGTCCCCTGGGGGGCTACGACATGCGAAACTGTCGCCACTTCCGTGGGCTCCAAGGGGGGCCCAGTGGAGGTGCGTTTTACGCAGATCACCATGAGACCTCGCCGTCCCCTGGGGCGGTTGCAATCAGCGAAGCTGTCGCAACTTTCGTGGGCTCCTGGGGGCTAGGCGGAGGTGCGTCTTACGCAGATCACCATGAGACTTCGCCGTACCCTGGGATGCTGCGGTCTGCGAAAGTATTGTCACTTCCGTGGGCTCCTGGGAGGCCCCGCGGAGGTGCGTCTTACGAAGTGACGCGGTCACAATGGGGACTACGATTTCGAACCAGTCGCCGCTTTCGTGGGCTCCTGGGGACCCCAGCGGGGGTGCGTCTTACGCAGAACACCAAGAAACCTGACCGTTCCCTGGGGGGCTGCGACATGCGAAACTGTCGCCACTTCCGTGGGCTCCAAGGGGGGCCCAGTGGAGGTGCGTCTTAATTAAGCAAATCACCATGAGACTTCGCCGTCACAATGGGGGCTGCGGTCTGCGAAACTGTCGCCACTTTCGTGGGTTCCTGGGAGCGACAACGGAGGTGCGTCTTAAGCAAGTCACCGTGAAACTTCGCCGTCACAATGGGGGCTGCGGTCAGCGAAACTGTCGCCACTTCCATGGACTCCTGGGGGGCCCAGCGGGGATGCGTCTTACGCATATCACCGCGAGACCTCGCCGTCCCCGGGGGGGTGCGGTCTTCGAAACTGTCGCCACTTTCGTGCATTCCTGGGAGCCCCAGCGGAGGTGCGTCTTACGCAGACCAGCGTGAAACCTCACTGTTCTCTGGGGGGGTCTGCGATCTGCGAAACTGTTGCCGCTTCCGTGGGCTCCTGGGAGCCCCAGCGGAGGTGCGTCTTACGCAGACCACCATGAGAACTCACCGTTCCCTGGGGGGGGGGGGGCTGCGATCTGCAAAACTGTCACGACTTTCGCTGGCTCCCGGAAGGCCCAGCGAGGGGTGTATTACGCAGATCACCATGAGACCTCGCCGTCCCCTGGGGGGCTGGGTTGCGACATTGGGGGGTCCAGCGGCGCTGTTCCCACGAATGACGTGTCCAATCGTGTCTCCATATTGTGTTTCCACATCCCCTCGAAGCCGCCTCCCTGCAATCCATCTGACCCTTTTAAAAAAGACGCAACATATGTGAACACGTGACTCCGGCCCGGCGTTCTTTGGCGAATCGTTCAAGGGAACGGCGGATTCTTCAGCGCTCGCTTTTGTATTGAGCAGTCCGAGCGCGGGTACTCGCTGCTTGAATGGCTTTGCGATTTGTTTCCCCACATCCGAAATGGGTCTTTTTTCTCTAGACACCCCGCGCAGTCACCCCGCGGCCTCTCCTCTTCACACCCGTTCCTCCTATCATCATCATCATCATCATCATCATCATCATCATCAGCAGCAGCAGCATCATCATCATCATCATCATCAGCATCAGCATCAGCATCAGCATCAGCATCAACATCATCATCATCATCATCATCATCATCATCATCATCATCATCATCATCATCACCGTCATCATCGTGTGTACAGCGGGTTGGGTACGTTCCTGAACAATGTCGAAGCATATACTAGATTTCGGCGCCTTGTTGGAAGAACCGACAGTACCGGCGCTGCAGCGGGAGCACGATTTGGAACAACTGGAGGCGCAACACTGGGGACAACGCCTCAGCGGGAGCAACAATTTGAAACGGGTAACCTAAGCGACAACCTTTTTCACGCGAGTTATATATATATATATATATATATATATATATATACATGTATATACATGTATATATATATGTGTATATATCGCTCGTGCTTCCGCGGCGCACAGTGTCCAGGTGATCACTGTACATATATATATATATATATATATGCGTGTGTACATATATATATATATATATGTACTCGAACCATCGCGCGCGCTTCGCGCGCGCTCAGTTCTAGCTCGGCTTGATCGGCTAACTCATGTAATATCAGTTTGGTCGCTTCTTGCGTCCAGGGACTCCCTTGGAGGCCCTGCGCAAGCCTCGGAATCGCATAGAAGGGGAAGTGCGGAAACGCAGAAATCGTTAATTTTCGTTAGGTTTTCAACGATTTGGGGAGGTGAGAAGGGGAGGTGAGAAGAGGAGGTGAGAAGGGGATCTGAATCGGGTTCTGTTGTGCAAGGGTAGACCGTGGGCCCAACTTGAACAAAACACAAGAATTGTATGATTTCAATGTTTTCGCAATTCCTCGGCGCTGTTCGGCGCTGCATTTTCCCCTCATGTTTCGTGGGGTTTTGGTGTTCATCCCTGCCGCGTCGAACCCGCAAGCCTCACCTCACCTCCTCCTCCTCCTTCTCACACAGCGCAGCTCAGCACAGCTCATTACAACACAACACAACACAGCACAGCACAGCTCATCTTAACACAGCACTGCACAGCACCTCAGCACATCTCACCACTGCACAGCGTATCACAGCACAGCATCTCTGGACACCATTGGGGGTGCGCAGCAGGTGGTCTCAGAGGGCGGCCGCTATCCACGACACTGTCGCAAAGCCTAGCAAACGTGGCACTTTCTGGACACCCTACGGGGTGCGCAAGGGGTGGTCTCTCAGCGCGGCCGCTATCCACTACACTGTCGCAAAGCCTAGCAGGCGTGGCATTTTCTGGACACCATACGGGGTGCGCAGGGGGTGGTCTCTCAGCGCGGCCGCTATCCACGACACGGTTGAAAAACCTAGCAGGCGTGGCACTTCTGGACACCATAAAGGGGTGCGCAGGGAGCGGGCCTCCCAGTGCGGCCGCTATCCACGACACTGTCGCAAAGCCTAGCAGGCGTGGCACATTCTGGACACCATAGGGTGCTCAGGGGGCGGGTCTCTCAGCGCGGCCGCTATCCACGACACTGTCGCAAAGCCTAGCAAGCGTGGTACTTTCTGGACGCCACACGGGGTGCGCTGGGGGTGGTCTCGCAGCGCGGCCGCTATCCACGACACTGTCGCAAAGCCTAGCAAGCGTGGCACTTTCTGGACACCATAAAAAGGTGCGCAGGGGGCGGGTCTCTCAGCGCGGCCGCTATCCACGACACTGCCGCAAAACCTGGCATGCGTGGCATTTTCTGGACGCCACACGGGGTGCGCTGGGGCTGCGGTCGATATCCGTTTCGGGCTCGCAACGTGTGGCAAGCGCGGCACTGTCTCGATGCTACAGAGGGTGCGCTGGGGGTGCGGTCGCTATCCGCTTCGGCCTCGCAAAGCGTGGCAAGCGTTTCGGGCACGCAGCGCGTGGCACGCGCGGTACTTTCTCGATGCCACAAGGGGTGCGCCGTGGGTGCGGTCGCTATCGGGCTCGGCCTCGCAAAGCCTAGCAGGCGTGGCACTTTCTCGACGCCACAAGGAGTGCGCTGGGGGTGCGGTCGCTATCCGTTTCGGGCTCGCAAAGCGTGGCAAGCGTGGCAACTTCTCGGCGCCGAAAAGGGGTGCGCTGGGGGTGCGGTTGCTATCCGTTTTGGGCCCGCAAATCGTGGCAGGCGTGACTCTTCCTCGACGCCACAGGGGGCGCGCTGGTGTGGCAAGCGTTGCATTTCCTCGACGCCGCAGGGGGTGCCTTGGGGGTACGGTCGCTATCCGTTTCGGGCTCGCAAAGTGTGGCTGGCGCGGCGCTTCTCCTCTCCACCTCTCCCCTTGACTGGTGTCGCCATGCAAGCTGCGCCACTGGGACCTTAGGAGACGCTCCCTATGGGGCCTCGAAACATGTGACGGGTATGCCAACATGGGGCGGCGCCGCCATGCGAGCTGCGTCACTGGTGCCGTCGGTGGAGCTCCCTATGGGGCCACGAAACGTGTGAGGGGTGTGCCAAAAGGAGGCGGCGACGCCATGCGAGCTGCGTCACTGGGGCCTTCGGTGGAGCTCCCTATGGGGCCACAAAACGTTTGAAAAGTGCGCCCAAATGGGGCGGCGGCGCCATGCTGACTGCGCCACTGGGACCTTAGGTAGAACTTCCTATGGGGCCACGAAACGGAAGAGGGTTGTGCCGCACTAAGGCGGGAAGGCCATGCGGACTGCGCCACTGGAACCTTAGGTGGATCCGTCTATGGGGCCACAACACGTGTGAGGGGTGTGCCCAAATGGGGCGGCGGCGCCATGCTGACTGCGCCACTGGGACCTGACGTAGAACTTCCTATGGGGCCACGAAACGGAAAAGGGGTGTGCCGAAAGAAGGCGGGAGGGCCATGCGGACTGCGCCACTGGAACCTTAGGTGGATCTCCCTATGGGGCCACGAAGCGTGTAAGGGGTGTGCCAAAATGGGGCGCCGCCGCCATGCGAGCTGCGCTGAGGGGTGTGCCAAAATGGGGCGGCGGCGCCATGCGGACTGCGGCACTGGGACCTTAGGTGGAGCTCCATATGGGGCCACGGAAACTTGTGAGGGGTGTGCCAGAAGGGGGCGCCGCCGCCATGCGAGCTGCGCCACTGGGACCTTAGGAGGAGGTCCCTATGACGCCACGAAACGGGTGGGGTGTGTTTGCCAAAATGGGGCGGCGACGCCATGGGAGCTGCGTCACTGGGGCCTTCGGTGGAGCTCCCTATGGGGCAACGAAATGCGTGAGGGTTGCGCCCAAATGCGGCGGCGGCGGCGACATGCGAGCTGCGCCACTGGGACCTTAGGTGGAGCTCCCGATGGGGCCACGAAACGTGTGAGCGGTGTGCCCAAACGGGGCGGCGGCGCCATGCGGACTGCGCCACTTCCTAAGGGGCCACGAAACGGGTCAGGGGTGTGCCGAAACAGAGACATGCGGAGAGCAGAAGCAAGGTGGGGGAGGAGGGATGAGGGGGAGGAGGGCGAGGAGGAGGGAGGAGTGGGACGCGGGGCGCTGTCTCTTCAGAACGAGGACCCAACACCACGAACTGGTTGGGACAAATTATCCTGGCCCACTCGTTTCTTCGATCGTCCACTGCGCTGCCAAATGCACACGGAAGGGAAGCCCCTGGCCTGCATCCGGCCCCCCTCCATTCGGGAGCTGCAGAAGAGATGTGCGCTCCCAACCACGAACCAGAATATGGTCGCCAATTCGCAAGGCCGCCCTCATGTCACAATCCTCTCGAGAAGCTTCATGTGCGAACTCGTGTACGCACAGGTCACTGTGTCTCTTTTGATCCCTGCGACGGCTGGCTTCTGAACTATCTGAACCATCGGTAACCGTGATCTTTCGCGCGGCGACAGGCGCGAATGTAATATTCGCGCCTAGCGCCGCGCGAAGGATGCACGGCTACCGATGGTCACCAAAACGCTACGAGGATACATGTTTGAGGTGCCCTTGCCAGCATGTCGGATGGCAAGGTTCGGTTTGCTGCGCACAACCCAGGCAGGTCACGTTGTAATTGGACAGCTGCTCCAGCTCCAGCAACGCGGACTCCATTGCCTCCTGCGGGCGGCAGCCGCAGGAGAAGGCGAGCAACACTAGACAAACTCGTGAGGCGAGACCGGAGTCCCGCCGCCGATCCAAGAGATCTGCGCGGAGCTCCGAAAGTGTAAAATCACCGTCGAACCCAGGCCAGAAGAACATCCTCCAAGAACAGAAGGCCCTCCGCCAGCCAAGACAAACAGAACATCCGAGGGTATCCTCCCCAAGATGCACAAGAATACAAGAACATCCAAGAAACACGAAGAACACTAGGGCACCCTCTCCGACCCGACCTCGATCTTACACCTTGGTCCGACCGTATCTTTATGCCGCTCGTCCTCCTTGGAGCCCGAGAGGCTCCAGAAGACGGGAGGTCTCGGCCGCCTCGCGGCACCAGTCGCAGCTCCAGGTCTTGGGGCGGGCTGCGACGTGCTGCGGTGCGACACCCTGCGCACCCTGCCTGGGAGAAAAAGCGGAGAGCACGCGGGGATGGATCAACCTTGAATCCAACATCAGGACGTTCGGAGGTACTTTTTTCTAAAGTGCCGTCGGTGTTGGTTGGGCCGAGAGTCGGGCAGCCAAGAATGCAAAGGTGGCGGCGGTGGTCAGGCCCGTTGGCCGCTGTCCCAGCTGGAAAAGCCTTTGGGACAAACGGCTGCTGGGAGGTCTGCGGGAATTGCTTGTGCTCCTCTAATAACGCCGAACCTTCGGGAGCAACTCCTGGCAAGTCTTCGTGATAGTATTTAAGACTATTAAGCCCGATCAAGAGACCAGTGAACTGGACCAGGCTGGATTGATCCCTGGAGTAAATGGGATCTAGCGGGGACAAGAGGGAATTGCCAGAACAAGCGGGAATATGCCGGATTAGGCTGGTGCTCGGCCACGGAGATACAAGCGCCAATTCTGAATCAACTGAACCTCCCAGGAAGGAAGCGCGCACCGCGGCCCAGAGCGGTCTGGGATTTGCCAGTCGAGTACTTGAACAAAAGTGGCGAATTACGGACGACTCAAGACGTTCGTCAGGTGAACGTCTTTTTGCTCCGCATTTCGACATTGGGCGGAAGGGGGGGAGGGGGGGTCTGGCTCCGGACCTCTGCTTAATGCGACTGTTTGCAGCCGTGTGTCCCATGGGGTAGACTTCACCTGCGTGAAACAGGCGCCCAAAACAGCCAAGATCCGTGGGGGGAGGAGAGGGTGCGAGGGCCCGCGCCTATCGGCAAAACAATGAATGAGAGAACGACGACCAGTGCCGGTACTGTTCCGTAGATGCCATCGGCCGTCTACGAAATCAACGTGACATTGAACAACTCATCGGCAGACCGCTATTCACGATACGACGCGCCAGCCAGATGGCAACGGTTAGTGAAATGCTACTGTGACCACGAAAGATGGAGGCATGGGGACGACGAGAACGTCGGACGGTGTCCTTCGTCTCAACAAGCTCAGCCTCGGCCTTGGCCTTCTCCTCCGACTTGTTGATGATCTCCGCGCCCTTGGCCTCGCCGGGCAGGAGTCGCAGAGGATGCTCTTCCAGCGGCTGAAATGAAAAAGCTTGGAGCTTGAGCTCGCCCCCCCTCCCCGCCCGACTCGCTGCCAGTTGGAGGCGGTCGGGGGGGTGAACTGGATAAGCCCAAGAAAATCTGTCAAGAGGGGGGATGAAAGCAATTACGCCATCATCAATCCCAAAACCCCTGCCAGATTCGAAAATTACCAGTTCCTCGAGCTTCGTCCATCCGTGGCAACGAATGAGCTCCTTCATACCCCCTCGGGGATCTACTGTCCGAGGTCAATGCGAAACTTCGGTCAGTCAGGTCGTGCAGGATCCTACTGGATACTGCAGAAGTCAGCAGGATCCTGCACGCTAACCTGGGTCAGTTCAGCCCTGGCCCTGCATGATCCTGCAAGATGCGGCGCTCTGACTGACCCCCGTTTGCACTCACCCCAGTCTCTTGAGCCCCGACCCCCTCCCTGCTGGCCAGAGCCGGTGCTGGGCCACCTCAGACCCCCAGCCCGCTCCATGCTGCCGCCTCCGCCGCCGTCGAGGCCGCCGCCAGTGCCGCCAACACCATCGATGCCGCTGCACCGCGGCCCCCACGACTGGCCATGCGTGCTTTCGCCTGCCATCGAGCTGCTCATGGAACCCCTGTTCGCCCTGGTGTCGCCCCCAGGCACCCCAAATTTCATGCTCAATTCCAAGATCAGTCAGCATCGACTCGGGAAGTCGGATCACATCCGGAATGTGCGTCGCAGTGGCGGCATCGGCACGAAGTCGAGATCGAGTCGGAGCGTCAGCACCAGGGCGCACAGCAACCCCATCCAAGCATGGGGCTGCATCGGATCGTCAGAATAGCCGGGGGGAACCACAAGGGGGGCGTCCGAGATGGGGATTGGCAAATCCGCCGACCCCTTGTGGGTCTCTAGGCGTGTGAAATAGTTCCCCCCCCCAAAAGTCCCCCCCCAGGGACCCCGAACCGGCGATTTGACCCCCCCCCCGGGGCCCCGGACGAGCGACTCACGGGCTTTTTTGGACCCAAAAGGGGCTCAAGACGGGCCAAGAAGGTCCCAAGACGCCTCCAAGACGGCCCACGAGGGCCCCGAGACGCCACACGAGCGCTCCAAAACGCCCAAGATGGTCCCATGACGAGCCAAGAGACCTCCAACACGGCCCAAGCGGCCTCCAAGAGCAGCCCTCAGAAGGGCCTACGAGCTGAAAATTGTGAAATTCCTATGGGAAAACGTACATTTTGATAATGCACGACTTGTCGGCCTTCACGGCCTTGAAGACCGTCCAAGAGCACCCCAAGACCGCTCCAAGAAGGCCCAAGAGGCCCCCAAGAGGCGCCCAAGTCGGCCCCAGAGGGCGCCAAGACGGCACAATAAGCCCCCAAGACTGCCCAAGACGGCCCCACGAGGGGCCCAAGAGGGGGAGCTTGAACCGACAATCCGAACCTTCCGCCCCAAGACGGCCCCAGAAGGCCCCAAGAGGCCTCAGGAGGCCCCCAAGACGCCTCCAAGAAGCCCCAAAAGGCCCCCAAAACGGCCCCAAACGGTCCCAAAACGGCCCCCAAGAGGCTTCGAAACTGCCTCCAAAAGTCCCGCGAGAAGCCCCTCGCCCATTCTTCCTCTGCCTCCCTCGCCTCATCCTCATCATCGTCGATTCTTTTCCCCCCATTCTTCATTTCCTCCGTGTGCCCCTCATCCTCCTCCTCCTCACCGTCCTTTTCCAACTCGGCCCCCCGGTGGTTTCAAAACTGTTTTCCAGATGTCCCTGAAAGGCGTGCCGCGAAATCGCTATACACATACAAGAATTTCTCACCCATAGACCATAAATCGCTATACACATACAAGAATTTCTCACCCATAGACCATAACCCAGAGCCTCATCTCAATGTCCCCCTCCTCCTCGTCCTCCTCCACCCTCTCCACGTTCCCCTCCTCCTCGTCCCCCTCCTCGTGTTCCTGGTCCGCTTCGCCTCGTCATATTCGATGATTCGCCCCCCCCCCTATCCTCCGCCTCATCTCCATTCGCCTGTCCCGTCCTCCTTTTTCTCACCAGCACGCGTGCCCGATTCGACATCAGTTGCATGTCTTGCACTTCAGGGTGCCTTTTGTTGGCGTTTCGCGGGACATTGTGCGGGTCGGGGAACGCCGACTTCGGTAGCCTTCTCTCGCACGCGCCGCTGCACTGATACGGCTGGCAACTGCGGGCTGTGAACCCGAAGTCCTTGCAGCCTCCGCACACCACTTTGGCTCCTTTCGCCTTTCGATGATGTTCCACTTGGTTGGGCTTCAAATGTTTCGTGTCCGAGAACGCTCCTCCGCACGTCGCGCACGTCAGCGGCTTCGCGTCCGCCTCGGCTTTCCGTTTGCGATTCGCTGCCTCCGCATTGCCCCGTCGCACCTCTCTCTCTCTCTCTCTCTCTCTCTCTCTCTCTCTCTATATATATATATATATATATATATTTCTCTCTCTCTCTCGTTGTTCCACGCATTTCTGACAGAGCCTCTCCCCCGCAGTTCCGTGCTTCTTCTGAGCTTCTGACATCTCTGCCTTTCCGTCATACAGCGGCAGGCACTTATCGTTCGTACATCGCGGGCGCGTTCGTTCCACGCTCTCGTTCCACTTCGCGTTGCCTTTCCGCGACTTTTGCTTGGCTTTGACATGGCTGCACGTCGCGCAGTACATTGTCCTAATCCTTTTCGTCTCCCCGTCGTCGACCGCCGCATCCGCGTCCCTTGGGCCGTCTTGGGCGCCTCTTGGGTCGTCTTAGGGCCCTCTCGGGCTGTGTTGATCCTCTTGGGAGCACCCTGGGCCGTGCTGGAGCGGGTTTTGGGGCCTCTTGGGCCGTCACCGACGCCGTGGAGGCCGAAAACTCGCGCATACTCAACATGCACGTCATCCTTAGGAAAATTAATGTTGTTTAGCGTTTGGGGGCGCACCGTGGGCGCCTTGTGGGGCGTCGTGGAGCCCTCCTGGGCAGTCTTGGGCGGTCTTGGACTCTCTCGGAGCGTTATTGGGCGTCTTGGAAGTATCTTCGGCCGTCTTGAACCCCTCTTGGACCGTCGTGAGCGCCCAAAACGGCCCAAGAAGCGCCCAAGAGACCCCCAACACGCCCCGAGCGGCCATTCACACTCATCCATCCGCCCCACCCCCCTCCCCAGGACCCCTCCCTCGAGGTCTTCGCCCAAACACAACGTCATCACTCGTACCTGGTTCTTTCCGTCACGTGGACCAGCACGGGAACGGAAAGGGCGTTTCAAGGACTTGCCCGCGATAGCTCGCGTAATCACAGCCTTGGCGCTGGAAGCGATGTTTCACACCACTGTGCGCAATCGCAACCTTGGTGATCGAAACTCGTTACGTCATCGTTCTTAGCGGTAGCTTTGGCGTTAAGAATTTGTTCCAATTCCCCGCGCTCCCGAGAGCCGTGGCGTTGAATGACTTGTCACCTCCTCCTCCTCCTCCTTCTCCACCTCTTCCTCCTCCCCCTCCTCCTCTTCCTCCTCCTCATCATCCTCCTCCCCCTCCTGCCTCCTGCTCCTCCTCATCCTCATCCTCCACCTCTCCTCCTCCTCCTCCTCCTCCTCCTCCTCTCCTCCTCCTCCCTCCTCCTCCTCCTCCTCCTCCTCCTCCTCCTCCTCTCCTCCTCCTCCTCCTCTCCTCCTCCCACACCTCCCCCTCCCCCCCCTCCCTCCTCCTCCTCCTCCTCCTCCTCCTCCTCCTCCTCCTCCTCCTCCTCCTCCTCCTCCTCCTCCTCCTCCCCCTCTGCCTCATTCCCCATCCATCCCCCCTTCCCCCTCCACCCCTTCCGCCTCGGCCTCTTGGGAGCGGACCTCTTGGAAGCCTGTTGGTGGCTGGCCAAGAGGTCCCCAGGACGGCCCGAGAGGGCCTCAAGACGACACCGAGAGAGGCCTAAGAAAGCACCACGAGCTTCCCAAGAAAGCCCCTAGAGGCCGCCAAGAGAGCCCCAACAGGCCGCCAAGAGAAGGCCCTCTTCGGCCGTCTTGACGGTATCGGGATAAAGCCGTCTCTCCCCGCTTTCGCCGTTGGGAGCCTTGGCGTGATGAGCTCTCTGCGTTACCGATCACTCTTTATTTGCCCTGGGTCTTCTGGGCCGTCCTCTTGGGGCCTTTTAGGGGTTCTTTTGGACTGTCTTGGGGCCCTCTTGAACCGTCTTGGGACCATTTGGGACGTCCAGTTTTCTCGAATGCTGAGGGCTAAACCGATAACTCTCAGAAGGTCTTGCATGCTTCCCCGATTGCGGAAAAACGCCTGACGGGGAGCTGACCAGGTCTTCCAAATTGTGGTGAGAGTTTCACCGATAACTCTCAGAAGGTCTCCCGTGCTTCCCCGATTGTGGGAAAACGCCTCACGGGCTGGCAGGCCCCTTAGGGGCGGCGCGGGCGGGCCGGAGCCCAGCCCCTTGCATCTCAAAGTAAGACAACCATAAGGTAAGCTGCACTGAATGCTATCATAAGATATTGCATCCTAAACGAAGGTTATAGACGAAAGGTAAGCTGCATTGAATGCCGCGCTGCAGGGACCAGACATTGCAAGACGAGAGAAAACGACTAATGATGCTTGACGATTTCGCGCTGCTATCACAAGGAATACAAGGGGTCGGCGGATGTGGCGCAAGCCTGTAGAATCAAGGCTAAGGGCATGTGCGCGGAAGAGGAGGCGGCCATGGGGACGTACTGAGAGAAGAGGGAGCCATGACAACTGGGCAGATCTCATGGCCCCCACCATACTATCCACCCCCCTAATCATCATCACCCTCTGGACGTCCGCGAAATAGGGGAACGAAGTCGGATCGGGCTGGCCGGAATCGGCGCCGCACCGGGCCGACCTGATCGAGATGGGCCACAGAGCTCCTCAGACTGTGGCGACATTCCTGCCCAGAGCTCACCTGCCAGGCGGGGGTCTATCCATAGCCACCGCCTGGGGGATCGATCGTCGGGGACCTCGGCAGGCGGTGGATGCGTAAATGTGCTTTTCGTACGTACACAGCCCCCCTTGTTGGCATTCCACATAGAAGACGGTCCCAAATACAAAGTCTGGGGAAAAAAGACTCCGTGGCCCCTCCCTCCCCGTCTTCAAGGCCCCCCCCCGGCCCGTCCGAGCGCGATAGCAGAATCGCGCGGCAGCGCGACTGTATGCTTCGTACGTACACAGTCCCCAAACAGTGCTTGCACTTGAGGGTTCTCCCTTGGCATCGGTAAGGTCACTGGTTGGTGTTCCGGGATTTCGCCAGGTTGCCGCCCGTGTCGCTGTGGCCCCCGCGTGCGCTGGGGTGATATAACGAGGTTGGGCCACCTTGCCGCCTCGTGGCCGCCGCCTGGCCACCACGTGCGTGGCCTCGTGAGCGCCTCGTAGGCACCCGGCGCCCCGCGCTTACGGTTCGCCTCGGGGGGCGAGCCGAGGTTGCGCCTCCGGGGGTATGCCGAGGTTGCGCCACGGTGCCGCCCATGCCGCCTCCCAGGCGCCCCTTGCTCTGAGATTGCGCGACTTATCTTTCACTACATAGCTTAACCCAATGGCTTACATCTCATACCACACAGCTGATGAGTACATCCAATAGCGTAGACCCCATACCATTCACCTCCCCTTCACACCACCTAGCTTAAACAGGATGGCTTACATCGCAAACTTGCCACTTCATCAGCTCACACCACATAACTCTCACGACATAGCTTACACCGCATAGCTTGCACCTCAACAGTACAATAATGCACTGATTGGGGTCCACGATGGCTAACATACAGACCTCAAAACATATGCTGTATGTAACAAGATACGTATGTATGGAATAAGACATGTATGGGTTTGTCTATAAGTGAACGGTGATTCCCAAAGCAGTGCGTACGTATCTGTGTCAGGTACTGGAGGGTTATTCTTGGTGTTCGCCACACTGCCGACCATGCCACCTCGTTGGCGCCTCGTGGGCGCCCCACGCTTCGGAGGTATGCCGAGGTTGCGCCACGTTGCCGCTCTTGCCGCGTCGTGGGCGCCTCGTGGGCGCCCCGTGCGCTGGGGGGGGGGGGGGGGGGCATGCCAAGCATGCGCCACATTGCCGCCTCGTGGGCGCCTCGTGCGCTGGTTGGGTATGCCGAGGTTGTGCAACGTTGCCGCCCGTGCAACCTCGTGGGCGCCCCGTGTTCTGAGCTTACACAACATCGACTTCACCACGACAGAGCTTACACCGCATAGCGCTTGTATCACATACCTCAACCCCCGTAGCTTCCACCTCCAGTTCACATCGCCGAATTTGCACGACATAGCTGACACGCGCATACGCTTCGCCTACACAATGCAATAACGCACTGTTTGAGGTCCACGCTGGCCACAACAATTAGTTCTCGATCTACACATGTGTATACCATTGTCTACGAAATTTGTGTGCCCCACGATAGAGGCCAGAATGTGTCCAGATCCCCCGCCTGCCCAGGTCCCCGAAGACAGATCCCTGACCCGCCGCCAGGACGGCACAAAAAGAGGTCAGGGGAAATAAAAGCCCTCGGCCCCACCCCTCGGAGGAACGCCTGCAGCCTCGAGACGGACAGGTCTCCGCTCCGGCACACGAAACTCAAACAGGAGAAATCGAATCAACCACCACCGAGAACCCCTCGCAGGCGGGGCGGGCCGACCCCTGGGCGGTGGCACACCTGCGCGGCGGGCGTGCCACCGCCCAGGGGTCGCCCCGCCGCGCGATGGTTTCTCCGTCGCGGTGGTCTCTGCTCATCGTCTGAGAAGCCGCATTGTGCGTCCGCTTGCGAGCCCTCCGTAGCCATGTTGGCTCAAGTTTTAATCCCTCTCTGGGGGGTTGGAGCTTGAGGTGGCGGTGGGCTCGAATGTCGAGACCGGCGGTGTGGCACAACGTTTGGCGAGCGCGCGCGGGCGTCGCGCGCCATGCCGCAGCGCTGACCGGGTGCATGCAGCACGGCGGCCATGCCGAAGCGTGCCTGCCAGGCGGGCAGGCCGCGGCGCGGCTGTTCGTCCCGGTGCCCTGCCTCCCCGCCGGCTGGGGATGGCGGCTGCGCGCGACCCCCGTCCAGTGTGGGGGTACCCCTGGCCACGGGATGCTGGGCCGCTACCGTCACCGTGGAGGGCCCAAGGGCAGCCGCAGGAGGCAGCGCCGAAGCGGGCGGCGTGGCGCAGCGCGGCGGCGCCGGCGGGGGCCCTGCGGGGGCGCCGAGGCCGCGGGCAGCCCCCGGTCGAGGGAAGGCTGCCCTCAGGGATCGGCGCCGAAGCCGACGGCAGCCCCCGGTCGAGGGAGGGCTGCTGCACCCTGCACCCCCCGCGAGGGCTCGGCCGGCGTCGAGGGCAGCTCCCGCAGGGGACGCGCCGTTGGCGACGCCGAAGGCGGCCACGCTCCGCCCGGCACCGCAGGCGCCACTGGCGCGGGCAGGGCGGCGGCGCGGGCGCACGCCGCTGCACAGGGAGCCGGCCGCGAGCTGAAGGAGCGCCCCTTCAGCCCAGGAGCCAGGAGGCGAGCTGCCGGGCGCCACCTGCGCCTGCGCCGGCGCAGGGCGCGCTCCCCCAGCAGCAGCCCCAGCGCCTGAGCGTCTCGCCGCCGGTACCTGCGCCTGCGGAAGGAGCGAAGCCCGAGCTGGCGCGCTGGCCGCCGCAGGCGCACTCGCCGGAGCAACCGCGAGCGCAGCCGCTCGCCGACACCAAGGGGGAACTGCGAGCTCAGCCGCAGGCACGCTCCCCGGTGCAGCCGCGAGCGCAGCCGCTCCCCGCCCCCCGCGGCCCGGCCGGAGCCGTTCGCGAGGGCGGCACCTCCAGAACCCCCCGCGGGGGCGGCACCCGTGGCCGCGGACGGCCCCAGGGCGAGCGGAGGCGAGGCGCGATCGCGCCACTCGCGCCGGCGCACCCGCCGCGGCCGCAGCACCAGCGGCGGCTGCAGCACAGCGGAGCGGGCGCGCAGGCCACGGCTGCCACTACTCACGGCGGCTCGCGGGCTCCGCCGAAGCGCCAGCTGCGCCAAGGGCGGCGGCGGCCTCTCGCGGCAGCAGGAGCTGCAGCGCCAGCAGCTCAAGCAGCTCCACTCGGACGGCGGATCCACCGTCGGCGGCAGCACTGGGAGCCAGGGCTTCGACGGCCGCTCCGCCAGGGGCGGCAGCGCCAGGATCGAGAGCCCAGGCGGCAGCTCCGCCAGCGGCGGAAGCGCCACACGCGCGAGCTCCAGCGGCGGCTCCGCCAGCGGCGGCAGCGCCAGGAGACAGGTCTCCCTCGGCAGCTCCGCAGCTCCGCGGGAGGAGGCAGCGCCGGGAGCAAAGGGCGGCGGCGGCGAGGCCGCCGCAACGGCCAGCGCTGGCCGGGCGAGGGGCCCGCGCACCGCGCCACCCGCTGCGGCGGTGGCGGCGGCGGCGATCCGGGCGAGCGGCTGGGACTTCGCGGCGGGCGAAGGCGTCGCGGAGGGAGTCCTCGCCCATGTGGCGGCCGCCGGCCTTTTCCGCAGGCGGGCGAGACGGAGGAGGTCGCCCTGGGCGCCGGCGAGCACGCCATCGAGCGCGAGTATGACGCGCTCGAGTGGGCCGCGCTGCCTAGCCAGGCGGGCCCGCGGCGCGCCGCGGCCCAGGCCCCCCCCCGCCGCCGCCCCGAGCGCGGGGCGAGGAGGGCGGCGCCGGCGGCGGCAGCGCTGACGGCGGGAACGGAGGCGGCCACGAAGTGGCGACGGCTCCCCGGGCAACCCAGAGCGCCCGCTTAACTAAAAAATTAGCGCCCAGATGCAAAGTTATTTTTTTAGTAGGGGGAAATGTTAAAAATGATATGTTTAGCGCCACCGTTAAACTTTTCACGCCGGCACAACTCGTGTATAATACACGCGTATGTGATACATACATACATACATACATGCATACATCCATGCATACATACATGCATACATACATACACATACATACATACAAACATGCAATCATATATACATGCATACATACATACCTACCTACATACATACATACATACACACACACATACATACATACATACATACATACATACATACATACATATACATACATACATACATACATACATACATACATACATACATACATACATGCATGCATGCATGCATGCATGCATGCATGCATGCATGCATGCATACATACATACATACACATGTGCATACATACATGCATACATACATGCATACATACACAACGTATGCACGTATGTGTGTATGTATGTATGTATGTATGTATGTATATATGTATGTATGTGTGTATGTATGTATGTATGTATGTATGTATGTATGTATGTATGTATGTATGTATGTATGCGATTGTGTATGTGTGTATGTATGTATGTATGTATGTATGTATGCATGCATGCATGCATGCATGCATGTATGTATGTCTGTATGTATGTATGTATGTGTGTATGTATGTATGTATGTATATATGTATGTATGTATGAATGAATGTATGCATGTATGTATGCATGCATGTATATGTATGTATGTATGTATGGATGTAGGTAGGTAGGTAGGTAGGTATGTAATGTATGTACACACATATATATATGTATACATAAAATTGTACAGAGCAAGGGGGCGGATTGACCTTACACGTCAGGAATGCGCTTCGAAGCGCTGGCGCCGTCGTCGAGAATCGAGGTTCGAACTTTTTTGTTGCTTTCTGGGGCCCCTCTTCGTGGCGATCGCCGCGGCTGGACGCGGCTCGAAAAACTGGTGCGCATGGACCCCAGGATGGTGTCCTTTCTCCCTGGGGCCGCGGTCGTGTCGGCGTCGGTTCCCGTGGTCGCCTGGGGGCCACGAGGCCAACGAGGGAGGGAGGGGGGAGCAGGGCAGACGGGGGAGGGAGAGGAGGGAGACGAGCAAGGGAGAGCGCTAACCTTCGAACCCCGCCCCCCTTTCCCCCACATAGCCAGTTCGGCACAATGTTTTTTGGCGTTTGCTCTCAGCGCTGCCAACGTTAGTGCTGTCGGCGCCGCAGAGGAACATTCGGCACCAGGTCGTGCTGGAGCACAGCGTTCCCACCGTGGCCGCATGCAGGCTCTTCCAGCGCGACGTGCAATTCCTGCAGATTTTCTCAGGACCCAACGCGGGATACACTGGCACGTTTCCACGATCTCAGTCCCCCGTCCTCCTTTAAAGGGTGACGGGGGATGGAGAGAATTCTCCCCCCCCCCCTTCCCTCCCCTCCCTCCTTTTCCTTCAGTTCCACCCCTCCGCGCCCATCCCTGTGCTTCAGAGGACCAGCTGCCATGGCCGACGTGGCGCGGCAGCAGGGGTGGACGGCAGCGTGCTTCCTCGAGTCCGAGTGGGACATCACCACGAAGATGGGGTTCGAGCACGCGATTGTCATGATCAAACGCGTTGTGGCAAGTGGCGTGATCTGGGCGGACGCACACTCATGGAGGCGCTCGTATTACTCGTACACGTCCGCCCCCGACAGATTTGAAGAGGCCATCGGGATATAACGCCGTACCACCCCGCCTCGGGGCATGATGGGGAGGATGAGGAGGAGGAGGAGGAGGAGGATGAGGAGGAGGAGGAGGAGGAGGAGGAGGAGATGGAGGAGGAGGAGAAGGAGGAGGAGGACGACGACGACGATGAGGAGGATGAAGTCCTCCTCCTCCTCCTGCTCCCCCTCCTCCTCCTCCTCATCCTCCTCCTCTTCCTCCTCTTCTCCCCAGGAGGAGGACGACGACGACGGCGAGGAGGAGGAAGAGGAGGAGGAGGACGAGGAGGAGGAGGGCGAGGAAGATGAGGATGAGGAGGAGGAGGAGGAGGAGCAGTGGGAAGGTTGCGGATTGGAAGGGGAGTGGGAGGAATTTCCCCCGTCCTCCGCGAGGCTTGGAGCTCATCTGTCCCGTTCGACGCGTGCGCGCCCGAGAACAGGTGGGGGATCATCGAGATCCGTAGGCTGATCTTCCTGCTGCAGTGCGCGATCAAGCGCGGCGTGCATGTGGTCATGCACAACCCCGCGGTGAGTTTGGTGTGGGTCTTCCCCCTGGTGCACGCCTTCATGGTTGAGTACGGCTTGTACGTTGCCGACGCGAGCACGTGCGCGTACGACGAGGACCGATTGTTCAAACGGTTTATGTCGTTTGTCTGTTGTGTTTCTGTCGTATGTGGTGTTTTCTGGAGGTGTTATGTAGTAGTGTTATTGTTGTTTGGTGGTTCTGTCGTGATTCTGGTGTGCTTTTCTGTAGTTTCTGTCGTTTGTTGTATTGTTTATGTTGTGTTTCTGTGGTTTTCTGGTGTTGTTGTGTGTCGGTTGTTGCTGCAGAGGTTTTCGCCGACGTTGATGTGGTCGCACTTGCCCCCCCTCCCCCCCGCCCCTCCCTCCCCCGCAGGGGGGGAGGCGGCGGGGGCATCATCGGCGAACATTTGGGCAGTGAGCATGTTCTAGACACCCCGCCCGCCAGGACGGCCCGTGCCACATCGAGCGGCTGATGGGCAGTGCGTGGTGGGTGACGTTACCTGCTGCTCGGTGCATGCATTCTCGTTAAAAGAGAGACTGCGCTCGACGGTGATGAGGGGTCGCTCGAGGCAGCAATCGACTGGCCAATCTCCTGCCAAGTGGGGGGCCACGCTAACATCCTCGCTCAACTGGTGTCCCAAGATCGAGGAGGAAGAGAAAGAGGAAGAGGAGGAGGAAGAGGAGTAATCTTCCTCCTCCTCCTCCTCCTCCCCCTCCTCTTTGATGTCTTCCTCCTCCTCGCCCTCATCCTCCTCCTCGCCGCCCCCCACGCCCTTCTCCTCCACCTCCTCCTCTTCCCCCTCCTCGTCTCCCCGTGTAGCTATCACCCCTGCTTCGACCCAGGAAGCTCCAGAGATCGCCAGCTCTTGCATTCCCCCTCCCCCGCCTAGGCGGGGGGAGAGGGCAAAAATAAGGTGCCAACGCGCTGAACTTTCAATTTCGTTGGCCAAGTCAGGGATCCGCTTTGGGGAGCGCCTCACTCACTCACTCACTCACTGACTCACTCACTCACTCACTCACTGACTCACTCACTCACTCACTCACTTACCCCCCTCACCTCACTCACTCACTCACTCACTCACTCACTCACTCACCCACTCCTCTTCCTCATCATCCTCCCCCTCCTGGGCGTCGGGCGGCTTCTGGGCCCAAGCTAACCCTTCACGAGACGGAGGGGGAGGAGGAGGAGGAGGAGGAGGAGGAGGAGGAGGAGGGAAGGAGGAGGAAGAGGAGGAGGAGGGAGGGAAGGCTTGGGAGGCGGGGGGTAGGAGAGGGGCAAGAGGCCTGTGGTGGGGGGATATGTGGGGGAGATGGGGTGAGGACGAGGTGGAGGGGGTGGAGGAGGGAGGAGGAACGGGGGAGAGAAGAAGGATATTGAATTGTTGCTGTCGCTGACCCCAGATGGGCCGTGAACATCATAGCCACTATGCGCGTGCACCGCGATTCGCCGCTGCCCCACCCACAGCCTCTTCGAGCGTGGCAAGTGACCATCTTTGCGGAGCTCTCCATGGGACACAAGTGGATCGAGGGCCAGCAGCGCGTTCCAGCGTTGCCACAAGTGGGATGTCTGATCTAACGCCCAACTCAACCACGTCCCGAGGCCAACCCTCCCCCAACCCCGCCCGCGGGAAATTGGACCAGGGGCCGAAGGTCCCGCCCGTTCTGGCCATGCCAGGGAAAATGAGGCAGGGGGAGGGTGGCTTGGCCGCGGACGTGGCTGATGGGCTCGCTCTGACATCCTTTCGAGGCTGCAGGGCGCCTGCGCCTGTCGTATCACAGCGACTCGGAGCATGGCGATTCGGATGGAGCAATCCCCGCCGCGCAGGAGGAGGCGGCAAGATCGGACTCAGATGTGGTGCTCTCTGGCGAGCTGGCGCAGGTCATGGATGACCTCGGTCAGCCGTCGCAGGACAGCACCAACGACGACGCGAAGCTGGCCGAGGAGTTGCAGCAGCAGGAGTGGAAAGAGGCCGTGCAGAGAGTCCTCGGCAGCAGCGCCAGCGGTAGCGCTGGCCCGAGCTCGGGACCAGCTGAGGGGGCTTCAGGCTCTCGGCCGCATCCCCCTGCAGCTCGCAAGCGCGAGCGATCTCTGTCGGCATCCAGCGCAACGGGCGCTAAGCGCTCGAACCCTTTTCCAGCGCTCTTGAGCAGCGATTCCGAGGGCGAGGTGTCCTCGTCCACGCTGTGACGTGCTCGCCGATGCTCGCGCATCATTTGCGAGCGCGCTATGGGGAGAGGGACGGAAGAGGAGGGAGGAGGAAAGGATGGATGGATGGACAGCGCCTTGAAAGGTCGGGAGGTGACAGCACCAAAAGCTTGGGATGAGGATCGGCCTGAATTACTTCGCCCCTGAGGCACTAGCCTCGTCTTTATCTTTGATCCTGGCGGCAAGTGCCGCCATTCGCTGCTCGAAAGCGGGGGCCGAGGGAGAGTCCGAAAACGCTCGTGGAACTGAGGTCGCGCACAACTCGGGCTTGCCGTCCGCCTCTGTAGCAACATTGAGCTGGGACACAGGCAACGCCTTCTCCAGCGAGGAGGTAGAGGAGGGGAAGGTGGTGGCGGAGTAGAGGGAGCGGGCAGAAAAAAAGGAGGGAGGGAGGGATGGAAAGGGATGGCGCAGAAAGGGGAGGGGATTGACGGCGAGGAGAGGGAAGCAAATCGGGGCTTCGTCCATCCACCCTTCCCTCCCCCTCATTCCCCTACCCCTCCCCCGACTGGGGGAAGGGGTCACGGAAACACAGAGATATAAAACGTGTGGGGACGGGGTATGGGGGGGGGCATCTCCTACATTTCATTGCCCCCCCCCTCTGTTTCCGCTGCTGTTTAGCAACGACGTGCGTGCACACTGCCCGCTAAACGGAAACGAACTACTACATGGAAAGATGGTGGTAATACAGTTCCTGTCTTAGCCGCTTGTGTGAAGCTATCACTTCCAACTTTATGGACAGAAGGGCTATACCCTTCTTCGGACATGCGCAAGGGGATATACATGCCTTACCTAATGTGGGTATCCTCTTCGATTTCAGCGTTTCTCACCCTGGACGCTCGGGGTGGCCATTTCGCCCAACAGGACATGCAAGCTGCTGTCTTACAGGCCGTCGGCGATAATGTGAAGCAGCTGCAGCACTTTGCTCGCAAGCTGGTCAAGGACCTCTCCAGCACCGTTGCCCTAGTTGCGTACTCCTACAGGGTGATGTTATCGCACTTCCGCTTGCAGTTCGATGCGTACATGACTATAGTTGGCAAAGAGGGCAAAGAGGCCGCGTCAAAACCTTCTAAGCAGCACCCACAGGAGTTTCTCGAACTGTATGCTATCATGGAACAAGTGCACGAACCCGCTCCGCTCAAGGGGGCTAAAAAGAAGAAGATACCCAATTCGTTCCCTGCCCTCCGAGGAGACGATGACTACGACGACGGCGACGACGGCCACACCGATAGCCCGTGCCTCACCATCTCGAGCGAGGACGAGCTCGTAATCGATTACAATATCGAACATGAGACGGTTATCAAAATTACAGCAGACGGACGGGCAACTCCAGCAGCAAATATTCGAAAGCGTAAGAATGGGTTTGCTGTAGCAGTATGGAAGGACAACACAGAGTACGAGACCTTGCGGCCGAACGCGGATGTTATGGATAATGGGGTTCTTCGGAAAAATGGGTGCCCTGGGTCACGAATTAACGGGTGGGCTTTCGGGCCATCGGCCGAACGAGATTAGGGTATGGGCAGGGGCTGCATGGGTAGGGCCCCCCCGATGCATCGAACCTCTCCGCTCTCCTTTCCCTCTCTGCTCACCCTCCTCCTCCCCCTCCTCCCACCCCTCCTCCTCATCTTGTCCTCCTCCTCCTCCTCCTGTTTCCTTGTCGCCCCTCCTTCTCCCGCTCCTGCCCTCCTCCTTCTCCTCCTCTTCCTCCAGCTCCCCTCGCGTCACCATCATGTTCGCTCATGCGTGGATTTTCGATGCCCTGTTTAGGCAGCCGCTACCGCCGATTCCCCCAGCTCGCAAGCGACCTGCAGGAGCAATCGAGGAGTCTGGTGCAGAAGAAGAAGTACTGAAACGCCCAGCTGCAGCGGCATTGCTTGCGGAGGATGTAATTTTGAAGCGCCCAGCTGCTGCTGTTAGCCCAGCGCTGAAGCGCCCAGCTGCCGCTTGCGTTGTCAAGCCTGCCCTCTGCGACAGCACCGTGCTCGTAGATACAGCTAGTGAAGAGTGCCATGAGGCTCCTGGAGAGGACGCAGCCACGCACGCAGCTGCGCCCGTTGTGAGTGATGGGTCTTGCATATCGGTGAGGCGCACTCCTGGCCATGGCGGCCAGAACCAAACGCTAGTCATCAAAACTAAAGGTACCGACAAGGCTCAGATATTAGCAATTTCTGCCAAAGAGACACCGAACCCAATCAATGTGTGCGAGGCAGTAATTAAGGATTTGGAGCCAGATTAGCCCCCTTCAAGGGGCCAGTCAAAGACTTGGCCGATGAACAGATTGAGAAGATTAGAGCACGGGCTCGCGAGCTCAAAGCCAAGTACTTATAATGAACTGTTTGATCAGATGCTGTATCTGAATTGCGGTCGCACCCACTGCAAAATGAACGCCTTGGTCTGCCGTGATCGTCACGTGGCCCCCCTTCTCACCCCATTATCATTCATCTTGCCTCCATCCAATGTCTTTCTTCCTCCCTCCGTCCTCCTTCCTCCTCCTCCGATGCCTCCCCTCGAGTCGCACTGATCGCACCTCGCTTCTGTCGGCGGCGCCTCTGGGGCGGGCGTCGGCACGGTCGGAGAAGGAGTCGAGAATTGGTGCCTGCCCGCGGGGAGCGTTCGGCTCCGGCTCGGGCGCCAGCGGGGACCTCCGGAATCCAGCTGGGCCCGATTTGGCCCCGCCAGTTTTTTTTTTTTTGTTTTTTTTTGTTTTGACATTTTTCTGTAATTTTTCTGTCAGATGTCTGTCGTTGATTTTCTGTGATTTTTCTGTCGATCACGAAACCCTGTAAAAACACAAGGAAAACACTGCTTTTCGAGAAACGTGTTCGACAGAAAAATGACAGATGACAGAAAAATAACAGAAAAATGAAAGAAACATTCTGTCCGACTGGGCCGCCTGGGGTCCCTCCAGCCAGAAAAATGACAGAAAAATGACAGAAACGACAGAAAAATGACAGAAATGACAGAAACCAGAACATACAACTAACAGAGACATGACAGAGACATGTCAGAAGTGTCAGCCTCGTCGCTACGGCTTGATTCATTTCGAAATCCTCGTCGCTGCGACTAGGGCCGTCCTCTTACCCTCACACTGGCACCGAATGGATACATATGACATATTACAACGAACAAAAAGAAAAACAGAAAAGGACAGTGACAAGGAACAAGCAACACATAACAAGTAACAGAACAGCAAATTCCTCCCCGTATCCCACCGCAGCAGTTTCTGTTTCAAACATCAGCGGTATTCACTTTCTCGCTTTCTACTTCGAGTTGAAATGGTTTGCAAGCGCAAGCCTTCAGGCTGCCACATGGTTTCCCCTCCGAACAAGGAGGCGCGCTATCTCTCGCCCATGTCCTCGGTTATGCACACATCCGAGGGCACCGTATCAGAGGACTCTCCCGTGCCTGAGGTCAAGGGCGAGATCGGCGTGGAGATCGTCGAGAAAGAACGGTCGGGCAGTTGGCGCGACGGCCAGAGGGCGGATGCAGCTGGCATGGAGGAGGAGGGAGAGGAGATCCCCAAGAAGGCTGCGGAGCCCGAGGCGGCGGCAGAGGAGGATGAGGAGGGTGCCCAGGAGGCAAACAGCACGAACAACAAGGGCAAGGGCAAGGGCCAAACAGGTGCCAAGGGCAAGGGCAAGTCCAAGGCGAAGGCCAAAGGCAAGGCAAAAGGCAAGGCGAAAGCAAAGGCTCGCGCCACCAGTGCTGACTACGTCCAGGAGGAGGAGGAGGAGGAGACCGAGGGGCCCCAGCCAGGAGGAGACGAGGTCCAGGAGGAGCTCGCGGAGAACACTAAGGGTAAGGCCAAAGCCAGCGCGAGGGGCAAAGCCAAACAAAAGTCGGTGGATGACGATTGCTCGGGCCAGGATGCGAAGGAGGAAGCACAGGAGGCCGCGTCACCGTCAACGAGACCCACTGCTAAGAGAACACTTCCGAAAATGGCGTCCCCTGTGAAGCCGCCCGCTGATAGCGCTGGACAGATGGTGAAGGCTGAGCCACGCAGGGAAACCCCACAGCATGAGATCGATGCCCTGAAGAAGTTCGGCAGCAAAGATCCCAAGACGGTCAAGGAAGCCAAGGACAAGCTGGCGGAAGCGGGGGTCGATATCTCGACTCTCACACCTGAACAGTTGAATTCTACGCTGGGGGAGTCAACGATGAAGCGCCTCTTTGCCGCCTACGGCTACTGCCTCAAGACCGCGGCCCCGTCGCTCCACGCCAACTACACGGACTTCCAGGGCGGAAGCGTTCTCTCAGTATCCCTCTCCCTTCCATATCTCTATCTTTCTCTATCTCGCTCTATCTCTGTCTCTCTTTCTCTCTCATCCCCTCTCCCTCCCTCTCCCTCTCTCTCCCATATGTCAGGGGAGAGAGGGAAGAGAGAGAGAGAGAGAGATGGCGGGGCGACAGAGAAAGAGAGAGAGAGAGAGAGGTGGCGTGAGCACCAGAATGGGTCCAAACAAGGCCCCCCCCTCCGAAAAGCCGCGTTGGGCAAATAAAATCAGGCAATGTTCCGATCAAAAACAAAACTCGAGCCTGATAACGACGCAGAAATGATATGTTTTCTGTGTCTGAACTTTTTGGACTTTAACGCCGTGCTGGGGCCCTCTGGGATCCGTCTTGGGCCCTACATGGGGAGGCAGAGGGATGCACCATATTGTTTTGTGACCTCAGAGGTGTCGCCAGACTCCACCAAGAGGCAGTGGTTGGTCAAGTTTCTGATCGATCCAGAGAGCGGCGGCCAGCATCAGGGCTTCAACACGACCACCGTGGGCACCACAGAGGAGAACGTCGGCGAGGTCGAGTGGGTCACGCAGAAGCAGATGGAGGGGCCGAACTACTGCAACGACGCGCAGCACGCCGAGATCATGACAGATATCTTGGCATCCAGGCCGCACGAGATCCCCAAGTTCGCAGCGTTGGGAATTCTGCAGTACAGGTGGACCAAGAAGCTCGAGCGCAACACAGACCGCAAGACCGAAGAGAGCGGGGTCAAGGCCAAGGCCGACGTGGACAAGGATGACTACAATCGCATCCGCCAGAAGATGCTTGGCGACAGGATGGACCATGCTGCACTTTGTGACGGATCTGCTGCAGCCAGCTCCGCCGCGGCCGTGGACGCCAAGTCTGAAAAGGCTCGCCTGAGGGAGGAGCGCAAAAAACAAATGGAGGATAAGCTCGCCGAGGAGGACCGGAAGGACCCGTCCAAGAAGCTGGCGAGGGAGGCCAGGAAGAAGCTCGACGACGCGATCGCCAAGGCGAAGCAGTGGGCCAGGGCTACCCAGGGGGAGCTTGCCGAGGTCCCATCCATGGTCCAGCGCATGAAGAATCGTGGGTTCCCCGACGCGATGGGCAAGTTCGTCGAGGATAACGCCGCCACGCACCGCGCGAGCGTTGACGAGTTCATCCAGGGTCCGTACTCGACTGCCAAGGTGGCCAAAGGCACGGTGAACGAGCAGCCGTCCTTCTACTCCAAGGCCGCGAGCATCTTGCTGGGTAAGCTCGACATCGCGACGGCGCGCCGTGGAGGGTAACATCAGAATTGATTGCTAGTCGACCTCGGCCCCGTACTCCTCCCCCCCTACTCGGGAAGGAGGACGAGGAGGACGTGGGGGAGGAGGAGGAGGAGGATGTAAGCTAGGTTCCAGAGGCGAACTTCAACTATATAGGTCCCAATACACCGTTCATGTTTTTTTTCTGCTACCACTCTCCCCCCCAAAAAGGCGAGTTTCAGCAAATTCAAGAGCGAGAAACTCGACGACCTGAAGAAGCTGGGGTAGCTGTGCAAGTCGGTTTCTCTCTTGCAAGCCTGCGTAGCTTCCGCTGTTCGCCGACAGGTGTTGCGAGCATTGCAGGCCGCTTCGCGCTCTGGCCAACTCTTGCTTTTTTTCGGTGCTCTGGGCGAGAAGATTACTCGTGGCATCTGTCCACACCTCCATCCTCCATCCTCCATCCTCCATTGCTGCCGATGCGTTCCCTTTATGTTGCACTTGTGCGTCTCAGTGCAGCCACTTTTGCTCTGGCTGCATCTGCCGCCTGACCTAGTGGGCGGATGGTGCTGGGCGGACTTCGCCAGCGATTGCTTTCGGATGGGGCCGCTTGCAGCGCTGCGACGGAGGCCCATCGGATCAGGGCTAGCTCAAAAGTCAAAACCCACCCACCCCAAATCCTACCGTGCACATTCAAGACAACAGAAGCATATAACCAACAGGAGCGCGACAGAAAAATGACAGAAAGCACAACACGCGACAGAATAATGACAGAACAATACCAGAAACATGATAGACGACAGAACCATGACAGAAATACCGCACACGACAGAACATTTACAGAAAAAAACATAGCAATGACAAACAACTCCCATTCCACCTCAACCCCTTACTAATTTGAGCATGCCCTGTTCCGTGGATAGGTCGATTGCCGATGCGCGTCGGACGGGTGTTCGAAGAGAGCGCGCTCTCCCGTTTCAAGCAGTGCGACGGCGGCATTTTACAAGCAGAAGTTCGCCAGAGGCAGTTTTCACGCCACCGACGTGGTGCAGGGTTCGCAGGCGATGTGTAGCGACGTGCCCAAGGGTGTCCCCGCAGAGATCAGCGACTGGGGTAGTGTATCTGTGGGCGGGCATACGTATCGAGACCTTATGCGTCGGATGGACAAGGTGTCCGCGACTGAACTCTACTACGCGTATTTGCCGTCCTGGGAACCAGCCACCAACACAAAGTCCTACATGCTAGCGAGTTTCCTTCTCCCCCACGAAGTCCTGGACTACTTAGTGGACCCTGTCGCGATCGATGAGTGGTGCAGTTTCGAGGAGGGGCTGGGGCCCATGAGGGATATATTCGACGAATGGGGGAAATCGCTCACGCCGCCTAGGGACGCCATCGGCGATAAGTTCATCGCGCTCAGCACGTGGGGCGATTCTGCACCCTACTCCACTCGAGACAGTGTCTACCAGCTGACGTGGCAAACACTTTCGGGAAGCAATAAGCATCGGCATACGCGGCATTGGTTCTGCTGCTTTCCGAAGAGGTGGCGTGGGGTCGCCTCACTGGGTGGTTTCCACGTTCTCTGTTGTTTCTCGGGCCTTGCTTTCATGGCCGTTTTTGATGTTAAACCTGCACGGCTTCAGGCGCGGTGCATTCTGGGGGGCGGGGCGCTCGATGCAGCTTCCCGAAAGTGTTGCCACCGCCCAGGTACACGTGCCAATGCGGGTGTCACGGGCGGTGTACTTTTGAAGCGTGCTGGGCCATTATGCGGTGGAGTTTGGACTGCCTTCTCGAAGGCACGTGCCCTGCGCGGCGTCACGATCAGACCCCGTTCGGTTGTTCTCGCAACTTCGGGTCGGAGACACAACGGTCCCAGAGAGCTGGCGCCAAGCTGCCGTGTAGAGCTGGCGTCGTGCAAGTCAAGGGGGACTGGGCTTGGTTGAAGCAAGCATTCGATTTGGGAGGATGGGGCGGAGAAGGAGTGAACAAATCAGTGTCTTGGCTATGCCCTGCAAATAAGCTTGAGAACGACTTTAGGCGAGCAGATCCTGAGGCACCCTGGAGGGGCAAGGAGTATAACGATGAGGAGTGGATTGTAAATCAAGTTTTGATGGGCAAGTTCCGCTCGGAATTGTTTAACTTCCCTGGGATGATATTCAGTTTCATAGCGATAGACCTCATGCACGTATGCTGCCTGGGAATTCTGCAGAACCTTCTGGGCAAAGTTATTTTTCTCTCTACAGGGCGAATGGGGGAACCATGAGTTCAGACACCGAGAGATGCAAACCAGCGTTGCAAATCTTGAACACTCAGATCCGATGGTGCTCGAAATTGAAATGCATGCAGCCGCCAATTCAAAACCTGACATTCTCTTTCATGAAACAAGAAAGGAAAGGTCCTAAAATGCGGACGAAAGCCGCCGAGGGCCGCCACCTTCTCATCGTCCTGATGTCCATGCTGGATACGTTCTATAATCCACCTAAAGATGAGCTTGCTGCTACGCAGTACCAGTGTGTCCGTTCATTGTTCCTTCTCTACGAAGAGCTCAATGATTGGAAGGCGGGAGAGTCGGAGATCAAAGTTGCGAGGTTGGCAGTGCAGCACGTTGTCCTCTACGGCGAAATGTTTAGGAGTGCGGCAACGCTAGACCCATACACCAAGTTTTGGAAAATGATTCCAAAGCATCACATGTTTGTTCATTTATGCGAATGGCAGGTGGCGGAAAAGGGTAATCCACGCGAGGTGTGGAACTACACAGACGAGTCTGTGATTGGGGAGTGCGTGAAGATGAGCGCGGCGTGCCACTGCCGCACTATCTGCCGCGAGGTACTGCGCAAGAAGCGCGTGACGAGCTTTGACCAGTAAAAATAATGCCCTCCTCTCCCCCCTCCCTCCAAGCAATTCTTTGAGCTAATGGCCGATGCAAGGGCGACAGAAGCAGGCGACCAACCGGAGCACGACAGAAAAATGACAGAAAACACAACACGCGACAGAAAAATGACAGAACAACGACAGAAAAAATGACAGACGACAGAAACATGACAGAAACCATAAAAAACTACAGAAAAACTACACACGTAAAATGAACAACAGAACACACTACAGCAAAACCACAACACCACCACCACCACCACCACCACCAACAACAACAACAACAACAAAACGACATACCCCCACCAAACAACAGAAACATTCAACAAAACGGAGTATCCCAAGATGCATCAGGGATGCTGCTATACACCCCCCCGCCCCATATGTCCCCTCCTCATAAGTTCACGCAAGCATCCTTGTCACAGTTGGACGCGCGCCCTTGAAACACAAGCACCCTATGGGCCTGACCCTGTGCACCGCTCAGAAATTCAAGAATTCAGGCAGAGCTCCAGTGCCGAGACGCCGCTGCCGTCCTTCCCCCTCGGCGGAGGAGGAGGAGCAACGGAAGTGGCTTAAGATGATGCGTGCGTGTGTGCGTGTGTGTTTGTGCGTGGGTGCGTGCGCGTGTTCAAGACGGAGGGGGAGTATCAGCGGAGGACCCCCCCCCCTTCCCTCTTCCTCCTCTTCCTCCTCCTCCTCCTCCTCCTGCTCCTCGCTCCCCTAACCTCGACGCCTTCACCCTCGCCCTCCCAGTCGGCACGGGAGTCGGCAGGAGTCGGCGTGGGAGTCGGCTGGATCGAGTCGGCTGGGGGTCGGCGCGGGAGTCGGCGCCTGCGAGCCGACCACTTCGGCCATGCACCCAGGTGCGGTGCAAGACCGCTTCGCCCCCTCGCTCTGTTATATATATATATATATATATATATATATTCATAGATATACATATATATATATATATATATATATATGTGTATGTATGCTTACATATACATGTATATAGTCATACCTATGTATATGAATACACATATATTTAGTTATGTGTATATATACTTATACATATATTTATATACATATATATACATATATAGATGTTCCAATGTATATATTTAGGTTTGTATATATGTATATGTGTAAATATGATTACTGAAATGTTTAATTATATATGTGCATATACTCATATATACATGTGTGTACTCACAAGCATATCTGCATACATACATACATACATACATACATACATACATACATATATACGTACATACATACATACATACATACATACATGCATGCATGCATACATACATACATACATACATATTTACATACTTACATATACGTATACATACACACATTTAGGCACATGACATATTTTAGCGCCACCGTTAAAATTTTATCGGCGGTTAAAATCCGAGGCCGCGCGCGCATTTCAGCTGCGAGGTTAATTTTCTAGCTAAGCGGGCGCTCTGGGGAGGCGGGGGGCGGGCGAGTGGGCAGGCGCCGGCGCCAGCTGCGTGGCGCTCGCGGCGTCCCTGAGCCAGCTTGCCCCTGGGCTGGTCTCCCCCGCACGGGCCGCCGGGGCGCCCCGCGTCGGCTCGCCCCCGGAGAGCGCCCGCGAGACCGGCGGGGCCGAGGCGGACGGCTTCGAGCCTGCTGCAGCGGCCACGCGCCAGGGCCGGAAGCGCCAGGCCCGGGCGGCGAAGGCGGCAGCTGGCGCCGACGCGGCGGGTTCCGCCGAGGCGGCGCCCCAGGGCACGCAGGAGCTGCCGGACTGCCTTGCGCAATGTTTGCCCTCGGCGGCTGGGGCGCGGCGCGGGCGGTCGCCCAGCGGCTGGGCGTCCCCACGCAGGAGCGCCCCAGTGCCGTCCGCCGCGAGCTGCTGGCTGAGCTGGACGCGCTCAGCGACGCCGCCTTCCGGCGGGTCGTGGCCCGGTTGGCCGCGGCCGAGGCGGCCCGGCTGGACCTGGACGCCTAGGCGGCCGCGGGCGCCTCCGGAGGCGGCCCGCGGGTCGGCCGCGCAGCGACGGGGAGGCCCGCCGCGCGGCGGTGGCGCGCGCTCTGCCAGCCGGGGCGCGCTGAGGCGAAGGCGCTAGCCCAGCCGCGCCCGCCTTGCTTTGCTGGTGTTCCTGCTGCTGCTTCTCTGCCCCGCTTCCCTCTCCTCTTTGCTCGCTTCCTCCCCCTTTAACCACAAGGAGATTTCTCTCGGCTGGTTAAAAATCGTGTCCGCTTGCGAGCCCTGCCGCTGCGGCCAAGGGACGCATGGGCATCTCGGCGGCGAGCGAGGGGGAAGTGTGGAGGAGAAAGCCTTCTCAAAGGTGGCGGGGTTTCTCATAAGGCCTCCGGCCTTCTGAGAGGCTTTTTGTGTCTTCGGGGAAGGCTTCGAAAACTTCTCAGCAGGCTGGGGGACTTCTGCGCCTTCTGAGGAGGCCCCCCCTTCTCACTTCAACCTCAGGCTCCCCGCCGAGTATCGGACATCCTCGCAGGGGTGCCGCTTGGCCGCAGATATCCTTCAAATCCTGACCCCCCACCAGGAGTCTCAGAAAGCGGACCTGCAGCAGGAGTACAGTCGGACCTGGGACAAACGAAGAACACCCTTCAAGAACATGAGGCCCTCCGCCACCCAGGACACACAGATCCTCCGAGGGCACTCTCCACAGGATGCAAAAAAAACATCCAACAGAAGGCATAAACATAAGCTTGTGGCGTTCCGTGCGGATTTCTTGGATCTGTGCTGGACCCCCCTCCCTGGCGCGCGGAACGCGCCAGGGGCGGCGCCGGAGGCGCCGCCATGGGGGCCCAACGCAGATCCCAAAAATTCGCGCGGAGCGCTGAAGTGTATGTTCATGGCCCGCCTTCTTCTCCGAAAAATGAGGGTGCCCTCCCCGAACCGAGCTCGATCTCATACCTCGGTCCGACTGTAGCGCTCACATGCGGCTTGCGACCCAGGCCACCTGACTTCGTGCACCGCGCCGCGCGGTGCGCGACGCGCGGCCATCCTCCGGTGCTGCCAGAAGCCTGGGTGCTGGCAGAAGGGCCCCTGGCCCAGGGTGCCCCCAGGATGCTTCCAAAAGGAGGCCCCCACGGCCTCTAATGCACCCCTCGCGAGGACCGGAGGGCCTCCGAGGGGCTCCAAGATGAGCTGGGGGAACCTTCAGCAACCGCCGAGGCCCTTCCCCACCTCGCTCGCCACCGACTTCACTATGGCGGCGGGCACCTAGAGACCTCCTAGATGGGGTCCGAGTCGATGGGGTCGAAGGATCGAGCCGCATCGGCGTTACATCGGCGATACATCGCCGATGCATGGGCGATGCATCGGCGACGTCGGCGATGTATCGGCGACGCCAACGTGGGAAAAATCGGAACCTACGTCGAGTCGCATCGCCGATGCATCGCCGATGCGGCACGATCCTCCAACCCCACCTGCTCCGACCCCATCTACTTCGACCCCATCTACTCCGACCCCATTTGGGAGGCCTAGAACCTGGACCAGACGCACCCTCAGCAACCCCCAAGAAGTTGCCCTTCCCCCCTCGCTCGCCGCCGACTTCACGATGAGAAGAAGAAAAACAATGCAATAAACAATGTAAACAAACAATGTTTGACGCTCTGCGCGGATTTCTTGGATCTGCGCTGGACTCCACTCCCTGGCGCGCGGAGCGCGCCAGGGGCGGCGCCGGAGGCGCCGCCGAGGGGCCCCAGCGCGGATCCAAGGAATCCGCGCGAAGTGCCAACAGTGTATGTTTGTGTTTATAGCGTTTTCCCTTCTTCGAGCCAGGGGCACCTTCAGCAACCCCCGAGAGGTGGTCCTCCCCCCCTCCTCGCTCGCCGCCGACTCCCTTCTCGCGGCGCGCACTGCCCCCTCTGAGGCTCGAGCCTCGGAGGCGCCCTCGGCGACGCGGCGGGGCACGCCCGGGCCGCTCGCCGGATCGCGGCGGGGCACGCCGCCCGCCCGCCCGCACCGCGCCGCCGCCGCGCCGAGAGGGCAGGCTAAGACGAAGCCAGGGCGAATCTAAATGCATGCGAGGATCACGGAGAGCAGAAAATCCGCCCTCAAAACAATCACCCCCGGCAGGCGAAGTCGCTTAGTAAACGCACCCAAAGAAAGAATCGAACAGGGCAGAGCTGGTTAGGAAACGACCAGGGCCGATCAGTAAACGCTCAATTCTCGGGCCCGGGTGGATTTCCCCCCCTTGAAATAAATCGGGAATCTCTGAGATCCGGCTGCTCTGGAGGATGCCTCGGGAGCCGAGGCCGTCTCGGAGCTCTCAGAGCGGACTTCTCCTCGCCCTGGCCCCGTCCGACAAGCACCTGCCAGGCCCGAGCCGAATCGAATCGCAAAACCAGATCGGCATCGGAAACGTATCGAATCGCTGCCGAACCGTCCCGAATCCAGTCGAATTCGGATCGCCGGGCCCGGCTCTGGCTGACCTGGGCCCATGCTGGCGAGCCGAGCCGCATGGAATCGCATCGGCATTGCGGCCCCATCCCGCGCATCGAGTCGCGTCGAACAGAATCGTAGGCGGCCCTGCCTAGCGTAGGCAACCGTCGAAGGAACAGACGAACAGCCCATCGGGCACACATGTGGGCCCGAGGGTTCAGGCCCACGGGGCCGCCTCGAGGGACGAGTTGGTCTCCTTCACGAAATCCTCGTAGGCCTTCTGCGCGTCCTCCTCGTCACGCACAGTGGCAGACTCCATGCTCTTGGCATCTGCGATGATCTGCTCAATCATCTGCATCACACCGCCTCCAAAATCCGGACTGAACCGAGCATTCGGTGACAACTCATGGGAGCATCCCATACCATCTTGTCGGCTCTTGAGAATCGACGCCAATCGACGCCAAGTCAACGCAAATCGACGCTAAATCGACGCTGATCGACGCTAGATCGACGCCAGATCGACGCTCATCGACGCTGAATCGGCGCCATCACATCAACTCCCAAACGCTAGTCGACGCTAATCGACGCGAAAGACGGAATTAAGAGGGTACATTCGGCTCCTATGATTTGCTACCGATCGAGCACACGAGGGGAAGACGGAGGGAAATTATCCCGGCAAAGCAACCTAACAGCGATGTGTAAAAGCATAGCTGGAAGCATTGCCTATGGTATTCATGTAGGAGTGCTGGTGTAGATTGTATTGTTCTCGCAGTCGCATTCGGATTCGCAGTGGCAGTCGCAGTGGCAACATCAGTCCCAGTCGCAGTCGCAATGGCATTGCCAGTAGTTGCAGTAGCAATACCTACAGGAGCAGCAGCAGTAGCAGCAACAGTAGTAGTAGCAGTAAAAGTAGCAGTGACGGTAGTGGGTGCAGTGAAGTAGTACCAACTACGCACTGTCCTCAATGGGTGTAGATTCGAAGGATCATTTGCTTTCGATAATTGTATGTCGAAACGAGACCCCGGTAGCAGTGGACATAGGTCCGAACGAGAAACTGCTATCAACGGATGTAGCTCCAAACGAGACACCGTTTTCAATGGATGCACTATGGAACGACCAACTGCTTTCGGCAACTGTGTCTTTACACGAAACGCTTCTATCAATGGATTCAGGTCCAAACGAGACACTGCTATCAATGGGTGCACGTCCAAACGGGACAGTTCCATGAACGATTTTAGTCTGGAGCGAGACACTGCTATCAATACTGGAGTTGTGTGCAAACGAGACACTGCCGCTTCAGGGGCTCGCCGGCAGCCGCGGCAGCACCTTGGGCACGCTTTTCCGCACCCACTGTAACACGTTAGCCTTGAGCGCAAACAAAAATTTCGCGCAGGTACTCTCAAGAGGAATGGCAGGCTGAGAAGCACTGCAGGCCACAGAGAGTAATCTTGCACAGGCGCCCACAACAGCGGCTGCTGCGGGCTGAGAAGCACCGCAGGCGAACGCAAATCAGTGGAGGCTGGAAAACGAAATGCTCGAGGCAAACATCGCTGGCAGCCCGCGAGGCTGAGAAGCACTGCAGGCCACCGAGCAAGCAGCGAAGAAGCGGGCGGCACGCGATGTGTAGCAAGCTGAGAAGCATCGCTGACAAGACATCAGCAACTCATTTCAAGCTTTCTCCTGACGGGTGGCCGTCGAAGATTCTGCACTTCTTGGCGGAGTCGGGCGTTTTGCTCCACTCATTTATCCGCTTGTGGTCGCCAGATTGCTGGAGCTCTGTGCGCATCCCCAGTGTTCTCAATTTGTTGATGAAGTACTGCGCCTCTGTCACTGCGGCCTCGTCAATGTGAGTTAGGCTGTGCACCGTGATACCATCTTTTGAACAGCCTGCAATGGGCAACAGGCAGACTCTATGCTTCGCTCTGTTGGGCGGGTCCATTTTGAAGGAGAGCAAGTTGTCTACGGAGCAATGCCCGTGCATCGTCACAGCGTGCGAGTTCTCATCGCCAGATGCGTCCGTGACACCTGGTATATCTGGAGCGGAGATGCTGCAACCACAGTCGTATTGACAAACGTCCGCTCAGGCGCGTCATTGCCTGCACTCGCAGCCACGTGGCGCACGCGGCGTATTGCGCGGCAGTTGCTCAAAGGAGGGAAGGAGATAGCTCTCTCATCGTGGACCTTCTGGAACTCGGACATGGCATCAATACCAGACAAGGCGAAGGCCGCCGCCTGGGACACGGCAACTTTGCAGGAGCCACTGAAATCGCGGGCACTACTGGTGAAGAATACGCGCTCGCCTTTGCTCTCCACGACAGAGTCGGCGGGCTCCGGCTCCTCGAGCCTCATCCCATTCACCTGCAACAAACGTGGTAAGGTTGCGGTTGGGTCTTCCGATGCCATCGCCAGACAGGCACAGCAGGACAGGAGCGCGTCTGCGGTGAGAATTTGTGAAGCGTGGTCTGGGTCCCATGTGGTCGCATGGGCGGTAGTCAGTTGCTCCCGGTCCTTCGCGAAGTCGCCATGCGCCGCTAGCTCGTTGAGCTGGGTCAATCTTGGACAAGAGCATGCGTAATCCACCACGCGATCCTGTGACGGGTTCAGCTCCAATGTGCCCTCGAATTTGGCCGCTACGTTGAGAAACAGCCGCGGTTGTCCTTTGTGAGACCGACAAAGCTCGATGTTGTCTGTTCCCCAGACAGCAACCACAGCCTCCGCTGTCTTGGAGTTGGTCGTCTGGGTGCCCTCCACCAGGTGCACGCTTGCAACTGGAGGGTGGCCCACGGGAGTGCGTGTGTCTGAAACGGCATGAACCACAGCCATGACGTCGAAGCAGCGACGCGACTTGATGTTCATCATGTCAGCCACAGTAGTCTGCGGAGTCGGCGCCGATGCCAAGGAGGTCTCCTCCTGAGAGCTCTTGAGGACAGGAGTGCGCAGCGTCTGCTTGAGATCGACCACGACACGAACAGACGCGTGCACAAAAGCGTCCTGCTGCTGGCTGCCCAGGCCGACCTTGGATAGTTTCCACGCTGTGAGCGGGGGGGATTTCTTGCGAGCAGCTTCCACTTCTGCTGCGCTTCCTTTGAGAATCGCCTCGCAATAGTGGTCTGAGTCCGTGCCAAGCAGAATGCACGTGAAACGTATTGCGTCGATCTGATGGTTATTGCGCTTGCTCTTGTACGAGTACTTGATCTCCCTGGGCTTGCACACTCGCACTAGGAAGTCTTGAGTTTTGGCGCTGCTCTTCGTGAGACGACCCAGTGGGGACGTCGGCTGGTCTGCGGCAGAAGCCATGGTAGCCCACCTGACACAGGCTGAGTAGCACCGTGCAGGGCACAGTGACACAGGCTGAGTAGCACCGTGCGGGGCACGATGGACGCAGGGCGTGTAGCACCGTGCAGCGCAAGGTGACACTGGGTGAGCAAGACCGCGCAGGGGACGGTGGCGCGTCCGATGGCAGACGTGTATCACAAGGCGGCTTTTTGAACCAGCATGGCAATGGTCAGAAAATCTTGGGAGCTCGCATGTGACGTCGATCGGGGAAATGCCACGGCTGCCACGTTCGGAGAGCTTGCAATGCAGAGGGCCCCCACCCACAGCGGACGCCCGGTGGCGTCGAGGACAGCGCAGTAGTGCATGTGTGTATGTGCGTGCTGTTTGTGCTGCGTGGAATGCTGTGTTGTCTTGATGTGTTGTGTGGTGTGTTGTCTTGTGCTGTGTGGTGTGCTGTGTTGTTTTGCGATGTGAAGGGCGCCCCGCTCCGCTCTCTCGTGGAGCACTGGCGAAAGCAGCGGCCAGAATAGAACGTTAATCGCGCTCGTCTCTCGGTGCCCTTGCAGTCCCGTTCCGCCGGGCACGTTGAGGGGAATCTAAAGTCCCGATTCCTTTTGCCCGCTGCCTCCCCATCCCTTTCTTCGCCGCCTCCTTCGCTCACTCGTCCTCTCTGTCTCCCTTCGCGTCCTTTTCCCCCTCCCTCTCTGTCTCCCTCCCCATCCCTGTCCCCTTCCCTTTCCCTCTCCTCTTCTGTTTTCATCTGTCTCGGTGCATGCCCCTGTATCTCAAACGACTTATTGTTTTCGACAGATGTATCCTCAAACGAAACGCAGCCATCCATGGATGTAGATCAAAGGAGACACTGCCATCAATGGAAAATGTTTATGTCCGGAGGGGTAAAGCTTATCAATGGATTTAGCTTCGGACGGCTCGTTGCGTTCGGCGGCTTAATTGTAGAGGAGACATTGTCATCAATGGGTGTATACGAAAACGAGACACTGCTATCAACGGATGTAAGTTCGAATGAGACATGGGCCTCGAATTCAGCGCTGCTATCAAGATGGATATGTGCACAAACGAGACATTGTCAGGAACAGTGAATGGGTGTGAAAACGAGACACTGGAGCAAAGCCCCTGCTGGAAGCCTGGAAGCATAGCTGGAAGCAAAGCTGGAAGCATTGCTTTTCATATTGATGTAAGAGTCCTATTGTAAAATTCTGCTGGTCTGGCAGTCGCATTTGCATTCGCAATTGCAGTCGCAGTGGCAACGTCCGTCACAGTCGCAGTCGCAGCGGCACTGCTACTACTTGCCTAGCCATTCGCGCAAACAGGAGCAGCAACAGCAGCAGCATCAGTAAGAGTAACAGTCAGAGTAGTAGTTGAAGTTGTAGTGATGTTAGTAGTGGTTGCAGCGAAGTAGTAGGTGCAGCGGTTGTAGAGTACGAGCGTTGGTAATGGGACCAAGAGTAGATGAAGTAGACACACGAGTATCCAGAGTAGGACGAACTAGTCACTGCCATGAACTATCCCATCTCTGAACGAGACACTGCTATCAATTGATTTAGCTTGAAACGAGTCGTGGTTTTCGAAAGCTGTATTTCCAAAGAAGACAGTGCCATCAATGCATCAACGATTCTGTGCAATTGCAGCTTTCGAAAACTGCATGTCCAAACGAGACACTCCCATCAACGGATGCAGCCTGAAACGAGACACTGCTATCAACGGATGCAGCCTGTTTTCGATAAGGGAATCCCCAAATGAGACCTTTCTATGAATGTATTGAGGTACGAAGGAGACACTGGTATCAATGGGTGTTTGTGCAAACGAGACACCGCTATCAACGGATGCAGCCTGACATGAAACTCTTGCGTCAATGAGCAGGGGCACGGACTCGTAAGACCTGAATTCCCAGCGGGGTGGTCGGCGAAGGCATTGATGATGAGAATGTGATGATTGAGGATGATGATGGGATGATGACGGCGCTACTTCGATTTGTTTTGTCTGTCCGTCTCGGGCTTCCAATCAACTCTTGGAAGACATCTGGGAAACAGCGGGGGAACGCGCTGAAGAACGGTGCGCGAAGCGGAGAGCCGGCAAAACCTGCAGGCTGAGAAGCACCGCTGTAAGGGTCGTAACTTGGGGGGGTGGCGGGCGCGGTGAAGTACCGAATCCTAGGCGTGGCTGGCAACATATCATCTTGTCACCACGCCACCCTTCCGCGACGCGCGAACCTCCGTATCTCGTCCAATCCGACGCGCGACGTTGACTGCGAATGCTTGATTCAGTCGAGACCGTTATGTCCGAAACAATCGCTCACCAAGAATTTGCTGACAACGCAACTCTGGCCAAAATGTTGCGATGATGCGCGCGGTTGCCAAGGAGGCAACGAAACTAACGACCAAGTAATTTTTGTTTACACATGCCTTGTGTGGTCACAACGAAAACGCCTTTTGGTTGCGTCGGGTAGACTCTGAAACTTTGAAACAGGTTCATAACATCTTTGGTCGGCGTTGGGCAGATCACGCCCAGTGGGTCGATTGGTTGTTTGCGCCTCGCTGCGCTTTCATCTTTGCGCGCAACACTTATTCGCAGTTGATCGGCCAACCTTTTTGTTTTTTTTTTTGTGTCGGGCGTTGTTGCACGATGCCGAATTCATTTCACGCACCGGCCTGGTGACCAAAGTCTTCGGGAGACTATGGTCGCAAGGGCTTGCCGTCAAAATGCGTTTTCCTGTTATGCCGGCCTTTGTTTTTTTAGTGGACGTCCTTGAGTTTTGTTTATTTTTTCTGTTTAGTGTTTTCCCGCGTCGTTGGATTTCTGAAATTTGTGCCGATTTTGTGGTTCCCCTTAAAGGTCCACAAGAGGCCCCCAAGAGGTTCCCAAGATGTCCCCACGCGAGCCTCCGAGGGACTGGGGGGGCTCGAGGTCAAGCGTTAGGCAACTTGCTTTGGGGATGCATACGCCGTGTAACAAAACCAAACACGTTTCACATCGTATGTAGCGTTGTTCGGTTTGGGCATTCCATGAGCAATCGGGTAAATCGCTTTCAAGGGCCTCAGGAGGCCCCATCGCCACAGTTGCTTCGGCTGCATCGGTGTTAGGCGTACCGACGCAATCCGCGCGCCTATTGTCTGAAGCACAGGCCCGCGGAGAACCATTCTCTTGCTAACATATTCGGGGCGGGGACTCGCATTCGAAATTCGAGGGCCCGTGAGGAACCCAGCGTTGTCGACCGATTGAAGAACGGGGGGTCGATAGTCATTGGGTTGGAATGTCGGAGCTCGAGAGCGGTGTGGGCCTCTTTTGGCCACCGTGCATTGCCCCCATGGCAACAGCTGGATTCGCTTCGCTTTTCTGGCATGGACGCGTTCCAGGAGAGATCTAGGATCCAAGGGTTGTCCAGTGTCCTCGGTTTCGTAGTCGTCAGCGGCGACATCATCCCCCCTCTTCTCTCCTGTCTCCTCCCACCCTCCGCTCTGGCATCCTCTTTCTCGCTCGCGCTCGCTATCTCCCTCCTCCACTTCTCCGTCTCACACCCTCTCTCTCTCAGTCTGAATGTGCCCCCCCTGTCTCTTTCTCTCTCTAGGTTTGGCCCCTATCGACTCTTGATCCTACCCTCGTCGCCTCGTTTGTTTTCTTCCATCGTTAGCCGCATCTCCCTAGCTCTATCCATCCCCACTCCCGTGCGCCATACCTCGGCCAAGCCTTCCTGTCAGGGCGGGCGGAGGGCGGCGGCCGCCATGGCGCTTGCGCCAGAGGCGCTTCTGGCAGGTCCTGCTGCCCCGAGGCGGTCCGCCCTCTCGTCTGGCCACGATAGGAGGCGGTTCCAGAATTCGCTCCCATGTAAGTTTCTGGCCTACACTTATGAGAAGGATGGCCCATTCATTCATGGGGTTGTTGAGCTTCGTGAGGTCTTCAGTTGGGGCCCTGGACCTCACGCAGCGTTTGCAGAGCATCAGCGATGCTCGTTGAACATATCACATTCTCCTGAAGCAGTGGTGTGGCACGTTGGAATGGTTCTTTGGGGCCCCCAACTACGAGGTCATATCATCACCCCTCCTTGCCGAAGCCGAGCAATATGTATTCAAGGTATGTCCTGACACTTGCCCGTGCCGATGTATCTCGCCCTTCCGTGCCCTCATCTCCTATTTACTCTGACCATCCCACCCGCCCACTCACCCTCCCCTAATCAACTCCCCCTCACCAGCGCAAATGGTCCGCCCGACCCGTGCTGACCACGAGCTAAACATCAGATAAACAAACACATCACATGCAATGACAAACAAACGGCACATAAACACAACGCATGTGTTTGCAATTCGTACGTGTGTATTTAGATGTGTTGATATGTAGGTATGCGCGCACGTGCAATGTTAGTTTGCCCATCTCCCCCACAGCGCCCAGGTTTGTCGTCTGAATGGGCCGATAGCTGCACCTAAGAATGCCGCAGGCTCCTGGAAGCAAGTGGCGCATGTGAAGGTGATACCCGAACTTGTACAGTTGCTCATTGATGGAGGGATGGCGGGTAGGGGTCCCACCAGGCGTGCATTTCGGTTTCATTCGGATGTTGTTGCTCCCGTCTTATCAGGCAGCTGGAAATATATGATTACTTCCCTTACCCATGTTGGTGCCTTTCGGCGTTACCCATTCCTCATGTGAGTAGGTGATCCAGGTTGCGGGGTCGATGGTCCAAGGTCCGTCGCAAATCAAGGAACGGGGTCTCTGGAACGTCTGGGACATTTGGTGGTCCAGGATTCATGGGTCGATGGTCCATGACTCTGTCGCCCACTCCCCACCAGACCCCGTAGGCGCAAAGATAAGTCCGACATCTGAAAGCCACTCTTCGTCAGGGTGCTGACGTGAGGGCGCGAAGATATCCGCGCATAGCGTATCGCAGGCAAAATAAGGCGGGAGGGTAAGACACTTGAATTCACGCCATGCCGTCCACTCGGAGCGAGGATCTTCGGCAGGCTGGGCTCGAGAGCCCTGGTGAGAGCATCAACGTTCCAGGCGCTTCGTTCGAGGACGCCCCAGCCCCCAGTCACCGCCCTCCTGGCCCGAACGCTGAAGCTGGCGAGCCGAACGCCGCTGGCATCCAGGGCCACCGCTTCCGAGGAGATCTCATTCTGAAGGCTTGGAAACTCAAGGCCCGTCTGAGCAGCGGCAACACACCCATCGAAGACATCGTGAAACTGTCCATGGAACTTGTGTTGGATCGAGGGGCATGCGGGGAGCTACAGGCCAAGTTAGACTCAGGGGAGCTCAGGCTTCCACGGCCGACTGTCTTGAAAAAAACAGAGAGCCGCCTCAACTATGTCGACCTTCTCTGGCAGCGGGAGCTTCACAAATGCTGGGATTTTGAAAGACACTGGAGCGCGGATGCTAGTCCGCAGGGAGGCTTCAACTATTTCATTATCTTGGAATCCAGGATGCAGTGGAGGAAGGGCGGGGGGCGACCACTTCAGACAACCCTGAAGTGGAGGCACATGACAGCAACAACTTTGGGATACGGCAGCGCGAACGAGCTCATGAAATCCCTCAACACCCAACACGCTCTGGCCCTGGAGACGGGATCACCGTCGCTCTTCGAGAAAGCAAGGTGGGAAGTCTTGAGCTGGACGAGTGACCAAGGCCACGAACGGGCCATTGTCGACTCGCCGTGTTTGCTTTCGGATGGGCTCGATAATCTTGCCGAAGTGTTTTCGAGAGTCCGATTGGGCAGGGCAGAGCTTAATAGTCCAGAATCGATTTCGGCATATTCCCTCCCATTGTGCATATTCATTCCAGACCATCTGCACATTGTGTTCAATGCCCTGGAGGAGGCAGTCTGTTCTTTGCCAACTTGGAAATGCGTGGAATCCCATTTCAGAACCCTAGCGACCTTCTTGAATGATAAGGGGCTTCGGGCTCGATTTCAGTCGTTTTGTTGTAGTGGATCTATCACAGCCAAGAGGGCGTTCGACAAGTGGAATGTAGGTGGGACGTTTTCATGGAGGTGGGAGTATTTGGAAAAATTTTGTCGCACGCTTCTAGAGCTCCTCCCACATCTGTTGACACACTACGACGTCGGGAAAATGAAATCAGGCACGTCATTCTCGAAGGTCGACGCCACCATCGTAGCGGAGGTCAAGGTGGCAGGGGGGAGTGGAATAATCCAAGGCATCATCCAGCCCCCCCCCCCCCTGCGCGCTCAATTCCTCTGTTCCCATCTACGTTCCCCCTCTCGTTCCATGAGCCTTGCGAGGTAGCGTTGGACTTTCCAGAGCTATTGGGAATGTGTCATCTGTTGTCAGTGGTTGGCTGGAGACTCCAGCTGGAGGCGCATTGGCTAGAAGCGTGTCCTTGCCACCACAACATACTGGATCAACGGGGCATCCCTTGGAAGAAACGGCTAGCGAAATACCAGAAGGAGTCTGCTGGATGCCCCTGCAAAGGGCGGAGGGGGAGCGAGATGGCATCGGGGCACGTGGATCACTTCTGCAACGGCGTGATGTCTTGCAGCTCGCAGCCTTACAGAGCATATCTAGCGTCGGATTTGTTCGGCGTTGTCTCGACCAACATCGTCCGTTATGAGCGCGAGCTGAAAACCAAGCTCGTGGACATATACAAGCTCAAGTTTGATTTCTGGAAGCACCCCCCCTACTGTTTTTTTTGCGGCCGTGGCGGCCGAGGACTCTCTCTATCCGCGCGAGGGGTGCGCCCGCATCGTGGCTTCGGGCCTCCAGGAGTGTGACCAGGCAGTGGCATCAGGCACTGTGGTGTTCAAATGGGAGGGGGGCTGGTTCTGATGAAACCCATGCACGTGTAAAACATCAGGAGGGGGGGGGGGGGGGGAGGAGGGCAGCGCGCCCGCCTCGCCCACCAAAGGCCTCCAGCACACCTTCCACCGCGTGTCCCGCTACCTCGCGCAGGGCATCGACAACAAGATTCGCCAGGACCTTGCTTCCTTCGCTGCTGACCCTCGGCGCGAGCTTGGCCCACACGCTCAGTCCGCACTGCGTGGCTACGCCAGGGCATCCTTGGTATCGCGCAGGACGGAAGGTGTGCACGCCCTCATCAAGAAATACCAGAGGAAGAAAACGTTTGCGACGCCAGGTTTGATCAATTGTTTGATCAAACGAAAGGAACTCCTGGAGGCTCTTGAGGACGGGGACTTCTGGATATTTGCTGCTAACGCAATCGTGAACAGACACTTGCAAGAGCGGGTCTTGCAGTTCGCTTTCCCCCCGAAGCAACGGTGGAAGATTACCATGCTGCGCCCAGAGGAGCCTTGGGGAAAACGTTGCCGGTTCCAACACATGTTTGTGGTCAGGGAGGGGGCTGTCTAAGGTGAGTTTATTTTTCTGAGACACCATTGACACACCTGTGGTTTCTCTTGCCCCCCCCCACTCCAAACCGAAGGAGCGAGCTGCATGGGTGTACCTCTACGGGGCCGATGCGCAGTTCAGGGACTCGATGGTGGAAAAGGATACATATGGCTTGTGGAAGGCCACGACAACTGCACTGACAGTAAAACCTCTAGATCCTACAGCACAACAAAAAGGCTTGATATCGTGGCTGAAGGAGCTGTTTTCGATTCCCAACGTGCTGTGGTCTTTGCCTGAAGCAATGGTTGCACCCCTGCTCCAAGGAAGGCCCGCTGCTGGAGCAATCGAAGTGCACGGCAAGGGCATCGTTGACCTCATGCTCCAGTGTGTGGAGTTGGCGCGGGAGCGTCAGGACCCTCCCGATGGCGACCACCTGCAAGTGTTCAGAGTTGTGAGCGCTCGTCCAGAAGACAAGGAACTGGTTCGACTTCCGCATTTGCCTATTGAGAAGCACACAGTGAGGATTGCCTTGTTCGGTCGCGTGTCTGGCCTGATCGCATCTAAGCTCGAGTTCCAGATGTTTGGGTGTTTCGACTTGCAGCTGTGGGGACTTGCGCAAGTTGTGGCTCTTCGGATGTGGACCGCAAAGATATGGGGCCCAAGGTTTGCCCTCCCAGAACACATCGTTTCCGAGATTGGGGCTGGTGACAGTTTGGTGCCAGAGGTGTTGTACGGTGACGACGCCAGGCCAGCAGGTGCGCGCGAAGCTGTACGGTACCTTATTGATGCACATGCGTTTGCTGCCGATGGTTTCGAAGGACAGCGCAAGTCCAAAGTCTTGCCAGTGCTTCGTCTTTACCTTATCGTTGTCGCCCACCATGCCTTGCCATTCCTAGCACGTGCCATGGCTACCCTGTCGATGGTTCGGGTGCATGCGTGATGCAACTCAGAAGTGTGATGCAGTTAGGGCCAGAATATACATGTATACATGTGCGTATGAATGTACACACACCAGCACCATATTGTGTAACACTACTGAGCATGTGCCGAAACCATCGCACAATCTGCGACGTGTCCTGCCCCCGATGGTTGGCCCTTGCCCAGGACGGCCCGTCCTGGAAGTGATCGAGAACACCAATATCAACATCAGAACACTGGGGGCTCTCGCTGACGCGGGCGTGGTGCGGGTGACTATTGAGGCTCAGGCTTTGCCAATCAGATGCCCGCCCTCCCGCGCAGCTCACAGGGGAGGCGCCTTGCTAACAAGAGGTAAGCGTGAAGAAAATCGCGCAAGCGCGACGGGAGATATAGCAAACACGTGTCGCTCAGGATGCCAGCGCGAAGCGCGATCGTAATCGTGCAGGCGAGGACGGGCCACCTCCTGCTTCTACCCCTGCTCCTGGTCTTCCCCTTCCACCTTCTCTCCCGTCTCCCCGTCTCTTCTCACTCTCCATCATACTCCCCATGCGCCTGCTCCTCTTGCGCCCCTCCCCTCCACCGCCATCGTGCTTCCAATGGGGCGTCGCCTGCGTGGCCTGCAATGGGGCCAGGCGGTTCCAGAATTCGGGGAGGGCAATGCTTCGGTCAACCTGAGTTCGCTTCAGATGTACTTAGAGCCACGGATGGACCCCCTGGAGTCGTACGCAGCATTGCAGATTCCTCCACATCTCCGCCTCTCGTCTGGGTCCCGTCTACAGATCATTCTAGACCTGGCACTGGCAGGATGGACTCGTGGCAACGACCCAGCCCATTACAAGATGGGGGACGAAAAGGTTTGGGATGCCAAAATGATCTGCAAAAGCATTCGTTATTTTCGTTGCCTTTTAGATTCAGAGCGCTTGTTCGGGAAGGGCATCGATTCGACCCACCACGGGAAGACAGACGCATACTACAAATGCTTAGAGCAGCTTGGCGATCTGAACGGCTTCCACGATCAACCAGGATTCGAGCTCTTCCGAAACACTCACTTCGAGGCGATCTGCGCGGGTTCCCCTTTACCTGCGCTTCCAGCCCCTGGAGTTGCAGCCCTTGAGGATGATCGGGCCGAGCTGGCATTGGAGGGGGCAGGGTTTGCCGCTATCGAGGATGAGGCTGGCGACGACGGAGACCCCCCGCCGATTGCTCCTCCACCACCTGCACCACTCGTGATGGGAATTGGTGCCGACGACGACACAGGACCGAAACGCTTTCGACTCGGACCAAGGACGGTCTACTTTGATAATTGGACGCATCAGAGTGGAGTTCGGCGAGGGTTTATCACGTGCAGGCTGGCGCAGGGAGCCTCGAGACGATGTGTAAAACTGGGTCTAGCTTCGCAAGCCTCCGCCAGCCCATCCTGAAACTGCCACTCGCCCGCATCCCGCGGCTGTCTTGGCTGAGTTGTTGCCTGCCAGCAACGACAAGAAACGACCCAACCAAGACCGCTGCAAAGAGCCCCCCAGAGCCCCTCCTCCAGGAGATTCCAAAGGCGGCCTATGTCACCCCCTGGTCTTCCGCTCATCCCACCACAAGGGCGAGGAGCAATGATATAAACACTATGCAGGGTATGAGAAGATATTCAAAGTTGTGAAATGTCTGGCCCTGGTAGGGTCTTTCGGATTTCTTTCGAAACGTTCTGGGGGTCATCTTCAGGCTCATTGGGGAAAGGTCTGGGAGGCCTCCTGTAGCCATTCAGTAACCACCGTAGTCGGGTCTACGATCCTTGTGAGGGGTGCCCGAAACCGTTTCCACGATTAATGTTTTCGCACCGCTCACGAGGACCATGGCCCTGCCAGGGGGGGTGGGGCACGGGGGGCCCGTGGGCTACCTAAACTACTTACACCCAACGTCCAGGGGGCTGGTGTGGCTCACCGCCCCAAGCCCTGTCTTACACATCGCAAGCCTGGCCCGACCTGGGGACTCAGGCTTGCGTGGGTGGGGCGGAGCTTGGGAGGCAAGGGGGAGGAAGAGCAAGGACGGGAGCATGCCCCCCCCCCCCCTCCCAAGAGGCACAACACAGCCCTTGCTGGCGGGCTGGCTGCTGGCGCGGGGGAGATCATTCACCACAATTGCTTCAAGTACGTTCGCCTCTCGGAGTACGGCTACAACTACCAGCAGTGTGCAGAGGCGGGATGCGCCCTTGTCTACCTAGCGTCGGCGACGGCAGGGGGCGACGACGGTAATCACACAGACGACGACAGTTGTGGCGCAGACGATGGTGGCCACGATAACGACGACGGTGTTGACATAGGCGGTAACAGCGATGGCATTCTTAGATCGGCCGCTGTGGGGCCCCTCGGAGCACATACAAGGCATACGCCAGGACATCACACGGCTTTTTCATGGCCCTTCGAACGGCTCCATGTGAGCCATGCGGGCCAAATAGATGGCCGTGGCAGCTCTAAGACACCCCCCTTCAAAACAGCATGTCAACTAAACTGGGGAAGTCTAGATATAACAAAGCGAAACGATTCTCCGCCCCCCCCCTCCCCCCCGACCCCCTCCCCAGTGGCTCATCGCGTGGGACGAGGGTGGCCACTTCTTCAGCACGAAGGCCGAGCACCTCCGCTTCGAGCCTTCAGCTGCCAATTTGGCGGACGCCAAGGACGGGGCTCTGGGGGAAGAACTGACGAGCGAGGGAAGAAGGGAAGGTCCCCATGAGAAGGAGAAGCAATGCCGAAGTCAGACACTCGCATTGCCCTTCTCAAGGTGATCGCCGCTCCATTGTTTTCCCGCCTCGGCACTCTGAGGGGCGGTCGAGAGGATGGAAGGATGGTGGGGAGGACGATTGCGGATAGGGGACAGGAGGTTGCAGAGGTGAAGAGGGTGGAGGGGTGAGAAGCAGCAGCGTAGAGTGAACAGCAACGCCACCCCAGGAGTACGTTCGAACTTTTCTCGGCTGAGATCCTGGCCAAGTTGCTTGCATGCCACGACGGGCATGCAGAGGCGCACGACAGGGATCGTGGTGCGCTATCTGCCGACCGCAAGTGTCCATCATCCTGCTGATCCCTCGTCCTCACTGTCGTCGGTGTCGCATCGTCGTCGTTGTCAGCATCGACGCCGTCGATCGACGGTTGACATCACGTCCCACGCCGTGTCAGAGGGTTTGGAAGCGGCGGCCGATCGAATGACACGCGAGGCGACCGAGCAACGACGAACACGAAACCGAAAAGTAGAGACGACAGAGGAGTTGCGTCCTATGAGGGGCGACGACGAACAAACGCGAGATGCTCGAGAGCACAGTCGGACGGCGTCCAGCTGCGAGCTGGACGGAGCTGGACGCCGTCCAGCTCCGAGCTGGACGGAGCTGGACGCCGTCCAGCTCAGAGCTGGACGGAGCTGGACGCCGTCCAGCTCAGAGCTGGACGGAGCTGGACGGAGCTGGACGCCGTCCAGCTCAGAGCTGGACGGAGCTGGACGACGTCCAGCTCTGTCCAGGTCGGGCTGGACAGGGTTCGGCTCGATCCTGCTGGGATGCCTCGGCGAGTTTGGATGCGTCCCCCCACCCTCGGTTTGCCAATGGCTGTGCTCGCTTTGCTATGCCGTCTGCCGTTTTCAGACGGTTGAGCTTGTTTTTGCCCGCCGCACCTTGCAGCAGCCCCCGCCCTTGGACCCAGCGCACACAACACGGTGGTTTCGGGCTTCAGTCTTACTGACTCCCACACCCATTGAGCGTTGAGGATGGATGGGAGAGGAGTGTGAGTAAGGAGGAGTGCGAAGACGAGGGATGTTGAGGATAAGGATGGGTGGGGAGGGATGCCGAGCCGAGGGCAGCGAAGACACGGAGATTCGGCCCTCCTTCTGCAGGTGGCCCCCTGGTCCCGAAGCGATGGCCATGATGGCGTCATCGTCCCTGCACCGTTTCCTTCGTGTTCGGCAGCGTGATGAGGGCCAGGACTCCCAGCGTGTGGTGCGCCAGAGACTTGATTCTGACGCTGACCTCCCAGCGTGGGCGCGGGCCTTCCGCGCGCTTCCTGTAGTTGCTGCTGCCAATGGCAAGGACCTTGCCGATAACAGTTATCTTACCATCTAGTCACCGCAGTCCACGTTGACTCAGTAGGGCGGGGGGTGGTGATAAGTGCTGTGCTGAAATCCTGTCAGGACCTCAAGGTGTTGACCATTTGTTCGGGGATCGAGTCGCCATTGGAAGCGCTGCGGCTTCTCGGTGTCAATCCCATCTCTACTGGATATTGGGACACGGAGGCGCGCTACGACGCTTTCGTGCATCGGCGCCCTCCCAAGACAAATGCCAACTCCAATGCTACCCCTGCCATCATATGACATGTTTGGGTAAAGTGCAGGGTCTCGCCTCGGGGGATCGCCCCGACCTCGAGGTACCTTGGCTGGTCGGATAAGATCCACCTCGGCAAAGAGCGGGGAGACTTCAACACATGCAACTTCAGGATCCCTGGTGTTCTCTCTTTATCTCTTGGCTGATGTCGGGAACGTATAGCAGTCAACGCTTGGAAGATGCATGCTGCATAGTGCGAGTGTCCACTCACTGTGGAGTACCTGCCCCAACCTCCAGCTTTCTTGGCCTGAGCTGACCCCATCTGGTTTTGCCTGTTTGAACTCAATTCTCCAGTGAGCTGGACGACACCGACATGCTCATCGCTGGCTGCCCGTGCCCTCCGTTCTCCAGGAACGGGAGTGGCGGTTCCTGGACAGATGAGCGATCCAATGTGTTGCTGAAGACCATCGGTGCAATCCACCACCTCGCCAACCGCACCGTGTCGGGGGGCAACCCGTATGATCGTATCCCGAGGCCAGGCCTCAAGGGGTTCGTGCTCGAGAATAGCATGGGCTACGCCTTGTTCCCGCCTGCCACCCCGCAAGGTCACTGTGCCACCAAGCTATGGCACTGGGTCTGAGTAAGCCTGGACAACCCAAATGCAAAGCCTGTGCGTGGTCTTGGTGAGGGCCGTACTTTGCCACAATGCCTCAACACTTTTCCAGGGACCATGCTTTCAGCAGCCTCAGGTTTCACAGCTCACACGCCTGGAATCCTGCCGATGGGCATTGCGGGTGTCCAAGGGCTCCTTGACAGGCCTAAGGGGAAAGGTGAGTCGGCGATGACCCGTTTGTTGCGGGTCCTGTGCGAGGGTTTCGACAGGCCTGGCGATTGGGAGCTCCGCTGGTTCAAAATGAATACCAGCAACTACTTGCTTCCCCAGAACCGCCCTCGCGTGTACATCGGTGGTCGCCTGGTGAGTCGGTCACTCGGTGTTCGAACATCGAGCGAGCCGAAATGCAACTCGAGCCAATCACACCATGCCGCCTGCTCTCTCCTACGCCGTTTAGCGTGTGAGTTGTGGGTTGCCAACCTCCCTTTGCCCAGGTGTTTGGGAGATGGCCACATGATGAAGCGGAACATCGTTGACTTTCGCCCCAAAGACGTGCTGCCCCCGCTTATCGTGGCGCAGTCCTCTTCGGTGGTGCACTTTCTGGACAAGACGCTGCCCACGGACAGCTGGTTTGGTGAAACACGCCACTACTACTCACACAGTGTGCCTTGAGCGGATGAGGGTGAGGAGGAGAAGGTGAGGCAAGGAAGGAAGGTGAGGAGGTCAAGGAGGAGGGTGAGGATGAGAAGGACGGACCCCTGCCCCAGCCCGCCGCAGGCGATGCCCCCCACGCTCGAGATGGCCTTGAACCTCAACGCTGTGAAGCGCGAGGTGGTCAACATGATGAACAATCCCGAGTACGCAGACAAGGTGTGCATCTGCGACGTCACTCGCAGCGAGGACCACGTTTGCCCACGGAGGGAAATGAGGCAGTGGAGGGAGGAGGAGGAGGAGGAGGAAGAAGAAGAGGACGGGCAGGAGGAGCAGGTCAAGGAGGAGGAGGAGGACAAGGAGAAAGGAGAAAGGAGGAGGAGGAGGAGGAGGAGAAACGAGAAGGATAAGGAAGGGGCAAAGGAGTGAGGGAGGAGGAAGACGAGGAGAAGGATGAGGGAGGGTGAGAGCTAGTTTTCAGATGAGACGTGGCGCCGCCAGTGACGGTGTCTGTAACACGACGGTCGTAGTCATATCATCGAATCAAGCCCTCATCGGCCCTCCCTCGTCCTCCGTCAACTCCAGGCGTAGTTATGGGCCTGTCGATTCCCCCTGAGGACTCGTTTGGGGCTCGTTTGGTTCGTCCCTGGTTCCATCTTGGGGCTATCTGGGTGAGTCTGGAAGGCCCTTGGGGCCATGTTGGATACCATCGGTCAGATCAGGCGCAAGCAATAGTGCGTTTATCCAACACTCCTCGTCGGGGTTACGATCCTTGTGAGGGGTGTCAAGCTTTGACGCTCAACAAACACAGGAGGAAGGGGGTGAGGGAGCAGTTATCCGCGGTAATCCCCTCCCCGAATGGGTAGAAGGTGGGTGATTAGACCAGGCGACCTAAACCAACCGCACCAAGAATGGGGGTTAACTGAGCATGCTACTTCATCTTCCCCCCCCTACGCTGACGCCGCCACTGAGCCACGCACCATTACAAACACATCTGAGCATACAATCACGTGTAGTAACGCTCGCAAGGCTCTCCACCACGCACCGCACACCCTGCTCCAATCACCACTACATCCATATCACCTCTCCCACCCTCCTGCCAGCCATTACACAACCACCACCTCATTCTCATCCCACCACATCCACCAGGCCAACAACCCGCCTTCTCCAGACCCCATCCGCCGTAGTAGCATTTTGGCTTCGAGGTTCGTGCATTCGCAACCCTTGCCTGTTTTGGCATCGATTCGGTCCGACCTCCGCTGAGGACTGGGCCAAGTTTCTTTACGCAAGATGGCAGTGCCTCCGCCAGAGACTGGGGGAGCCACCGGCGCGGCGCCCTCCGCGCCGCCTGCTGGCCATGGCACGGCCACCCCCGACTCGCGGACGGGGAGTGACACGCCAGGTGTGGAGGCTGCGCCGCCATCCCGCTCGAGTGCCTCCGCTTTTGGCGCGCTAGCAGTTGTGCCCGAAGAGTTCGAGGATGCCGAGGACACGTTCCTCTGCAAGAAGGAAAACAGAATGGTTCCAGTATCGGAGAAGTTCGCTGGCAAAGGAGTTAATAATGTGTGCTGCGACTGCCAGGGCAACTACAAAGCCTTGACGCGCAGGTGGAAAGGCAACAAAGGCTTGAAGGACTGGTGGAACGCAAAAAACGAGGACGATCAGATCGAGTGGTACCGCGAGCACAAGGCGGTCAACAGGGACAAGAAGAGGCACGCTGGCACCCGCCTGGACATCACAGTTGGCTGCACCAGGGAGAAGGGCACGGAGGGCAGGAGGCGCTACCACTATCGGCCGTACAGCATCGTGAGGGCTGAGCTCAAGCAGGAGAATCCGACCTGGACTGAGTCGCAGTGCGAGACCGAGTGGCAGAAGCTGCTCCTCGACCCCACCCAAGCCACCAAGCAAGATATCGACGGCCAATGGCTCCTCGGTAAATACCTCGGCGTCTTTGACGACGACGTCGACAGGTCCGTGGTCGCGACATCGCTGCTGAACCACAGGCAAGCTTCCACCGCAGAAGAAGCCCAGGGCATGTTGGATGAGGCGATGCAGCACATGAGCCAGGATGCAGGCAAGGCCAGCTCGACGGCCAGGAAGCTGATGCAATCGGTATCTGCGGGGACTGCGTCGGCATCTTTTCCTCCCAATCTCGTGGGAGGGGTGGTGTCGGCCGAAGGTGACGGTGACTCGGCGGCCTCAGCACTAACCAGCCAGCTTGTGGGCGCCTTGAGCCTGGCGGCGACTGCAGATCGTGCTGAGCAGGAGATGGAGCTGAGGGAGGAGGCTGAGGCTGCGGAGAGAGCTGCTGGGGTGAAGGCGGCGGCGGCCACGGCCCCAGATACGGTGAAAGGTGGGGCTGACGATGCTCAGGTCAAGCTCAAGGTGTCCCAGGTTGTTGACTCTGCAATACTCAGGTTCGAGAACTCCGTGGCCTCGACGCAGCTGGAGCTGACCCATGTCATCACTGAGATGAAAGGCATCGTGGAGGACCTGGACGCCAATGGCAAGGACGCCCTCAAGCAGGCAGAGGAGAAGATGGCCGAGCTCCCTGCCACAGCCGAGCTCGCCGTGAAGAACTTTCAGGACGCCAAGACGTGCTCGGACATGAACTCGGCCAAGATTGATTGCAAAACCGTCCAGGCGTCCGCGAACGCGCTGATCAAACCTGCCAAGGACGCGCTGCAGAAGGCAAAGGCTGAGTTCATGAAAGTGACCCGTGCGAAGCGCCCTAAGCTTGCTCGGTCCAACGCCTCAGACGACCTTGGACAAGCTACACGAGCACGGTTCGACTTCGCATTAGCACAGGTGGGAGCTACCTCCGATCACGTCGGCACCACCTTTGAGAATGCGTCCGCCGACATGCCATTTGTCCTGGACGCTGATGAGGTCGTGCAGCAGCTTCAGAAGGGCCTGCCCTGGAGGGAGTTCGACAAGTGGGTGACGAACCAGCTGGAGAAGGCGAGCTACCCTGAGGAGCAGCAGTTCGTCCAGATGTATATTCCACAGGCGTATGTCAGACGAAGATGAAGAGGGGGCTGCAGTTAAAGCACTCGACGCGTGATTTGAGGAGTTACAGTCCCAAGAGACCTCCTGGCCCCACGCCCCCCGCCCCCCTCACCCCCCCTCCCCAAAAAGAAGCCCCCAGAGGGCGGCGAAAGCGCCCCAAGCGGGCCCCAAGAGGACCCCAAGAGGACCCCAAGATGGCTCAAAGAGGGGGGTCGGAGGAGTAGGAGTATGAGTAGGAGTAGGAGTAGGAGTAGGAGGAGGAGGAGGAGGAGGAGGAGGAGGAGGAAGAACATGGGGAGGAGGAGGAGGAGGAGGATGCACCGTTGAGCGCAGTGTCTGCAGGAGCCCCTCCTCCTTTTCGTCTGGGCAGGCTGCGCTTATCGCACTGCTGCACAAGCTGCTGAAAGACAAGTTGTCTATGCCCATGGATTTTTTCAGGCGCCTGGGGTCATCGCTTCCACTTACGCCTGCCGCGGATAAGGACATCTCAAAGATAACCATCGTGCAAGCAGTCAAAGGTCACCATGCCTTTCTCCCGCCGATGTATGGCCTCAGCGAGTTTCGGTTCCTGTTGTCGGGCAAAGAGTTGATCATTGGCATTGCGCTGGATATCAACACGACTAGCCTCAAGGGCGCGTTGGATGAGTGCGAGAAGATGGATGGCTACAATCTGGCCAAGGCTGCGAAGGAGGCGGGTAATTTCGCTGTCGTGCTGACTCCTGGCAAGCTCGTGTGCCTCCCTGTGGGCTTCATCTACTTGACCTACCGCGTCGAGAACAGCCAGTCGATGAGGTGGTGCTATTTCAACAGGGGTGGCAGTTCCAGCAGCGTCGAGCTGGCGGTCACCAGGCTGAACCTCTGGGCCACTGCCATCATGGAGGCGTTCCCGAGCCTCACGGCTTCCGCCCCGCTTTACAAAGATATTTCCGAGGCGTGCAGACGTTGCGCCGATGCGAAGCACGTGACCGCCCCAGCGTGAGTCCCCACCAGCGGGTTCTCGCGCTGGTTCTCGCGAGCTCCAGCCTCCTGCCAGGCCTTTGAAGTAGCACGTGCTGCTCAGCGGATGTGGGTTTGCCGTTTAGGCCATAGCATGTGGGAGGGTCGAGGGGCCTAGCAGGGAGTAAGGACGCAGGCAAACAGTGAGATGGGTGAGAGCAGGGGTAAGTGGAGGGGTGCCGTGCGGTCGGGTGCACAGCTGGCCACACAGACACAGAGGTGGTGTGTGCGCGAAGCACTAGACCTCGCCCTCCTCCTCCTCCTCATCTTCCTGGTGCTAGTGTGCTGCTACCCCTCCTCCTCCTCCTCCTCCTGGCTCCTCCTCCTCCGCCTGGCTCCTCCTCCTCCTCGTCATCCTGGCTCCTACTCTTCCTGGCTCATCCTCCTCCTCCTGGTCCCTCCTCCTCATCATCATCCACGCCCCTCTGGTTGCTACTGGCCTTGCTGCTGATGTGCTTGCCTGTGCTGCCGCTGATGCTACTGAAAGTGCTGCTGCTGCTACTGATGCTGCCTCCACCTTCCCCCTCGCTCGACTGGCTTGTCTTCCCTTGCTGCCTGCGTCGGCCCCTCGCCGCGCTCAGGAGTCGGCCAGGGGCCTCTCATATCGCACCGACGGTTTGGCGCCGTGCCTCCTGCGGGGCTTGACCTACCTGTGGGTCTTCAGTCTCGGGGGGGGCAGCGGGGACACTGTGGACCTCTCCGTGGACAGGCTCAGGAGGCGGAGGTGGAGGAGATGGAGGAGGAGGAGGAGGAGGAGGAGGAGGAGGAGGAGGAGGGGGAGGAGAAGGAGAGGAGAAGGAGGAGGAGGGACGAGGAAGAGGGAGGTCGACGGAGGGAGATGGAGGTGGAGGGCTGAATGCCGAAGGAAGGTGGATGAGGAACATGGTCAAGGGGTGGTGGTGAACGTGGCGAGGAAGAACAGAAAGAGGAGGAAGAGGAGGGAGGCGGGAGGATGAGGACGGCCATCCAAGGTTCGTCACGCCTCGTGAACGCTTCCTGCTGCAGGGGTTTCTAGACACGCCTCCGCTCCTTCCGAAATGTGTGCAGGTACAAGCGAGCGGCAACTGCATGTCGCTCCCGTGCGTAGCCGCTGCGATTTTCACGGTGCTCCAGGATTCCCCGCATTTTTTCTCGGGTGGTTCGGAATAAAGGGCGATTGCCCCACAGTAGGTAACTAGGAATCAGGGTCGACGACCCTAGTACACAGATGGCAGCGATCGCGGGCAGTAGGTCTATGCCATCGGCAATGCCTCTCATACTACGCATTGCCCGCTAGGACAGAACGATCGAGCGCCCGAGCTCGGCAGTGAAAACATTCTCCTGTGAGGTGCTCTGCCCTTCGATGTCATCGGTGACAGTTGTTGAGTGGACCCCCCCCCATTCACCCTGAACACGCATGCAACCACGCACGCCATGACTTTAAGCCATCAGTTAGACCACAACTGGTCATCACAATCAATATGATGATCAATCTTACGACACACACGCACACACGCACACACGAAATCGCACACACACACAGACACACACACACACACACACACACGCTACCACGCACCCGCGCACACACATTAGCGATACCACCCCTCGTCGTTCGCACATCCCGTTTGTATTCGTGGTCCATGTCCGCAGCCACTCTGGCCGCCTCTCGCGTGAAGAGCATCGTTCAGTGACGCCCGCCGCTCAGAAATACATCCATGGCTGATGGCGATCGGCTTCGTTCCCGCTCTCCCCAGGCGTATCGGCAGTGCAGGTTGTTTCCTGGCCCTCACTTGGAGCTCCTGCACGGGTTCATGGCCAATTTTGATGAGCCCGTTAGGGCGCGCAGCGGGTTGTGGAGCCCACGGCTTGATGAGTTTCCGACTGTTCGCGTGATGCACCTCAGCCACCATCTGATGTCGTACCGGAGTGTAGTTTTTTGTACGAAATGTGGCGGCTGGTCACGCCACCAGGTTAATAGGATCCTTGTTAGCGAATGTAACGGTCAACCTGCGAATGATTATAGGAGCAGGTGCCTGAACCGTCTCGGCAGAAAGGGCGGACCAACTTGACTCCAGAACTCTCCCCCCCCTCCCTTCCTCCTGCTGCTCCTTTTCCTCCTTCTCCTCCTCCCCCTCCTCCTCGGGCCCCGTGTTCCTCCCTTCCTCTTTCTTTCCTTCATCTCGTGTGCGGAGCTGGTTGTTCTATGTCCTTTTTCGATCAGAGGGGATTACCCAGAGCATCACCGTGGGAATGGTGGCTTCGACGACCCCGATGGCCGCAGACCGCGAGCCAACGGGCAATAGATGCGCCCCCTGGATGATGCAGGGTGGGCCGAGTGTGGGATAACTAGAGATGGGAAGGGTGGAAGAAGGGAGAATGAGCTTCATATTGAGGTTCTCTTTATATTCAGCTTGCACTGGCGGCGCGTGCACGCTGCCAGTGCAAAAGGGATGCTTGCTTCATGTGGGTTTGAATGCAGCGTCTGCCCCACAATTAGTTTGAGACGCCAAGCCGTGTACAGATTCTTGCTGTTGTCTCGCATGACCACATCGTGGCCTTGAGAATCGTGAGCCGACATATCACCTCCGCAAGTCGTCGGAAACAGTTTGTTTCATGGTGTTTTGCCGTGCAACAACAGAAGGGAGGATGGGCGAGGATGTTGGGAAACGGGGGGAGGGAAACAAGGGCCCCGAGAGGAGGGATGGGCTGCAATGCGGGGGTCGGAGGGCGAAGGAGGAGGAAGGAGAAGGATGATGAGGCGTGTGGACTGAGGCCCCGCTCCAAAGACACTTTGCAATAACAATAACAATATGCTTCGCATGCTCCCGCACTCCCCAGTGCTCGCCAGGACGTGAGATCAATGTGCTGCGCAGCTTTGCTATTTCTGAAAGCACCGCAACGCAAACCAAGCAATGTCGAGAACAAAAATAAATACGCTGCAACGAACACCAATGTAAAATGCGGCCGCGTGACACACTGCTATGTATTTGGGTTGTATGTCCTGGTAATTCTCACCCTGATCACGAAACCAGGGTTCGCCACTTCCAAATCGAATGCCCGTTCGGCCTCAAGGTGGGCTTGCACATGCTCGGCCCACTCTTAACCGTGAAGAATCGTTTGGCGAGGAATGGGTTTCCACGCCTGCTGTGCCAAGTGGCATTGTCTGCGCTCGTGCGCGCATCGAGAAACCTTGTGTTTCCCATTCTGCGACATGTTGATACCCCAGCAAATTGTCGGGGTGCTTCAACCCCTCAGATGAGCCGAACTGGCTCTGCGGAGCACATGCCCGCCACCCTCCGCGCCCGCCACCCCCCCAAGTTGCGACCCTCGCAAGCGCCGCGGCCGCACAGTACTACTACTGCTGTGGGGCTGAGGAGCACCGCGGCCGCAGAGTCTTATTACTATTGCAAGTACGCAGGCTGAGGAGCACCGGGGCCACGCGGGCTCCGATACCTCACTTGTCCGGCTCGTCTTGGAGGAACTCGCGCCAATCTGGCGGCTGCCAACTATCAAGTATGCGCCGGGAGCCGCCGCCCGTGCTGCCGCCGATGTCGAGGTAGTCTCCGCGCGCGGAGAGCAGCCGGCCATGTCCTACCGCCAGAATCGCCATGTTCCTGTTGTCTAGCAACTCGCCGCCCCCCCACTTCTGCAGCACGCCCAACTGCCTGCGCGTGAAAGTGGCCACCTCCTGGCCGCGGGTCGCAGGCTGAGATGCACCGCGGCGCTGAAGCTCTCGCTGGTGGCGGGCGAGCCGGTTACCCTCCTTGTAGCGCGCAATCGCTTCAGCTTTGTTGTGGTGGAGTCGACGGCGCTGTTCGTGTGAGACTTCGTCACGATCGGCTGGCTCTGCAGTTTCGGCACTGGGCTCGATGTGCAGGGCTTGGCGGAGCATGTCAACATCGAAGCGGCCGGAGAAGGCCAGCACCTCCCAGATCTGCTCTGCGCCGCAAGCGCGTTGCAGATGCCGGCACCACCGCTTGCGCTTCTGTTCTCTGACGAACTTGGCGAGGCCCCCTTTGCCTGCCGCTTCGGCCTGGCTACCTTTGCCAGCAGGCTGAGAAGCACCGCGATGACCTTTACGGCCGCCTGGTCCTTTGCTCGCAGGCTGAGGAGCACCGCGAGCACCTTGTGGAGGTGTCTTGCCTTTCGCTTTCCCTTTCTCGACATCTCGGTCCTGCAGCGCAAGCTGGTGGTTGGTCTGCTCGCACTCCGCTCGAGCACGTTTTACGAGTTCCCCGCGCTCAGCCTCGGTGAGGACGCGGCGCAAGTTGGTGATGTTCTTGCTCCGCAGGAACTCTTGGCGAACTCGGAGGACAGAAAGAATGGCTCGGGCAGTCTCCTCCTGCGACGCGAAGGCGGTGTCATAGTCTGAGCTAGGCTGAGGAGCACCAGCTGGATCTCCATCCGGAGGCTGCGCGGACGCCCTCTTCTTGAGCAGCAGAAGGCTCAGGTGGTGGAGTTTGGGGTCGTAATCCAAGTCGTACCTCTGGCCCCAATACTCCCTCATCTCCTTGTGCAGGTCCTGCGCGCGCTGGCTAGCTTCATCCTCGGGCTTGTCGCAGGCTGTCCCGTCGGCCTCGGACGTCGGCGACGGCGGAGGAGAGGTGCTCGGCGATCGGGGCCAGGTGACCCCGGCCTCGGCCTCGGCCTCTGAGTCGCCGACGGCGTCAGAGCACTCTCCGAAGGCAATATTCCGTCTCTTTGCCTCCCCAGGCTGAGAAGCACCGGGGAGGGTGATCACGACCGCCACAGCATCGCGTGAGCCGTTGCGCATGCCACGGTCCAGGTAATCCAGAAGCCGCATTAAAGTGATCATTTGTTTTTTGGCCCCCCCTCTGTCACAGAGGGGCCCTAAGATGCCCCCCCCTCTGTCACGGAGGACCTCGTTCTGGGTGCTCTTCTGCCACGGGATCTCCCGATACGATTGGAGACAATAAAATGCGATGGCGGGATGGGGGATTGGAGGGGGAGGGAGAAGAAAACGATGAAGGAGAGGAGGCGACGACAGCACCGATGAAAGCACCGTTTCTTTTCCCTTCTCCGCTCGGGCAGCGGTCGCCGAGCACGACGGCGCGCGCGAGTCGCCGCCGCTCGCGATGCATTGGCAAGGCCTCCGCTGCTGCGGAGGGTCGACGTTCGGCCGATGAGGCCTCCCTCCGCTGCTGCGGAGGGGCGGCCCCTGTGCGATGGTTCAGCTAATTAAGTTCTTCCCAGGGATTGGTCTCGGGGGGGTGTTCGACCCACCTCCAGTGCGTCGTATTCGTGGCCTCCCAGTGCCCCTGGCCGCCACTCCGCCCACTGTGGCTGCTCCACCAGTCACTGGGGCGCGGGTCGCTGCCGAATGCAACTTGCATGTCGCGCCAGGCGGAGTCGACCCTGCGGTCCTGCAGCGAGGAAGCCTCGCCGCTCGGCTGTTGCCACTCGCGCTCCTCGCCCTCCCTGGTGCGCCACCACTCGTCACTGCGCCACTCCCCGTCTGTTGGGTGCTGCCATGGCGTCTGTGGCCCCCGCTGCTGCGGGGGCTCTGGCGGCTGATGCCGCGGCGCCTCCCGCGGCTGCTGCTCTTGCAACCCTTGCCCTCGCTGCTCCAGCGGCGCAGGCCCTGGAGATGGCCACTGCGGGGTCGGCTGCCACCTTGGGGGTGATAAGTAACTATTTCTATAATTATCCCCTTCCTGTCAACTCCCGCCCCTTCCCGACACTCATTTCCTTATGTCATCCCTCGTCCTGCTCAGCCTATTCCTCATTCCCTCTCCTCCCTCCTGCCCTCCCCGTGCTCCACCCCCCCTCTCCCTCCCTCCCCCTTTCAACCCCCCGCCGCGACCTTCCATCGCCAGCCGCGGGCCAGTCGCGGTCGTCGTCCGCGTTTTCGTCTGCCCATCTTGGTGGGCGCCACGCCTGTTGGGCGCGCTCGTCTTGCTCGTCCCTCTCGCGGTGCTGCTCTGGTGCCTGGCGCTCGGGTCCGTGCTGCTCGGGCGCCGCTGCTGCGGCGCCCTGGAGCGCAGCTGCTTGCTGTTTCTGGGCGCGCCTGTCCTTCTTCTCTTTGTTTCTCTCCTGCTTCCTTCCCTGCGAACGCGAGCTGGCCATGCGCATTTGGAACAGGAGAGGGTAGTGGGCGCCGCCGTGCCAGCGCCCCTCCACCTCCACGGTCTCCGGCGGGAACGTCTTCTGCAACGCGCGGAAGAGGGTCACCTCGCGATTATTAGAGAAGCGGTGGTCCCCTCTAGCCTCAGCCTCGGCGCGCCTCAGTTTCTCACGCTCCTTCTCTTGGATCTTGCGTTGGCATTCCTCTGACTGAGTCAGTAAATCCTGGAGGTGCTCGCGGGCGTCTTTTTTCGGGTAGTAGCGATCGTAAGGCATCCCAGGGCCTCCTTCCTGGCAGTGGTGCCAGTACGTCGGCTCCGATGATGGGCTGGTGGAGGCCCCCGCTGCTGCGGGGGCCTCTGCCTTGCTTCTGTTACGGTACCCGATCTCACCGATCACCGACTTGCGTGCGAAGAGCAACCCCGTCTCGTCTCTGTCGCGCACGGCGCTCAGCGGCCAGCACAGGGTGTACTCGCCAGGCCTGTTGAGAACGAAGATGCCGCAGCTGTCCAAGCACGGAGTGCCGTCCAATCCGCGCCAGAAGCACGCTGCTGCCGTCTCCAATCGCAAGCCTAGACCCCGAAGACTCGGCAGCGTCTGTGTGAGCGCCATGTTGAAATCCCCACAAAGGATGTCAACGTTGTTCTCCTGCAAGATGGCCGCCAGCCTCCGCCACCACGTCTTGTGTGAGCCTCCTTAAAGCCTTTGGAAGCTTTCGCCGTGTCGCGGTGGAGGTGCACCGCGCACGCCCGCACTTCCGAGCCGAAGTGGGCATAGGTTTGATCGAAGTAGAGCTCAACCACCATGATCCTCGAGACCGCTTCCATCTTGTTCCCTTTTGCAGTTTTGTAGTGGCCGTCGACACTCCTTTCCCAGTGGAGCAGCCGCATTCCGTGGCACAGATTTGCGCGCGCAGCGATGCACAAGGACTTGTCCTCACGCCCGCGCAGGGTCAAGTATTCGTACTCTGGTCGATCTGGAGCTGTTGGCAATCGCCAACACTCGCAGCACGACTTCCTCTTGCTGTCGCCATCGCTGCTGCGGGGGCGACAAAAGGCCCACCGCTGCTGCTGCTTTGGCCCTCCGCTGCTGACGCCCCCGCTGCTGCGGGGGCGTCCGCCTGCAACGGCTGTGGTTTCCCTGGCCGCTGTAGGGTTGCCTCCATCTGCTCCTCGCATTCCGCAAAGCACGCCGCGAGAGCAGGGCAATGCCGCAGCTGCAACTCAAGTCTCCGCCGCTGGTCCGCGTTGTTGGTCTCGCTCGGCATGGGGCCCCAGTTCCCGAACAGGACGGAAAGGTTGCCCACGTTGTCGTTCCGCTGCCTGTTCACGTCAGCCGCTCTACGCTCGCAGAAGAGCTGGAGCGGGACGGTGTCGCGAAGAACGCACTTGCGCCGCTCGACGTCGTCGGGCGGCGCGCAGCCCCCAAAGGCCGGCTGATCGCGCCGCTCTTCCTGAGGCTCTTCGTCATCGCTCGGATCCACCACCGAGTCGCCTGGGCGGGTGCGCATCGTAGAAACTTCTGATCGCGCCGCCGCTGCTGAGCTTGAAACGCCAGGCGGCGCAGCCCCCGCTGCTGCGGGGGCGCCCTCTGACACAAGGGTCCAAGGACCCTCCCAGGGTTCTGCCTGGCCACCCACAGGTCGCCAAACCTTCCCAGACTTCGCTGTATGCACTGCCGACAGTCGGCCCCGAGGCCCCGCTGCTGCGGGGCCCAATGGGCTGCTGCTGCTGCTGCTGGCCGCGGCCATCACTCCCCGCCCCCGCGTTGCAGGGGGGGCGGCCGTCAGAGCCGGACTCCTGGGGCCGAAACGGCGGTGGAAGGAGGGGGGCGGGGCGAAGAGGAGGAAGACGGGGCGGATAGGGAAGGAAAGGGCGGGCAGAGAGAGAGGGAGAGAGAGAGAGGGAGAGACAGGGAGATAGTGAGAGAGGGATAGAGAGAGAGAGAGAGAGAGAGAGAGAGAGAGAGAGAGAGAGAGAGAGAGAGAGACGGACGACGATAACGAGAGAGAGAGAGAGAGAGAGAGAGAGAGAGAGAGAGAGAGAGAGAGAGAGAGAGAGAGAGAGAGAGAGAGACGGACGCGGAAGAGGGAGGAATGAGATAATGACCAGGAGGGCGATCAGGGAGAAGGAGGGGGGAGAGCAGGAGGAGGGGCGGAGTGATCGACACCCGCGTGGTTTTCTCCCCCTGCCTGCTCTCCCCCTCCTCTCACCTCCTCCCCCGTCCTCCCTCCTCCCTGTTTCTTCTGCGTAGGGCCTGCGCTACGTCCGCGCGCGCACGCGGCACCTCAGTCGCAGCCAGGTGGAAGAGCAGTGGCTGCTGCCCGAACTCACACCCCGCGCCTCGCCGCTGCTGCGGCGGGCCGCGCCTCTCAGAGGCCCCCAGCTGCAGGGAGCGCAAGCGCCAGGGAGCCAGACAGACGGCGTCGCGTCTCACTGTGCATAAACATGCTGAAAGCTCTAGGGTTGCCTCCCAAGCACTCGTCTATGACGTTCTGCAACCACGTGGCAAACGTCTCCGGCCACTTTCCACCGAAGTCCCCATGCCAGCGGCGTCCCATTCCCGCCGAAACCACTCAAAATCTGACCGCTGAGCTGCAGAAAGCCCAGAACCCAACCCCGCCAGGCGATTCAGCGCGTCGCACCTCGACGTTCGACCCGCCGCGCCTCCGCAGCTGCGAAGGCCCGCGCCCAGCTCGGATAACCCGACATGCTTCATCCTGTGTTTGATATCTATGGCTGCCTCTGCGTCTAAGAGTTTGGCTTGCTGTGTCCTCAGCAGCTTGCGCGCTTTCTTTACGTCGCCCCCCAGGCGGGTTAGCTCTTCTCTGCGCCGCGCCTCGACATCCCGCTGTCGTTTCTCGTTTCTGAGCGTCGCCTCGCGGGCGCCCTCGCATGCTGCGAGGGCCCGCTGACCCCCAGGATCTTCCTTCGACACTTCACGCACTCGCCTCCGTTCTTTCCGTAATTGCGTCTCCATGAACGTGGCCCCCGCGATGTCGCCCCAGCTGCGCAACTCCTCAGCGATCGACGAATGCGTTCTCATCAAGTCAGCTCCGCGGTTTCCATGCGAGACGTCGACAGGCCAGGCGGCGCCTACAGCGCGCTCTCCCCCGCCGCTGCTGCGTTGAGGCTTTGATTGGCCCATCCGTAGTCAAACTCGCCAGCGGCGCTCCACCCGTCGTCGTCCTCGCTCCCATCATCTTCATCTCCTTCGAGGGCGTCGACGGAATTGCCACCCTCAGCGCCCCCGCTGCTGCGGAGACCCTCGGCTGCGTCTTCCGCCCCCTCCACGCCGTGCCAAATCTTGTCGCCCTCGTCCAGAGCCGCGTCGTCTCCAAGGTTTGCGAACACGTCGTCGCAGTGGCCGCGTCGAGGGTGCGGGAGGACCAATCGCATGATGTCTTTGTAGGTCCATCTCAAGCGCCCCGCCTGCGCCTCTTCTTCGACCTCCGCTACTGCGGCGGCGACCTTCTCACGCATCCTCAACTTTCTCCAGAAATGGCCTGCCTCCTTGCATATGCGCGCGTCCAAGTCCGCATCCCACAGGTTTGCCTTGAAACCTGTTTCCCAGTACCCCTCTGCCGCAGCCAAGTGAAGACCCATTTGGGACATCACTTCCACCATCAAGTCAATGCATTCTAACTTGTCCAGCTGTGGGACGCACTGGCCCAGCCTCATGCCTCTCAGCAGCGCCGCTCCTTCTCTCTTCATGTACTCGCGCTTGGGGTGTTGATTCAGATGTGTGTCCACAGTTTGGAGGATTGGGGTTACGCCGCCCCCGTGCGGGAAGAACACGTACCCTCGAGACCAACATAGCTTACTCACAAGCAGGGACAAGTGAGGGCCATGATCACCCACCATCATAATTCTCCACTCCCGCTGCTGCGGAGGCTCTGGCAGATGAGGGAGGTGGCGGTCCAGGTACGCGAGCACGCACGGTGTCCGGTAAGACCCCTTGGTGATGGTGGTCGCCGACACCCATCTGCCGAACCCTCGGCGCCGAAGGTGTTCGAGCAGGCGCGGCCTCAACTTCTCTCCTCCCCCCTCCGCCTTGAACATGCACTCCATCGGTGGGGGGCCTTCTCTCCGCAGTCGATCCTTGTCGCTCATTGTGATGAAATTGGCCGTCCACCGCTCCCGCACCGCGCCGCGGCACTCCACCAGTGGCACTTCGACCCCCGCTACTGCGAGGGTCCTCACGCCGGCTGATCCTGTTTCATTGTGGTGGAAAGGCGACTGGTCGAAGTTCTCCATCTCGGGATCCTCCTGGTTGAGTAGCACGCACGCGGCGCGTACCCTGAACACGTTCAGCCAGCCTCGCTCGAGGCGCTCTTCCAAGACGGGCAGCGGGCACTTGTGCTTCCTGTTCGGGTACCGCATGCTGAGGCCGCATTCCTTGCGCCAGGAGGCCCACCAACGCGACCTCAACTCCACGGCGGCGGGTCGCTGCCCGATCCGCAGCTGCTGCGTGACGTACTCGCTCATGAGCTCCAACGCTTTGGTCTGGAGCATGCTTTGCGTGAACCTTGCTATCTTCGCTGGCTCTCTTTGGGTACTTCGCATTCCACTTTTGATAGTTTTCCAATCTACACTGTGCCGAATGGAACTCCACCGTTCAAACAGAGCTTGCCGCAGCCAAGGACATTTTCGAGCTGGCCCCTGTCCCTGTTGTGGTATCCTTTTCCGCCCTTTCCACTTGAGGAGCCGCCCCTGCCCGTACTGCGTCTCGTGTCCCCGCGGATGCCGAACAGCCTCCGCTACTGCGGAGGCGTATTTCGACTACAGAAAAGCCTTGTGCCAGCGCCGCAGGACGTGCGTGCGCCTCCTGAGAGAGGTACGGGACATGGAACCCCAGTCCCACGCATCCATGAATGAACGCACACCTCCATACGGAAAGCGCTCTCCAGGCGCCCAGCCTACAGAGCGCATGTGCTCGTCGAAAGCACCCGCTATCTCCATCCTCGAGCACAGGAGCGACGGGACCACCGCGCGCTTCTTGTTCTGGGCGGGGGCTTTGCGCTCGCAGCCGCGGTTCCTGTACCTCAAGAGCTGCTCCTCCCGCTCTGTGGGCATCAACTCCCGAGCTACGTCCAGGGCGCACGCAGCGTCTTTCAGTCCTGTCCACCATTGGATGGCTTGCACGAGCTCCTGACAGACTGCCTCGGCGTCGACTTCCACCACTGCCAAGTCCTCAGGTGGCGCCGCCGCTGCTGCGGCGGCAACGCCCTGTGCTCTCGGGGGGGCGGCGTGGCCAGGCTGCGGGACAAGTTCTTCGTCGTCTAAGGCGCTCTGCAGGCGACGAAGCTCCTGGACGTCATCCTGCGTGACTTCTTGTGTCAGGACCATCGCGTCGAGGAACCGCGCCAGACGCACCCTGTGCACAATGTAGTCCGCGATTTCCTGACAAGCGGGCATGGAGGAGGGGCAAGGGGACTCGGTGGGGGGGCCACGAGGGGAGAGGGGGGCGCGATGGGAGAGGCATGAAGGAAAAATGGGGAGGGAAGGAGGGGGAGAGCACGTGAGGGCAGCAGATGGAAGCGAAGGATCAGGGTGGTCGGAGAGAGCAACTGTCCTGGCGGAGCTCCCCGCGAGACTCTCGCGTGGAAACCTCCGGGGTCATCCGCAACATGCAATCCAAACCGCAGTCCCCGTCTGCGACTGTGGGCGCGACGAACGCACCGAGAGCAGAATAGAAACCGTCCACCGTCGAAACATCTCCCGTGATGTCCACAAAGTCTGTGGAGACGCCTGCGATAAAATGATTGCATAGAATCAAAGGGTACTCCTCCGACCGGGGGCCCAGTCCGGAGGCCCCGAATCTCGGGGGACGGCGCAACACGCGATCGCGCCCGCCGCAGGCTCGCGGGTTAACTCCTCCAGTTTCCACGGCGGCAACACAGCTTTGCAGAGGTCGACTCCGTTCCGTCCTTCCCACACGTAGACGCGCACCTTCCGCAGAAGTGCAAAGATTACGAAAGCAGAATGCCCTATCCACTCTCGGCCCCCCCCCCGGCCTTCCGCGAATACTGCGCGACAACTTCATCAATTTCTCGAATCACCTCTGGCCTCGTTCTGAAAGTGCCCCTGCAGGCGCGGGCGGGGCAACCACAGCGCCTGCAGTCGCGGCTGTCTTTTCAAAGGCGGTCACTGCAGCAATCTCCGCCCCTGCAAGCACGGGCCCCGCTATGTCGCGAACAGCAAGCGGGGCGGGTTGGGGGGAAGCGACAGGGGCAACCCCCTTGGCTGAGAGGGCTGCTGTTGCCGCGGAGTCCTTCAGGGCAGCCTCCGCTGCGGAAGCGGCCTCGGCGATAGCGTCGGCGCCATGCGCGCCAGCAGGACCTACGCACGCCTCCGCTGTTGCGGGGCCTTCAGAAGGGCCCACGCACGGTGCCGCCGCCACTTCAGGAGGGGCCGCGCACGCTTCCGCTGACGCACCCGCTGCTGCGGGGCCGTCAGAAGAGCCCGCGTACGGCTCCGCTGCCACTTCAGCAGGGGCCACGCACGCCTCCGCTGACGGCCCCGCTGCTGCGGGGCCTTCAGCAGGGCCCACCCACGGCTCCGCTGCCGCTTCAGCAGGGACCTCGCACGCCTCGGCTGGCGCCTCCGCTGCTGCGGGGGCCCCAGCTCCTGCGGGCCACCCGTCCGCGCAATGCGCTAAATGCCAGGGCGTTTGCAAGTCTGACCACTTATTGCAGTCCACAGAACCGCCCGCCAGACGGTGGTCGCTGGGACGCGGCCACTGCGAGCATAAATGAATATTCTTACATATGCGTTTGCCAGATTCACGATGGCAAGCCGCGCCGCTGCTGCGGCGCATAACGTACCCGAATCCGAATATTGTCCCCTGTAGTTTCCGTGGGTTCATGAGCACTCTGTCGGGGTCTTTCGTTTTGTCTTGTTGGTACCAAAACTCCACAAATTCGTTGGCCTCGCGGTCGTGCCCGACCCGCAGAGGCGCGCTTGCAGGGCGAGCGTCTCCTGGGTCTGGGGGCGGAGCGGCTGCGGCGGCCATGAGGCCGAAGCCATGCGCGCGCGCGGCCGCCCTCTTGTCTCGAGCCCAGCGCCGCAGGGCAAGCAAACGGCCGCATCCTCGCAGTGATCCTCCTGTCGGTGCTGCTGCGGGTGCTGCTGCTGCTGCTGCTGCTGCTGCTCCTCCTCCTCCTCCTCCCCCTCCTCCCCCCCCTCCTACCTGTCCCAGCCCCTCCGCCCCCTCCTCGCCAGATTCCGCGAGTTCCTTTGTCCTCTAGCGCGCGAGCGCTGGAGAGCCGCAGGCTCGCGATCCCCCGCGCGTGCCCTCACCCCTGTCCAGTCGACAGAAACCCGCAGGCATCCACCTCAGCGGTCAGCGCGCCGCTGCTGCGGTGCAAACACCGAGTCTGTCTGCATAAAACAAGCCGTTGTAGCGGTCAGCGCGCCGCTGCTGCGGCGCGCGCCAGCGAGCGGATAACGAGGACATCACTTCTCTGTTTCCTGCTTGATGGCTTTCTGGACCACGTCCTCCAAGAACGCTAGAAGAACCTGCTTCTGCTGCGCACGGGTGGACTGTTTCAAGGGCGTCGTCACTTCCGTCAACGCCACGCCTGTGGACCATTTCTCCTCGTTCAGATCCTGAACCCTGGAGGCCCATTTTCGGCCTGCCATTGGCCCTCCTTTGACCTCCACTGTCCACGTCCCAGAGGGGCACCACCTGGTGGTCCACGGGCGCTTCTCGTCCAAAGCGTCGTCGTCGTCGTCTTTTGGTTCGGGAACGCTTTTGCCCTGGCTCTCCTCGCACAGGTAATGCAGAAGTCATGGCAGGTCCTGACTCTGAACGAGTAGTTGCCCATGCTTGTTCTCATACACCATGACCTCTTTCGTGTCGGCCTCATCTGGCTTAGGAGACATCGGCATGGTTACTCTGCAGAGCGTGCCTCGAGAAAATCCTTCTTGTTTCTCAAGAGTTTTCTCCGGTTGGCCACGCGCCGCCACCTTCCTCGCTTTCGATGCGCCCTCGACGGTTCCGAGGAGATCCGCCATGGGACCCCGACCTTTTTCTCCCGCTGCTGCGGAAGATCCTGCTGCAACCCCCGCTGCTGCGGGGGCCTTTTTCACGGGAGTCGCCGCTTCATCCACGTTGTCTCCTTCTCCGGCGCGAAGCTTCCCAAGCAATTGCTCTAACGTGGTCGTTTCGTTCAAGGCGCCCTTCACGGCACTGAGACCACCGACCACCTTGAGCATCCACAGGCGGTGCTTTCCGACGGGCACGAAGGCTTCTAGGCTTTCCTCGCCGCCAAAGGAAACAAAGCGCCCCTCGCATTCCAAAGCAAATCCCGCTGATCCCTCGTGACTTCGGCACAGCCCGCCCGTCGCGCAGAACACCCCCATGCTCGTGCCATCTTGGCGCGCTGCTTTCCCGACAACGACATCCCGCCATGTTTCCTCTGCCTTGCGTTTCATGCCGCCGCGCGCAAGCCCTCGCTGCTGCGAAGGCGCCCGCGTCCTAGGTGTCTGCTCCCCTCACTGGTGATCCGCCTGAAAACGGCTATGGAAAGCGGACTCCTCGTCTCGAACAGATCCTCCTACTCCTCATCGGACTCCTCATCCTGACCACTTATTGTAGCCCACAGAACCGTCCGCCAGACGGTGGTCGCTGGGACACGGCCACTGCGAGCATAAATGAATCTTCTTACATATGCGTTTGCCAGACTCATAATGGCAAGCCGCGCCGCTGCTGCGGCGCATAACGTACCCGAATCCGAATATTGTCCCCTTTAGTTTCCGTGGGTTCATGAGCACTCTGTCGGGGTCTTTCGTTTTGTCTTGTTGGTATCAAAACTCCACAAATTCGTTGGCCTCGCGGTCGTGCCCGACCCGCAGAGGCGCGTTTGCAGGGCGAGCGTCTCCTGGGCCCTGGGGGCGGAGCGGCTGCGGCGGCCATGATGCCGAAGCCATGCGCGCGCACACGCGGCCGCCCTCTTGTCTCGAGCCCAGCGCCGCAGGGCAAGCAAACGGCCGCATCCTCGCAGTGATCCTCCTGTCGGTGCTGCTGCGGGTGCTGCTGCTGCTGCCTGCTCCTCCTCCTCCTCCTCCCCCCCTCCCCCCCCCCTCCTACTTGTCCCAGCCCCTCCGCCCCCTCCTCGCCAGATTCCGCGAGTTCCTTTGTCCTCTAGCGCGCGAGCGCTGGAGAGCCGCAGGCTCGCGATCCCCCGCGCGTGCCCTCACCCCTGTCCAGTCGACAGAAACCCGCAGGCATCCACCTCAGCGGTCAGCGCGCCGCTGCTGCGGTGCAAACACCGAGTCTGTCTGCATAAAACAAGCCGTTGTAGCGGTCAGCGCGCCGCTGCTGCGGCGCGCGCCAGCGAGCGGATAACGAGGACATCACTTCTCTGTTTCCTGCTTGATGGCTTTCTGGACCACGTCCTCCAAGAACGCTAGAAGAACCTGCTTCTGCTGCGCACGGGTGGACTGTTTCAAGGGCGTCGTCACTTCCATCAGCGCCACGCCTGTGGACCATTTCTCCTCGCTCAGATCCTGAATCCTGGAGGCCCACTTTCGGCCTGCCATTGGCCCTCCTTTGACCTCCACTGTCCACATCCCAGAGGGGCACCACCTGGTGGTCCACGGGCGCTTCTCGTCCAAAGCGTCGTCGTCGTCGTCGTCTTTGGGTTCGGGAACGCTTTTGCCCTGGCTCTCCTCGCACAGGTAATGCAGAAGCCAAGGCAGATCCTGACTCTGAACGAGTAGTTGCCCATGCTTGTTCTCATACACCATAACCTCTTTCGTGTCGGCCTCATCTGGCTTAGGAGACATCGGCATGGTTATTCGAGCGTGCCTCGAGAAAACCCTTTCTGTTTCTCAGGAGTTTTCTCCGGTTGGCCACGCGCCGCCACCTTCTTCGCTTTCGATGCGCCCTTGACGGTTCCGAGGAGATCCGCCATGGGATCCCGACCTTTTTCTCCCGCTGCTGCGGAAGGCCCCGCTGCAACCCCCGCTGCTGCGGGTGCCTTTTTCACAGGAGTCCCCGCTTCATCCGCGTTGTCTCCTTCTCCGGCGCGAAGCTTCCCAAGCAATTGCTCTAACATGGTTGTTTCGTTCAAGGCGCCCTTCGCGGCGCTGTGACCACCGACCACCTTGAGCATCCACAGGCGGTGCTTTCCGACGGGCACGAAGGCTTCTAGGCTTTCCTCGCCGCCAAAGGAAACATGGCGCTCCTCGCATTCCAGAGCAAATCCCGCTGCTCCCTCGTGACTTCGGCACAGCCCGCCCGTCGCGCAGAGCACCCCCCCCATGCTCGTGCCATCATGGCGCGCTGCTTTCCCGACAACGACATCCCGCCATGCCCCCTCTGCCCTGCGTTTCATGTCGCCGCGCGCAAGCCCTCGCTGCTGCGAAGGCGCCCGCGTCCTAGGTGTCTGCTCCCCTCACTGGTGATCCGCCTGAAAACGGCTATGGAAAGCGGACTCCTCGTCTCGAACAGATCCTCCTACTCCTCATCAGCATCGTGCTCCCTCCTCGAGCATCCTTCCATCTCATCCAACCCCTCCCCCTCCTTCTCTCCCGAACGAGCACAGCTGCCCTCCCTGTCCCTTGACCGCTCCTCTGCCCCTTGAGGGGGGGCCTTGCGTGCTCTGACCGACCCTCTGTCCCGCAGGGGGGGGCGCCCTGATCGAACGACCACCCCTCTGTCACAGAGGGGGGGGGCGGAAAAGCGCGACCACCCCTCTGTCACAGAGGGGGGGGGCGTGCGCGCTGTGTGATGCACCCCCTCTGTCACAGAGGGGGGGGGGGCCGTGCGCTTTGACCGCCCCTCTGTCCCGCAGGGGGTCCCGCGAACAGGACGGCAGGGACGATGAGCAGGACGATGAGAACGGAGAGAGGAAAACAGGACACGGGAGGGAGGCAGGAACGGACGAGGGGGGACGGAGACGGAGGCGAGGCGCGAGGGGAGGGCAGGACGAACACAGAGGGAGAGGAGCAGGACGAGACCTGGCAGGGGATATGCACCAGGAGAGAGATCTCATGGAGGAAGAGGAGGGGAGGGGACGAGAGGCACTCATAATTAAGCGCACGCAGGCCCTCGCACTTGCTCCATTTCTCAGCGACCGCCGCGCCGCCATGAGAACTGTCGTACCACCGCCACTATTGCGGCGGATGCGTGACCTCTCCCATCCCTGTCCTGTGCTGTTTCTGCTGCCACCCTCCCCCCTTCCAGCCAAGCTCGGGTTTCAAGCTCGGAGACGGGCGCGGCTGGCGGCTCTTAGTGCGGGTGCGCGTGCTGCCTCCAACTCCTCATCCCCCTCCTCCTCCTCTCCTCATCCTCCCTCCTCTTCCTCCTCGTCCTCCTCTATCGGCCCAGCTCCGATCGCCGCTCGGCTCTCCTGGTGCGGCTGGCGGCAGAAGTACCGAATACTGCCTGGGATGTCCTTCGCCGTCTTCTTCGACATCTCAAGCATCACCTTGCCCTTCTCCTCGGTGCGGCGCGCCTCCTCCATCATCTGCCGCGCCTGGTCGACGAGCATCTGGCCCTCGACTCCAACGGCGCGTGCATGGCGGCAACGATTGCGCCGCTCGGTGAACCGCGCCACCATGGTCGCCCAGCTCCAAGCACTGCCATCCGTCGCGATGAGCTCGAAGTCATCGACGTCGTACTTGCCAGCGATGCTCGCCATAGCGGCGCAAGACCGCGGAGGGGCCTCCTCTGGTAGCCCCCGCTGCTGCGGAGACTTCGGCAGAGGCCCCTGCGCGGTTCCGTCGCGGAGGCGGGCGGGCGCGGCGGGGGGCAGACCTGCAACGGCTGCGGATTCACTTTATCGCATTGCCATCCCTCCCTGCGCTCACATGGCTTTTCCCCTTGCGCCAGTCTGCTGCTCCCACTTCTGAACTACCTCATCCCTTCTACCTCCCCCTGCGCCCTCCTCTTCCTGTTCAATCCTCCCTCCTCCCTCCACCGTGCTCATTTCTCCTCACTCCCTTCTCTGCTCCTCCTACGTGGGGGGCGTTTCGCGACAACGACGACGACGACGAGGACGATGACCACGACGGCGACAACGAGGACGACGACGACCACGACGACGACGACGACGAGGACGACGACCACGACGGCGACCAGCGACGACGACTAGCGACGACGACGACCGACGACGACGACGCCGACCACGACGACGACGGCGACGACGACAACGAGCGACGACGACGACGACAATCGACGCCGACGAGGAACGACGACGACGAACGAGGACGACGATTACGACGACGAGATGACGAAGGTTCGAAGATCGAACCTCGGAGTGCGAAGCTTCGAAATTCAAACTTCGATCTTCGAACTCTGAACTTCAAACTTCGAGCTGCGAACTTCGAAGGGGTGCCAGGGATGCAATGGGATGGAGGGAAAATGGGAAGGAGAGAGCGAGGAAGCGGGAGAGGAAGTTGGAGGAGAACGAACAGGCGTGGAGCGACGAGGAACGGGCGGCGAGGAGCCGACGTTGAGGGCGGCGGGATGGGGGGACAGGGAGGAGAGGGAAGACTTCAGAACGAAGATCGCGCCACGGCGCCTGCACGCGCGCCCCCGATCTCGGCGGCCGACGCGCGCGCCCCTGCCGAAATGCAACGCGCCCTTCATTCGAGCCCCGCTGCTGCGGAGCCACCTACTCCACAACCAAATCGCCTGGGGAGCTGTTCGGTCCCCAAACTACTGGTTCTTCAGCCCCTCGGCTCTTGCGAGTCCGCCCTCATGACCAGGGCAACCTTCACATGGGGACACTCAATGGGGAGTTGATTGAGAACGCCCCACGTGGCTGGTGGCAGGAACGGACGAGGGGGGGCGGAGACGGAGGCGAGGCGTGAGGGGAGGGCAGGACGAACACAGAGGGAGAGGAGCAGGACGAGACCTGGCAGGGGATATGCACCAGGAGAGAGATCTCATGGAGGAAGAGGAGGGGAGGGGACGAGAGGCACTCATAATTAAGCGCACGCAGGCCCTCGCACTTGCTCCATTTCTCAGCGACCGCCGCGCCGCCATGAGAACTGTCGTACCACCGCCACTACTGCGGCGGATGCGTGACCTCTCCCATCCCTGTCCTGTGCTGTTTCTGCTGCCACCCTCCCCCCTCCCTCTTCGACCTCCTCTCCCCGCCCTTTTCCTCCTCCCCTCCAGCTGACGGCTGCGGGCTGCGACGGGTGGATCATCAGCCGCTGTCATCTGCCGCCCTGTTTCGCGCGCCCTCCGCTGCTGCGGCGGGATCACACGAAGTGGGCCCCCTGGCCAGGGATTGTCATATTACCGCTCTTGGGGGCTTTCCGCCCCTCCTCCGCGTCCTTCTTCCGTTTCTTCTCCTTCTCTTTCTGCTCCTTTTGCCATGCCTGCTTCTCCTTTTGGGGGTCGGTGGCCCTCTTCTCCTTTGTGATCTGCAGCATCGGCCGATCTCCGCGCACCAGCGGCACCGCGTTGCGCATGCACGGGACAAGCACGCTGCAGACGCGGAGGGGGGCGGACGGCTGGCACGTTGTCATTGTCTGGAACTCTTGTGGTCGAAATGCAACGTTGAACTTCCAGTGCTCCTGTCCCTGCACTAGCTGGGCTCGGGCAAGTTCTTCTGGTGTCATCCTCTCAACTCCCCAAAAGAAGTGCAAGGACTCGGTACCTCCGAACTTAAACTGGTGCGGATTCTCTGACTGGTCGGCCTCGCCCTGTGCAGCCGCCGCTGCTGCGGGGGCCGCCCCGTCGAGCTCCGGACCTACGGGCGCCTCGCCCTGTGCGCCCTCCGCTGCTGCGGAGGCCGCTCCCTGCGGCGCGGGCTTGAGCTCCAGCTCTGGTAATTTGAAATCTGGTGTTGCCCAAGACTTTTCCATTTGCTCGGCAGGAGTCGGACGTTTCTCACCGACTAGCACCTCCACTGCCCGCGGGTTGCTCGAGACTTTCGGGCAAATCTTCGCGGTGGGGCAGCAAGGGAAGAGCATCAGTTCCCCCTCGGCGATGTCCTCAGTAGCCACCACATGGACACTCTTGGCTTGAACGTCATATTGCATCTGGACGGGTTGGGCGCAAGTGTCCGCGTGACGATGGAAGCTAGTCATGACTTCCGCGATGCTTGCTTGGTGCCACCTGTCTGTGTCGAGATTGGCAGACGGAGCCGAAGCGTGCCACGATTTCACTGGGACCACCATCAGGCTGTTCACGGGCTTTGACACTTCAGACATCTGCCTGTTCAGAGGCTTGTCTTCTTCGTTGAACTCTATCAGTACTGGCTGCGGGCGAGGGCCCTCGCCACCTCCGCTGCTGCGAGGGCCGTCGGGGTTCTCGGGGGCCGCGGGCAGCTTGTCGGCCCACGGCGCAGGAGGGGGCGGGAACTCTTTCTGTGCATTCTTTTCTATTTTCTGCCAGGCCTCGCGTACTTCAGCATAGTACGGACGCACTGCCTCGCACACGGCCTCCACAACTGCCTCCAGACGAGGTTTGCCAGCCTTCACCCTTACGTACGCCTGGTAGAAGGCCTCCGTCGCAGTCAGAACCGCCCCCGCGGTCAAAGTCGCGCTCTTCTCCTCCCCGTGGGCCTCCGCTGCTGCGGGGGCCAAGATGCGACGGACATACCCCAACAAAGCATTGAGGTCCTGTACCCGACTGCTGCCCTCGCTGTGTCCCCAAGCCGTTTCCGGCGCGGGGCACTGTCCGCTTCTCGGCTCTTGCGAGTACGCCCTCATGACAAGGGCAACCTTCAGATGGGGACACTCTATGGGGGGTTGGTTGAGAACGCCCCATGTGGCTGGTGACAGGGAGCGTATTTTGTGATCCACCCAACGTCTGTCATAATCCAGAATTTGCGGTATGAGCTGCCCTGATGCGGCCCCTACGTTGATGACGAAAGTGAACATGTCCTCGAACCATTTGGCCTTGGCGTACTCGGGGTGTCGTTGCGCGCAGGCCTTCAGAATAGTGTCGTACGGGATATTCAAGGGCTGCCCTGTCTCAGATCCCGACGATGCTTTCTTGGCCTCCGCTGCTGCGGTGGCGACGAGATCAGCGACGGACGTCAGGAGCTCGATTTCGTGAGAGGTCACACCTTTTCCCTGCGGGTCGTTCAGGGCCGCGGAAATGATCGCCGGGCCTTGCGCGAAGTCGGCATCGAAGTGAATTTCCCACGAGAGCACCTCGCAAAGCAAACCGTTATCGAGCACGTCCATGAGTTCTGTGAACTTCGGTGCTCGACGCATCTTTGGGATATCCCAGGAGCCACCCGGACCTGTCGGGAACTCCTCCAAACCATATCCTTTGTGTTCTTCGGGAATGACCCACGCTGCGCCGTGCTTGAGGCTCAGCAGACCAAGGGTCAGCGTGCAGTGGCTCAGCGCCCCGTAGTTGAACGTTGACAAGCTTGTGCGCCGAGCGTAGAGCCTCCACGGACTCCGTTTTCTGCTTGTTGTGGTCCGCGTGCGCCTTGCACGGCTCGCCATGGAGGCGCTCGTAATCGGCCTTCTTCCCGGCAGGGAGTTCCTGAACAACCACTGCTTCGTGCTGCGCCTCGTTCTTGAGGAACCTGTCTTTCATAATCCCACACAGGAGATTAACCACTCTGGCAGCGGAGGGGCACGTTCCACCCCTGTTCTGCGGGTGGACGCTGATATCCTCCAAGGAGATCTTGGCCTTCAACCGCTGCCCCTCGGAGTCCTTCAAGGCATAGCGGCTGCGCAACATGGCGACGTCATTCAGGGGGCCTGACTTGATGTCCTCGGACATCTATCCAGGGGCCCCCGCTGCTGCGGGGGCAGCTTCCAAAACAGATGCTCCGCGACGGTTGCCCCCGCTGCTGCGGAGCCCCGCTTGAAGCACGAGTGCCTGTCGCGCGCGCGGACAGGAGGAGGGGCCCCGCGGATCCGCGGCCTGCCCGCACTTGAGAAAAAGGAAAAGGACAGGAAAGGCAGAGAGAGGGAGAAAGAGAGAGAGATAGAGAGAGAGAAAGAGAGAGAGAGAGAGAGAGAGAGAGAGAGAGAGAGAGAGAGAGAGAGAGAGAGAAAGAGAGAGAGAGAGAGGCGACGAACGGCGGGTCAACGCGGCCTCCTCAGTTTTTCGATACGCGCACATCCGCCTGAACAGGAGAATCATTGATACATCGGCCCCCCCTCTGTGAGAGAAAGGTTTCCCGCCCCGGACCCATATGTGAGAGAAGGGGTCGCTGTGTGAGTTGCGTGAATGGAAGCGACGGACAGGAAAAAGAAATGATGGCGGGCGGGGGATTGCAGGAGGGAATGCAAGGGGAAGCAAAGCAAAGGAGAGGGCAGGACGAAGACGACAGCACCGATGTCACTTTTTTTTTTTTTTCACACCGCATGCGATGCCGCACGCGACGCGCGAAACCGCGCTCCCCCGCGCGCGCGCGAGTCCGCCCCTCCGCCGAGGCCACCCCCCCTCCGCGAAATTAGTGAGACATCCCTCCGCTGCTGCGGAGGGGCGCTCCCCTTGTGCGCTCGGGATGTCGCGGTCATCCTGAGGGCCGTGCATCCAACCAGACGGGGGCGCCGTCGTGTTCATCCGCCCCGTAATTACATCCGAAGGGGCTCGACTTCTTCTTGCCAGGAGCTGCCGACTGGCTGCATCTTGGACCCTAGTTTGTACCAGTTGCCCGAATGGTCGCGGTACCAGAGTGCGTGATCGAATTGATCGTCCCCTTCCACGCCTGTCCTCAGAGCAGTCTCCTCATCCCACAACCCACCACGCTCCAAGACAGCAGCCCCCGCTGCTGCGAGGGCTTGTTTCTTGGAGCTCCCCCTGCGCCGGGCTAGCGGCCGCGCGGCCGCCTTCGCCGACGCTGCCGTGGGTCGAGCCGCCGCCCCAGCGCGCTTGCTCGAATGAGGTCTGTGGTCCGGTTTCCGAGAAGCCCTCTTCTCGCCGACGCGGCATCGCCCCGTCCTTGTGTCGGGCTTCCTATTCCTCTTCTCGCCGATGCGGCATCGCCCAGTCCTTGTGTCGGGCTTCCTAGCCTTCATGGCTGGCGGTCTCATGCCAAAGCGGCACGGGAGAGCCCGGGAGCGGGACAAAGAGCCGACACCTGGAGCGGGACCGGGACCGGGAGCCCGGGACAGGGACCAGGACCGACACCGGGACCGGGACCGGGACCGGGACTGGCCCAGAGCCCTCAATGCGTCATTCTTGTGCCGCGCGCGCCATATTATCCACGCGCGCGTCATCATAGATGGCGCGCGCGTGACGCACGCGCTATATCGAACCCGCATGCGCCATAATGCCTTTGAGAGGGCGCGATTCCAAACATAATGACGCCTTGAGGCGTCGTTTTTCTTTAGGCGTCATTTTTCTGTAGGCGCCGTTTTTCTTGGGGCGTTGTTTTTTTTGTTTGGTTTCAGTGTCGTTTTGCGTGATTTCGTTATTTTCGTTGTTGTTTGTTCCTTAGAGTGATTGTTGTGCGTTGTTTGTCTGGTATATGCGTTGTTGTTTGTTTTCGATGCTGCGTTGCCTATCTGCAGTGTTTATGTTTTTGTCCTGGGATCGCGGAGAGCTGCCGAAGGCGTTCTAGTGTCTAGTAGGGCGGCTCGCCGCGCAGAGGGCCCGAGAGGTCCAAAGGGATTCCGCTTAAGAGATCGCGCAATTCAGAGCGCCTTGCCCCGAATCAGAAGAGGTTTGGGAGCAGCTGTCTAAATCGCCTTGCTCAGAAATTTCGGCGTCGCCGTCGACGCTTCGGCTGGCTCCGCCACGAAATCCTGGTCAGAACGCGCTGCTTCGACGGTCGTCGCTGGTCGCTCTTGGGCTTCTTGGCCCTTCGCGGCCACGGCTGGATTCGCCACGAGATCCTGGTCAGAATGCTCCCCATGGAACCCAGGCAATTTAGAACCGTTTTCCGCCTGCGCCGCGGAGGTTGTCTTCCTTCTCCTTCTCCTTCTCCTTCTTCTCCTTGGCCCTCTCCTCCTCGAGCTCCTTCCTCAATTCTCGAGCGCCGTTTCGCCTTCTCGAGCGCCGCCTGTTTCTGCTCTCACGTTTCGTTGCTGCTCGTGCTGCTGCTCTCCGTCGTGCTGCCCGCGCTGCTGCTCTCCGTCGGCTGCTTGGCCTGCTGCTCAAACGGCCTTGAATCGGCGGGGCGCTTGACCAGGCTGGGCGCGCCGAGGCGAGAGGGGCGGGGAAGGCGGGGGGGGGCGAGCGGGGGGAAGAGGAGGAGGAGGGCGAAAGAGGTAGATTCTCTCTGTATCTCTCACACGCATTTGTATGTACATCTATATTTATATCTATATCTATATACATATATACATATGTGTGTATATGTGTATATAAACACATATATATATGTGTATGCACACCTTATTTGTATGTTTATGTATGCATGTTTGTATGCATGTACCAATGCATGTGCATACATGTTCACAGGTGGAAAGGTAGTTACACATTATACAATCTAGATATGCAGACATACATAAGTATACAATCCGCATATTGAATCGACACGTGTATATGCGCATACACGTACAACTAACTTTGAACATTCACACGCAAAACATACGCATTTGTGATTATGTATGTATGTATGTATCTATGTGTGCGCATGTAACTGTAGACACGTACGCACGCATCTATATATAAGGACTATGTATATATGTGCGTTCGCACCAACAGTATATATCTATAGGTATATAAAACGGGGGGGAGAGAGGGGCGAAGAGAGAGGGAGAGAGTGAGAGAGGCACGGGAGGGGGAATGAAAACGATAGAGGGTGAGGGATGACGTTCCATCACGCCCAGCCTGGTCAAGCGCCCCACCAATTTAGGGTCGACGCCGTCCGCCAGCAAAGCCTCGGCTGCCGAGGGGGTGAGCCCCCTACTCGGGCCGACGTCGGAACCCGAGGGGCGGGGGGCCGTTCTCCTGAGATCCGATCCTCGTGCCTATGGAGGTCGAGGGTAAGGATGAGGAACAGGGGCGGGGGGCCTTTCTCCTGAAATCTCGATCCTCGTGCCTGCGGGGGACGAGGATAAGGATAAGGACGTGGAAAGAGGAGCATCATTCCTCCCCCTATCCACGCCACTTCTCCATCCACCTTCTTCCTCTCCTCCCCCCTCCGTCCGCCCCCTTTCTTTCCTTTTGATGTTTATGAGGCGGCAAGGACGCAAGGGTGCATGCCTCGAAAAGCGAAACCAAACCGTGGCGACGAGTGAGCCCCGCGGGCGGCATAATGAACTTAACACACAGAACGAAACGCAGTTCGAGCCGAGCCCAGCGTTCCACTTGCGCGGCGCAACCCACAGTTTAGGGCCCGAGCTGGAATATTTTCTTGACGTGGCCACCTGCCTGCATCACAAACACGCCTCAACAAAACCAGGAGCACTAGTCAACACTCAAACGCGAGCACAAGCCACTTCAATATAACCATTGGGGCCAAGTGGCTTGAGTGGAGGCTGCTTGCGATCTCTTTCATGAGTCGCTGCAAGTCCTCGTCGCTGTAGGTCCAATAGAAACGAGGGTTCATGAAACTCTGGTGTTCGGCCAGGTGAACAAATGTATGGAACTTAGGTGTCATTTTCCAGGCTCTTTTCCTAGATGCAATGGCTTCCGCAGAGAGCTGGCTATATGCATTAATGAATGCGCGGGCCAGCTGCGCCAATTCGTCTTTGACTGAGACAGGGAAGAATCTGCCGTTATCATACATCAACTGATAGACGCGGGAGAGCAGATCACACGCGCCAAGTCGCAACCGATCGTGGTCTGAACCCGAGTTGAAACGACGTGCCAGGGACGCCGCGTACGGCACGAGACACCGGCTGGCGGCCGCTTTTGCCTGGGGCGCTGGGATATTCTTACGCACATGTGAAGTCTACACAAATATACATCTACCAGCGCCCGCTCAAAACGTATATGTATGTATGATACATACATACGCACGCACAAACAAGCATACATGTATACAACCATACATACGTACACAGTTATGTAACTATACATAGTAGAAATTTGTGTGTAACTGTAGGTATGATGACATATCCATAGCTATATGTGCACACGTGAGAGCATATGTGTGCATGTACATACAAGTGCGCACACGCACATACATTTGTATATTTGTATGCAGACACATATGTATGCAGATGGTCATACCATGAAGCAAGCATGCATATGTATCTACATATGCATATTTGTAAGTACACCTGTATAACCCACATATGTATATGTATACATGATTTGCGCGTGGATTTATGCACCTCTACATGCACGTGTATGTGTATGTGCATCCATGTGTATATGCCACTCCCTCGCCCCTTGCACGCATCGCCCTTCCCCCGCTTCCCTGGGCGGGGAGCGCGATGGGCGGTGGATGGGGTTGCTGGGGGAGGGTGCGGATGAGGAGGGGAAGGGATTGGAGCATGAGGAGAGGCTGGAGGAGGTATGCACTATTTCTACCACGGGGCCTTCAGCTTCGGCCAATCGGCCTGGGTGCGAAGCCTGGTGAAGATCAGCTTGCCCTGCAGCTTGTGCGCGTCCACGTGGGTCTTGTACCAGTGCGCGATGTCGGCCTGGAGCCCCTTCATCTGGGACCCCCTGCTAGCCCCCCACTGCCCAAGCTGCAGTATCTCCACGAACACGTTTGCTATGAGATGGCACGCCACGCCGAGGTCCAGCGAGTGAAGAACGTCCACCATGATGCCTTCAAATCTGAATGACTTGATTTTGAAGAAGCTGCTGAGTCTCACATCGCCGCGCACGCATCTCAGGAGGTGGCTGTTGTGCGTGGCCATTGTGGCTCTCCAACCAGCGGCCATATCAGCGCGAGTGTAGCACATGCTGCCGTCGCCGAGGGTAGCGCCGCACAAGTAACAGCACTCTGCGTTGTTCCACCTGTTGAGATACAAGAAGTCAGCATAGTATTCCCAATCGCCTCGCATTTGAATTGCGGCGAACGTTCGCCCACTGCACAGTTTTCTACCAGCTTCGGGGTGTGGCAAGCCATTGTGTTGAACATCTGGCATCACCCCAGTGAGCAACGCGTTGAAACTCCATGCAAGTCGGTCCACCAGCTGTTCAAACATGTCTACGTCGAGCTCAGATTTCTTGAACACAGTAATGACGTCTCTCGTAGAAACCGTGCTGCCATGGCCCAGCAAACCGTTGAACTGCAGCGTGAACAGACCTTCTGATTTTGTCGTCGGGGCGCCATCCCCGTGGAAACCCAAAGGTATCGTGGTGGACGAGATGCGCGAAGCGTTGGACTTGTAGGTCACGTGGTCCCGAAGGCCATGCCAGAACTTGGCGGTCTCGCCGTCTTCGCCAGCGAGGCGCTGTGCGAACGCCAGGGGCCCCTTCGCGTGCCATGCCTCCAGAGTGTCGATCGGGTCGACGAACGGGTGGAAAGTCACGTCGCCGTTGCTGCTCTTCAACTCAACCCAGCTTATCCTCGGAGCTCCAATTGGCGTGCCAATGGCACGGCATACTTCTCTGAACGCGTGCTTGGCCTGCAGGTTGGAGCGGCCAGCGTAGGCGCCGACATGCTGCGCTCCCTGAGCGGCTGCGGCCTTCGCGAACTGGATGACGTCGGGGCTGCTGAGGGTTCCCTTGGCCCATCTCCTCCGCAAGAGGTCGTTGAACGGCGTCTCTTCGATCTCGTCGTGTTCTGCGGTATCCATGCGGCGCTTGATGCCCCCGTGCACGGCCTGCGCAGCTCCGCTGGCCGCGGCGTCGCGCCGCTCGGGCGCGAGGCGGTGTCGAATTCCTCGAGGCGCCTCGGGACGGCGGGCCTCTGCCCGCTGCGGGCATGGCCGAGATTCCAATCTCTGGCGGAGGCCTGCGCCCTGTGGCGGCATGAAAACACACAAGATGAGTAGTGGCAGCTGCATCTAAACTAAAGGACGCACCAACGACGTTGGCGCCCGAGTTTGAGCCAAAACGGCTGCAGGAGGAAGGCGGAGGAGGGCAGGGCGAGGAGGGCCACGGGATCCGTCGGTGGAAGGAGGAATGCAGGAGGCCGCATCACTTTGCTCCGCATTGGGCTCCAGGTCAACATGTCTGTCCCAATCGGTGCTTTCACCGTGGGGGTCCACTTCCGCTATGAGTCTTAAAGGTTCTCTCGATATGGACATTTGCCCCCGCGGGAGATCCCTTCGGTGGAGCTCCCCATGGGGCGCGCAGCGTGTGAGGGGCGTGCCGACATGTTGATGACGGTGATGCTGATGCTGATGCGGATGAGGTTGATTGTATTGCGCGTAAGATGTCGATGCTGTGGATGCTGATGATGTTGGCAATGATGTTTACGTTGGTGATGGTGTCGATGTTATTTGGTTATCTGTTGTCCTGGCACACCCAACATGTTGGACATCATGCTAGCTATGATGATGGCGGCGCTGACGCCGATGACAGTGCTGATGCGGTCTTGCCGTGGCGTTCCGATGAGGTGGTAATGGTGAGGGTGTCAATGCTGATGTCGATGATGAGCATGGTGATGTCAATGGTGTTGGTGGTGATGATGTTTTCTTGTTCTTTGGCATTCTCGAGCTGTATGACATCATGCTAGCGGCTGTCGCTGCCGCCAAACTTGCGATGCCCAGCGCCAAGTGCCCAGTGAGTGCCCTCTGGCGCAGCCGACGTCCACATCTTGCCCCAATGCCACGCACGTCGGGGGGCCAGCACTCCTCCGAGCTTCCAGTGAGCCTGAACGGCCAACCTGTGCGCTCGAGCTGCCCTCCAAAAGAAACAAAAAGCCAGGCAGCCATCTCATCAGACTTGCTTCACCTTCCTCTGCTGGCCCTCCTTTGCAAAAAACTTGTTGAACCACTCGACGTTCTCGTTCAGTGCATCGAAGGCTTCGTCGATCTTCACGCTCACCGCCAAGAGTTCTGCTTTCTCTCTATCCTCCAACACGCTGTCCTCGGCCAGCTTGAAGACCTCCGTGAGCTGCTTGACGTTCAGGCCGATCTCCTTGTTGAGCTCGCCGACAAACTTCCCGCCCTTGGTCGCCAGGAACATATGCTTTGCCTGGGTCAGCGCCTTCCCGACGTTCCACACGACCTTCCTCCCCTCGGTCTGCAGGGCCTTGAAGGTTGCGCTCTCCTCGGGCTTCGCTTCAGGCTTCTCCGCGGGCTCCTCCTTCACTTTCGCCAGCGGGGCGTCAGTGCCAGAAGCCGACGAGCCCGCGCCATTGCACGACTGCATGTCCCTGAGGGTGTCCACCGCCTCCTTCTGCGTCTCCACGGTGTCGAGGCTCTCCTCGGCGTTGACCTCCTGAATGTCTAGCTCCTCGTCGCCCTCTTCGTGGCTGTCCAGGACGATGCGGTACTCCCTGCTCCATTGCCCGTCCTTGCCTGTATCCTTGTCGGGGCGATGCATCTTCTCATCCTTGTCGAACAACTCGGCCTTCTCCTTGGCCTTCTGCTCGCCGAACTCTGCGATCATCTTCGAAAGGCTCCACCACACAGTCGTGTTCTTGTTCTTCGTACTCAGGATGCTCGACTTGGTGGTCTTCGAAGTACCTCCCTTCGCGAGCTTATCCGCGAAGAAAGCCTGGAAGAACTCCCTGCGTTTGGCAACGGGCCACCCGTCGTACTTGCGCTTCTGCCCCTGCGACTCGAGAAAATACGTCATTGACTAGCGAGCCCGCTTCGCCTCGTCGGCGTCCCTCAGCAGTGCCTTCGCCTTCTCGAGCTCCTCTGGAGTGACCGTCGGCACCTCGAGGGTCCGCTTCTTGGGCGCCATGTCCCAAGCAGGAGCGTTGTCGGGACCGCTGCAACAGGGCGGCGAAACTCGCCGAGGCGACCTGGTCGTGAACCCAAATGGCGACAGCGTCCAACGATGTTGCGTGGCGCTGACTTCGCCGAGCCGCCCAAGGGCCGTGTCCGAGGGGCCCCATGGGGGCCCGCTTGGGGGGCCCGCTCGACCGAGGCCCAAATCCCTAAACCTTAGTGTGCAAAATTGACAGAAAAAAACAGACAAAAAACAGAGTGTTTTTTTTCCGGCTTTGTGCCGGCTACCGTCCCCTGGGCTACCTAGACAACATAGAAACAGACAAAAAACAGTCTGTTTTTCCGGTTTTTTTATGTTTTTTTGGCGGGGCGGCTTCCCGAGGGAGGCCAGCGGCGGCTAGGGGGCCCAAGGGGGGTCCCAAAGGGAGGCGCCTTGATGGGCGGGGCCCAAGGCGGGGAGCTCAGGGTCCAACAAGGCAGGAGCCACGAAAGCCAAGTGGGGCCCCACGGGGACGGCGACGGTGACGATGGCGATGACATGAGAGGGGGCCCAAGGCGGGGTCCCAAGGGAGGCGCCTTGACGGCGGGGCCCAAAGCGGGGCGCTCAGGGCCCAACAAGGCAGGAGCCCCGAAAGCCAGGTGGGGCCCCACGGGGACGGCGACGGTGACGATGGCGATGACGCTGATGGTGATGATGTCGATGACGGTGATGGTGAACGCCTAATCTGTCCCCAAGAAGCCCAAAGCAGGGTTAGGGTCTGCAGGCTTAGTAGGGCCTGTAGGGTTAGGGTCTGTAGGGTCAGAGTATGTAGGGTTACGGTCTGTGGGTTTCGGATCCGAAGGATTAGAGTTTGTAGGGCTAGTGGGGTCTGTAAGATTAGGGTCTGTAGGTTTAGGGTGTGTAGGGTCAGAGTCTGTAGGGTTAGTAGGGCCTGTAGTTAGTAGGGCATATAGGCCAGGGTCTGTAGGGTTATGGGTATGTAGGGTGAATAGGGTCTGTATGAGGTAGTGCCTGTAGGGTTAGGGTCTGTACCAGTTTAGGCTTGTAGGGTTGGAGTTTGTAGGATTAGTATGGCCTGTAGGGTTAGTGTATGTAAGGTTAGGGTCTGTAGGGTTAGGGTTTGCATGCTAGGCTCTGTAGGGTTAGGGTCTGTATGTATAGAGTCTGTAGGGTTGTAGTGTTAGTAGTGTCTGTAGGGTTAGGGCCTGTAGGCTTAATCGGGTCTGTAGAGTTGTGGTCATAGGGCCCGTAGGGCTCATAGGGCTCGTAGGGCTCGCAGGGTTCATGGGGCTCATGTGGGCTCATAGGATAGGCTCGTGGGGCTCATATGGGCTCATGGTTGCTATCGTGGGCCATCTTACCGTCTTGGGAGTCACCTTGCATAATATGTCAAATGAAGCCCCCCTGGAACGAGCAAGGGGATGATGCCTTTTGGCTGGAGTCACTGATGCTGCAATTACTGGAACAACGGTTCAGGGTCCGATTGCGGATGTTATCAAGCAACATGATGATGCCATTTCGTTGGTGCCATTTCTGTTGCAGTTATTGGAACATCAGTTCAACGCCCGATGAATGATGCTTGATGATGGTTGGTGGTGTTTTCTTGTCTCACCACGGTCGCTGCCGAATGGAACTGTCCGTGCAGTGTCGGATCCCTGCCATAACTAAACTTGTGCTATCGTGCTCAGCGCCCCGTGCCCGTGGGCGCGCCGTGAAGCTTGACTTTAGCATTCGCCTAGGACCTATGACGATGCCAACGCTATCATGGGCGCAGTCTCCTTGGCTGGGGCCGCCTGGTCAATCGGCTCCGTGTCGACCGACGGGCAGGGACTCAGCTTGTTCCAGGTATTCTGGTCGACGATCTTCTCGTGCTCCTCGCGCACCGCCTGCTTGAATGCGAGCTTGAGGTAGGTCTTCTTGAAGTTGCCCGTCGAGCCGCCATTCGCCAGCGTGAGGGCATCCATCTTGTCCACGCGCGACTTGGGCACGCGTAGATTGTACCCGACCGAGCCGATATTTGGGATCAAACCCGCGCCCGTCTCGCGGATGTCAGTCAGCACCTGATCTGAGTAGGTGTTCACGAACTCGAGAGTCGTTTTGAAATCGAGCTTCATCTTCTTGGAGATCGCCTGCACGAACTTACGCTTGTTGGTGCTGCGTCTCTTGGGCTTGCGGTCACTCGTAGGCGCCATCCCCGCGTGAATGTACAGCGCTCGAGGTACCCACGTGCCTCCAGCTGGACGGGGCCAAAACAGCAGCGTGATGATGATGATGATGTTGATGATGATGGTGATGTTGATGCTGATGATGATGGTGATGATGATGATGATGGTGATGAGGATGAGGATGAGGATGATGCTGATGATGATGATGCTGATGCTGATGATGGCGATGATGTTGGTATACGCTTGACTGATGGTGTGACATTGGTCTCTATAGTGATGCTGCTACATGGACTGATCATGTTGATGCGGTTAGTTGCAGTGATGGTTCTGACCATGGTGGCTGTGATGCTGATGAGGTTGACGATGATGGCATTGCGATGGTGATGGTAGCTATTGCGCTGGCGATTCCCGCGATGAGCGAAGGAGGACGAATGTTTTGGTTAGACGCAACTGCGCCCACGCCTACTGTTTGGGGCCCACGCTGGTTATTGCCTACTGTTTGGGGCCTACGCTGGTTATTGCCTACTGGTTGGGGCCCACGCTGGTTATTGCGTCGCACGCTTTGCGATTATCTCCTAACTAAGTCTTGGCAACCAGTGAGGGGAAACTTGATGATGATGATGCGATGATTTGGGTGCCCCTGGCTCTTGCGCACGGAACTCAGCCAGACTCATTTGACAACAGCGTTTTCTAAAGGCGAGGCGGCGCCTTCGCACCGCTCGTCATGCCTTCGGGCTTGGCTGGAAGACTTACCGCTGAGACTCTTCATGCAACTGCTGTGAGTCCTGAGCCTGCTCCGCTAACTCCTGCGACTCGGACACCGACTCTGCCTCCTGTGCGCTCGAACTGGCGGCGGCGAGAGCTTCATCAGGCTGAACGGGGTCCGACGCGGTGCGGCGCAGCTTCTTCTCGGGAGAGCGCAGCAGGTTGTCGATGACCGCCTTGAGCTCGTGGAACCGAACGGCCAGCGGTTCCAACGTGTCGCGGATGAAGTGCTCGAGCTGGAACGAATCCTCGGGGGCTGGCCCTGCAGGGACATGCATCTGGAAGAGGCTGTAGGCGCACGCCATGTCGTTTGACAGCGAGCCCACCTCCTCAAGCAAGGAAGACGTGTACTTAGTGTCCAATGTCTTGCTCTGCGCCCAAACGCCGAGGAGGTACATCATCTTCTTGCTCTCGTCATCCACCTTGACCGCGCGGAAGCTGTCCCACCTGCTGGTGTCGGCAAGTGGACCCCAACGGTCCTGTACGCCCACGGTCTCGACGCCCTCGCCGCCGTCAATCGGGAGAGCTGGAGCTTCGTGGCTTGAATCGCTCTGAACCGCAATCGGGCTGTCAACCTCTCTCTGCATCTGGGCGGAATCCTCCTGCTGCATTTGCCACTCGCGCTCGAGATCTGATGACATGGAAATGTCGTCGCGCTCTGCTCCTAAAAACTGTTTGGTCCAAAGCTGCTATGGTGGGATGACGTTGAAGATGGCGATGGCGTGGATGACGATACACATGCTGGATGCCGACGGGTGCGATGATGAGCATGACAAGTGGGATTATGAAGATGATGACCATAACAATGGGTGGCGGTGGTGATGAACAGGGCGATGCTAAGGATTGCCAGGCTGAGAAGGATGGCGAGGTTGAGGAAGTGGACGAGGGGGATGAGGACGGAGCGTGAGGCTCTTGCTCGAAAGAGCTCGAAAAGGTGTCCCATGCTTCGACGCGCCAGCACAGAAGTGATTGTGCAATATAAAGCGCATTGCATGGGCCCCCAGCGTGTCGAAGCACACGCTCACAACTGTTGCCCACGCCGTGGGGCGCCTACTGCTTGGCCCGCTTCGCAGGACGCTGGTACTGGGTGCGAAGCTCATCTGTCCTGGCCCTGGCCGCACCCTGAGCGGCCTGCAGGACACGGTCATGCGAGGTGCTGGTTTTCTTGAGAGTGGCGATCGTCCTGCAGTAGACCTTGCTGTGCTCACGGTTCAAGAACTTCGACCATTCTTTTGGCGACATCTTCGCAGGGTCAACCTCCTCGGGAACGGGTGCATTGACGCCTCCTGAGCTGACCTCCTCAGTTGACGGACCAGCTGCCTCCTGAGCTTCAGCAGCAGAGGCTGGCCGTTTCATGTTCATGTTAGCGCCCGCTGGCCTCTTCCGAACTGCTTTCAACTGTGACTGCAACTCCTTCCAAGCGCCGCTACTTGGCGGCGTGACTGGCTTCGCCAAGAGCTTCTGCAACTCAAGGTCGGACAGCGGCGACTCGGCTGGCAACGCCGACGACGGCGTGTCGCCCGTAGTGTCACCGTCCCCCTTGATGGTGGTATCCATCTTCTCCTGGATGCCAGCCTCTGTGATGTCGTGCTTCTCATCTTTGCTGTCGTCTCTCTCCGCCTGGATGCCATTCTGCTTCACGTCGGCCAGCTGGGTCGGCTCGGTCGGCGTCGCCTTGTCGATCAGTTCGGCGATCTTCGTGTCGTGCAGCTCGGTCTGCACCGTGATCGCCGTCTCGTCGAAGAGCTCTGCCTGCGCGGTCGGCGCCTGCGAGGAGCTCTTCTTCTCTTCGGTGAGCTCCACTCCGCCCGAGTCGCCACCAGTTGTTGGCTTCGACGTCGCTGGAGTAGTTGGCGTAGT
>CAUYUJ010018989.1:117500-187500 GCA_963575745.1 Prorocentrum cordatum | reverse complement strand
CGAGGATGAGGGGGAGGAGGAGGAGGAGGAGGAGGAGGAGGAGGAGGAGGAGGAGGAGGAGGAGGAGGAGGAGGAGGAGGACCCGCGACCAGCGATTGGAGCGAGCAGCCCCTGGAGTTGCATCGCGCGTCGCCGCGTCGTCGCTGTCGCTGCCGCCGCTGCCGCCGCCACCGCCGTCGTCGTCGTCGTCGTCGTCCTCGTCGTCGTCATCGTCGTCCAAGTCGTCCTCGTCCTCGTCCTCGTCCTCGTCGTCCTCGTCCTCGTCCTCGTCCTCGTCGTCGTCGTCCTCCTCCTCGTCTCCTTCTCCTCCCTGGGCTGGATGGCGGCGCCCTCGTCATCGTCGGGAAAAGGTAGCAGGAGGAGGAGGAGGAGGAGGAGGAGGAGGAGGAGGAGGAGCAGGAGCCGGACGAGAAGGAGGAGGACGCCCCCCGGCGGCCAGCGATTGGAGCGAGCAGCCCCTGGAGTTGCATCGCGCCCTGGCGCGGCCCTCGGCGAATCCAGCCGTGGCGATGACAGAGAAGCTCCGAACTGAGCGAGTGCTGCCTGCCTCCAGTGGGCGGTGTCGAGCTCCGGGACCTTCCTCCTCCCCCCTCCCCCCTCCTCTCCCTCCTCCTTGCCCCCCCCTGGCCGTGGCGTCGAGGGTCGTTCAAGATCCCCGAGCGCGGCCTGCCTCCGGAGGGCGCCGTCGGGCCTCGGGACCATCAAAGACGCTCCTCATTTACCTCCCTCCGACTTCCCTCCCTCCCCCTCCTTATCCTCCTTCCTTCTCCTCCTGCTCCTCTTTCTCCTCCATTTTCAATCGAACCTCGATCCTCGACCTTCGATCGAACCTCGGTCCTCCATCCTCGATCCACCCTCGATCCTCGATCTCCGATCGGACCTCGATCCTGAATCGAAATTCTACCGTCGCTGAAAGCTCCATCATGGATCGTCGATCGAAATGTCGATCCTCGACCCTCCATCCTCGATCTTCGATGCATCCTCGATCCTGGACCCAAGCTCCTACCTCGAGAGATCCTCAATCCTCGCTCCTCGATCGAACCTCGAATGTGGACCTTGGATCCCCGACCCTCCATCCTCAATCCTCGATCGATCCTCGATCCTCGTCCTCCTCGTCCTCATCCTCGTCTTAACCCCGTGATGGACTGGACCCTGGCCCTGGTCAGGGGGTAACGTACATCGATAAAATGTGGCACGGAACGCAAGACGCCTGCGGCGCGTCACCGCCGCCCCTTGCCCCTTGGAAACGCCTGTGTGGTGAAGCTCGTGGACTGCGCCTTCCCCCTGGCCTCTGGGAACACCATTGGTAACACTGGAGGGGACATCTTGGGGCTATCTGGGGGATGTTTTCTGACCAGTGCGGGCTTCTTGGGGGCTCTCTTGGGTCATCTTGAGGCTCCCGTGGGCCGTCTTGGACCTTCTTGGGCTGTCGGAAGCTTGACAAGACGGGGTCGCGAACATGTTCATAAACATAACAAGCATCCATGATGTTTCATTGTCGTGGCTGTGGTCTTCTTGGGATGAGTCTTGGGCGCTCTTGGCCTTCTTAAGCTCTCGGCCTCTCGAGCCCACGGCCCTCCCTGCTCCGCCCCCTATTGCTCTTCCCGCCGTCAACGTCCAGGCTCAAGCTCTGGCGCCCCGCGCCATGAAGCGTTGGGCCAGTAGACCTAGATCTTGGGCCGCATCCGCTGCAGCTGGTGACCCAGCTCCCGTGGTGAGGCCCGTGGCTCCGCTGGCGTTGCCCGCCACCGCTCCCCAGCGCCAACGGAAGAAGCGGAAGCGGGCCGCTGCGGCGCCCCTCCCAGAGGCCACCACCGATGACCAGCACTTAATAGATTCTGCCTCGCAGACGTTGCGGGGCGCGCGGGCCCCAGCAAGCGCTCATGTGGACCAAGAGGTCCGCCGGGCAGTTCGGCTGCAGGCGGGCCGCACGCTACCGGCTTTGCAACGGCTGATGTCCTGCAATCTCCCCCGGCACCCCCTGGCTCTGAACACGGGCGGAGACCTGAGCCCGGCCGCGGGTCTCACGGCCACGCTGGCTGGAGAAGAGGTCTACATTGCTAGTACATTCACCTTCAGGGGTTTCCCGAAGTGCGACTGCGCCGTGGTGGCGGTGAAATCTGGGCCTTGCAGTTCGACGCACGCTGTGGGCCCATGGCAAACCTGCCTGGCTTCGCAACTCACGGACGTCAAATACAAGTTCCACGTGGTGTGCATCCGAAGACAGAAACCATGGTTGACATACACGGGCGAAGATAGCCCGCCCGCCAGTGTGCACGACTCCTTGGTTCGGTCCCAGCATCACCTTCACAGCCTGCGGCCAACGCAAATAGGTGAGGAGGCAACCTCGACAGCTTCGGCATCGACATCCCCCCGGGTATGTCTCGTGCGCCCTCAGGCCGAAATGGGCCATGCGGCAGCTACCGGCCACGCGGTGGCGCCGCGCGAGGCGCGAGACATGGGGCGCTCGAGCCAGATGGCGGCCGTCATCTGGGACCACCCTTCACCAGTGGAGCTGGATATCCGGTCATGGACGTGCAGGACGTGCCATGGCGGCGGCGGCTTCAGTGAGCCCAGCGCGGGGGCGTCAGCGGAAGGCCGTTATTTCGCGCCGGCCCCAGAGGACGCGCAGCGATCCCACCCAGGCACTTTGTGCTACAGCGGTGGGAAGGACGGCGGAATGACATACTTTACCAGCAGGTGGCTCGCGCACTACTTGACGGTGTTGTACGAGTGCATGAACTTCCGGGCCGCTCGCCGCCGCATGGTGGACGTGCTGCTCGCGACCGCCTTGCCTGGGTCAGCCGCCGAGTACCGCATCATGAACTTATTGGAGTCCCTCCCCAAGTCGTCTCAGCTCCGGGGCATCGCATGCCAAGCCTTCTCGGCTCTGGTCAAGCGGAGAGTGCACGAACAGCAGCAGCACCTTTTCGCGTACAGCGGCCAAGGCATCCGTTTAGACGGGTACTTCAAGGTGGCCAAGATAGTGATGACATGGAATTCTGAGACCCGTCGGTGGGAGAGGGGGAAGTACACCTGCCTGCTGGGGTTCTGCGGGTCGGACGGCGCCCCCCTGCAACCAGCAGTGCCGGCGCGGGGCGAGGCCTGGGCAGATATCGAGGCTGCCTTGCGCCCTTTGCTGCGGTCCATCATCGCGGGGAGACTTGCGGCTGGGCTATCCTTGGAAGAATCCATCCCCGTCTTCGTGTCCACCGACGGCTTCGGGAAGCACCGATTGAAATTGCGCGGCCTCCTCCGCGATGTGACGCAGCAAGTTCGGCTCCAGCCTGAGGGCGTGACGCCGCGAGGCCCTGTGGAGCGCGTGGAGGCGGTGGGCGCCGACCAGCGCCCTTCGGACCGCCTGACCTGCGTGGCGGGCGAGCCTCGGCACAATGTCATCAGGTTCAGGCCCCTGGTGTCCCCTCGCGCGGACGACGGCAGGAACCTTCTCCGGGACCACGAGGACCTCCTCAACCGGCTCAGCGCCCCCAAACGGCCTGAACGCTGCAGCCGGGAGAGCCGCCTGAGCGCGCGAGTGCCGCGGCTCAGCGCGGCTGGGCGCGCGTTGCTGAAGAAGACCACCGAGATGTCTGCCAAGGCCTTCGAGAGTTACCTCCCCCCTGCACCCAGCGCCGCGGCCTCGGCCGCGAAAACATTCCTTGCTTCGCCCGCGGTCGCCCGGGCGACAGCCGTCTGGGACTCCGTTTGCAGCGCCCAGCCGCCCCGCCCGGCGCTGGCCCGTCTGGCCCGTCGCTTTGGTGTCGACGCTGCCGAGACGCGCGGCTACTGGAACTTCGATAACAAGAAAGAGTTTAAGAGAGAGGCTCGCATGATCCAGGACTGCTACGCGGGGGGGGGGCAACTCACCCGCCCCCGGCGAGGCCTCAACCGCACGCACGGGGACGCCGAGGTGAAGGGCAGGAAGAGTGCGTGGACGAGAAAAACCTCAGCACACTACAGGCGACTGGTTAAGCCCTTGTGCTTACAGGGTCTTTTTCGGTGGCGCCGCTGCGCGCTGGCCCTGCACAGGGCCGGCTACCCCGTCCATTCCGGGGCGATTCCCGTCGAACGCCACTGGATGCAGTTCAGGAGTTACTTCCCAGAAAGCACGAAGTGGATGCGGGTAGACCTTTTCGACCTCTTCTCGGGGCTCTCGATGCTGAGGTACAACTGGTGCCACTTTAATAAGCCGTGGATCCCGGCGTGGGCGGGCCAGGACCCAGTGCTGCACCAGAAGGCCATGATGCATCAGCTGATGGCTGCCGCCAGGCGCGATTCGAACGCTCGGACTTTCGAGGAGGAGCTGGCGGATGACGACCACGACGACCACGACGACGACGACAAAACGGCGACGACGACCATGCCGACGACCATGCCGACGACGACGAGGGCAGCGGCCTTCCAGGAAGGCAGCGCGCCTCCCATAGGGTTTCGGAGCTGGCCGCAACAGGGCTGCGCGGCCAGGGAGCGCTCGAGCGGCCGATCACGATCGAGGAAGGAGTAGGTTCGAGGATCGAGGGTCGAGGAGGTTATTCGTCGTTTTCGGCCTCTGGAGGCCGCTCTCGGGCCCCAGGGCCGTCGGAAATCGATCCAGAACCGAAGTGCCCTCCTCTGTTCCAGGCTGTCGTTGCTGCTTCCCTTTTCCCTTCCCTCTCCCCTGGGCCCTGTCTACTGGAAATTCGCGCTCCTCCGCCCTCCCGTCGTTGTCCTCCCTCCCGGCATCCCTCGTCATCCTCCCCCCTCCTTCGTCGTCATCGTCATCCTCCCCGTTCCTTCCCTCTTTCTCTCCTTCATCCTTTCTCGTCGTCGTCCTCATCCTCCTCTTCGCACGGCATGTGCCCTCTCCCCTCCCTTCCTGGTCCTGCCTCTGCCCTCCTCCTCCTCCTCCTCCTCCTTCTCCCCCTTTACGTCTATATCCGAAGATCCAAAATACCCGATAGGGTTTTCTTCGTGTTTTCGTGTTTTCATGTCGTCGCCCAGGGCAGCATGTCTTCAACTCTTCATGTCTTCGTGTCGTTGGCCAGGACAGCGTGTCTTCAACTCTTCATGTCTTCATGTCGCCGGCCAGGGCAGCATGTCTTCATGTCTGCATGTCTTCAGGTCGTCGGCCAGGGCAGCTTATCTTCAGGTCGTCACGTCTTCATGTCGTCGGCCAGGACTGCCCAGACCAGCTCACATTACGATCGTCGTCCCTTCATATCTTCATGTCTTCGTGTCTTCATGTCTTCACGTCGGTCTTGGGGAGGTCGTGTCTTCATGTCTTCATGGCGTCGGGCGATCGCCGCAACCCACAGCGGACACGCTGTAACTTACCTTCCCAGGGCAAATCTTGCATTATCCCCGCCAGAACCCCGAACTTTATAATCCCAGGGGGTTTTCGATCTTACTATCAACCTCATGATCTAAAAAATTGTCAATCTCATGATCTATCTATCGATCCAACTATCGATGACACATATTTCGCTCTCGATCTACATCTCGATATTGCCATCGATCGCACGATTGATCTCACTATCGATCTCACCATTGGTCTCACGATCGATCTCACCATCGATCTCACTACGGGACACCGACGGTAGACAGATGGGGCACCGACGGGACACCAGCGGGACGCCAGCGGGGCACCACGGCGGTTCATCACGGCGGGGCACCCCTGACCAACGCCGGACAACACAGGTGGGGGGCGGTCTTTTTGCCCGGCGGTGCCCTTGCCAGAGGAGGGTTCGTTCGTTTCCCCCGCCCACGCAGCTTCGCCTTGCCCGCACGCACGACACGAACACGAAATCGAAACCGATTTCGCGGTGGGGGGCTCTCCGTTCCACCGCGATCTGAACCCTTTTCATGTCTGACACATTCATCTATTCATTGATGTCTACACACACTGTTCATTCCTAAGTATGCGAGAGTTTTTTATCTTCTGGGGTGCCCAGATCCTAACATTGTTTAGTGTTCTATCCTGGGCCTCTTCGTGGTCATTAGTGGGCCAGGAACAATTGAAAACGAGCACAATTAGACAAGAGCAGGCTATGAAATGAGCGACGTGTAATTTATACACACATATGTATATTATGTATATATGCATATATAACTGTAGATCTGTGATCGTTGTCCAGATGATTGTCCCGACGGTTGTCCCGATTGTTGCCCCGATATACGAATTGTGATACCGACAGATAAATGAATTGCGCGATCGAGAAGTAATGGTCCTTATGGTTGCCCTGGATTCTATTTAGGTGTTCATGTATACACGTATATTTAGTGATATTGGCAGACATATTGATTGCGATATTGACAGATTGCTCGTGAGACATATTCAAAGATAGTCCGATAAATAGATAGGCATACGGATTGGCATAATAGTTGTCCCGATGGATTTCCTTGTTGTTCCGATGGGTATTGGCCTTCGCAGATAGATTGATAGAGGGATGAGGCACACAATGAGTTATATTGATGGGTAAAAGGCCATACGGCCAGATCTTCAGGTAGATGAACATTCATCTTGATGTCACGATTTCTGCCCACTCGTGAGTTGAATTCTGCGCCGAATGAGAAGCAAAGATGACGTGCCCAATGCCTTTACCACCCACCAACGAACACGCAAATAAATCCCGCCTCCATCTTCGAGGGTCAAGGGCGAAACTCAGCAGTCCTTCCGTGTCGGCACCTGTCCTCTGCGCATTGGCGCCCGTGATGCCCTCGCAGGGGGCCCGGGCAGAGGGGAGGAATTCCGAAGGCAGTCGGTGGGCGACAAGTTGCGGACCACCTACAACTCGCTCACCAGGGACCTCTTGTGCTGTGTTTCGAGTGGGTGAAGGGGGTCCAGGTAGGAGCAGTGGTAGCCAGGTCACCCGCAGGGGCGCGAGTATACCCGCGTTTCGCGCGGAGATACATTCTTCGCCAAGCGGGCGGCACCAGGGCGCGAAGAAAAATGCATGCGTCGCGCATCGCGCGAAGTTAGGTGGCTCATTTGGTAATATTCGAGGTTTGATGCTAGTTTTGTGTTGTTTTGTTTTGTCATGTCCTGTTTTCTGGACACCTCCAGGAACCTCGGGGACCCTGGAGGACATCCCAAGGTTGTTGTAACCAGACATATGGTGGCCCGAAAGATCAAGACGGCCAGTCTTTCGCCGCTGTAGTCCTTTCGAGCCGATACCTGGCTCACATCTCGGAGCGTCAAGCTGTTGGATTTCTGGCGGCGGGTGTGCAATCGGTTGGGGTGAACGTGAGCGGAAGGTGTGGATGAGGTCGGCACCGAAAGGAGTGTGCCAAACATGCGATCGAAAAGAGGGGACATTTTTATTGGGGTTGGGCGCTGGCATGGGTTGGCGGTGGAGGATAGTTCCCATGTATGCCTGATGCATCTTCCTTGCCCTTATCAATACTCTCATCGTCACCACCACCACCATCAGCATCACCATAGTCATCATCATCACCATAATCATCATCACCATCATCATCATCATCACCATCATCGTCGTCGTCGTCCTCGTCGTCGTTGTCGTCGTCGTCATTGTCTTCCCACTGCAACGATGGCACGCAGCAGCCGCAGTCCTGTGCCTGGCGGGCCGCGGACCCGCAGGAAGCCGCGTGGCCCTCGAGCCTCGGCAGAGAGCTGCGCAGGACGTGCCCCGGAGGCTCGAAGAGGTGGTCCCGGCCCACGGCTCCCCCGCAGCTCCCCGCACCACTGAGGACCTCCGGGGGCCGCGCCCGCCGACGGGGCCAGCCAAGTTATGATTCCTCGGGCGGCGCACGGCGCGCCAAGGCGCCTCTGCGCGGGGACGACGAGCAGACGCCGAGGACGGTGGGCCCCCCACGGGGTCCCAGACCGTCACGATGTTCCGACCTTCCGAGGACGCGTAGCGAGGGGGGGCGAGGATCGGGGGGGCAACGAGGGCTGCAGACAAGGGGCTCTTCAGGGCCTCCTGAAGGGGCCCCTCAGGGCCGCAAAGGGGGCCTGTGGGGCCCGAAAGGGGCATACTTCGTCCCCCCTCAGTTATCGCCCCCCCAAGGATTTTCGCTTCCAAGACCTTCTGGCCATGGGCGCGTAGCGGCGGCACGGAACGCCGCGGGTCGTTTGCCTGACTGCGCCCCAGTGGTCGCCGCGAGGAGACATTGAGCTCATGCATCGTCTGCTGTTGTGCACAGACTGTGCGGACGTTCGTGGTTCTTGACCGGTGCGGCGTCGGGGCTCGGCGGCTCTCCATCCCGCCCGACAGTGTACCGCAGGCCCTCCACCCTGAAAGAGAAGGCAGCGGCGTTCGCCATCATCCAAGCCTTGTGGCCACTCCGATCACGTGGTGCCCCTTCGCGGCCTGCGAAGGCGACCCTTGCTCGTGCAGTCCCGCTGCGAGCATTTCTTTTGGTGAAGCGAGCACGAGGACTGCCCAGTGGCAGAGAGAAGGGACAAGCAGGGGGGGAAGGAGAGAGGGGGAGGAACGGGGACGGCGGGCGCGTGGCCCGCTTCCACGCATGCGGCGGCGCCGCTGCTTCCACTAATTCGCCCGCCGCTTCGGGCGCCCCAGGGCGCGCGGTGAGCCGCGCCCGCAGCGCCGCCCGCCAGTCGGCCTCCGCGCTTCCGGCGCGGGCCGCGGGCAGCAGGAGCAGGCCCGCCGCGCGAGGAGGCAGCGTCGCCGACCTGCGGGCGCACGGCCGGCTCGCCAGCCCCCGCCACTCTTGCCTTGGCATCGCCCGGACGTCATCGGGAAATCAAGAAACACCAGCAATGGACGTCTGAGCGATGGCAAGGTGCCCATCCGTCGCAGCAGAGGCAGGCAACCCAGCCCGGCCCCTTGGACGACGCGTGCGGGCGCCGGGCGTGGTGGCGAACAGCGGCCGAGCCGCGGTCGCGGGCGCGGGCGGGGCAGCTGGCGGGGCAGCTGGCGGCCGGGCCGCGGGGCGGCCGCAGGCCTCGCCGCGCGGTGCAGCGGGGCCAGCTGGGGCCGCGCAGCGCGCGGCGCCGTCCAGCGACGCCGAACTCGCGACTTTGCGGCGCCGCGCGGCGCCTGGTTGGCTTTGAGCGCCGCAAGCTCCACGAGCACCACGGCCAGCGCGTGGAGCTGCTGCGTGCCAGGGCGCAAGCCCCAGCGACAGGCCCAATGCCAGCGAAGCTTGTACTTGAATGTGCCCTTTCGCATTGCGGCGAGCTCCACAGGAAGCATCGTGTGAGCATGGGACACGAGTAATTCTCATTCGCATCTACATATCTGTATGTATTCATGATCCCCTCACCCATGGCCCATCCCCTTCCTCCCCTCTCCAATCCACTGCGCTGCCCTTCCACTCTCCCTACTTTTCATCCCCATGCCCTTGCTCACTCATCCTTTCTCCCCGTCCCCCAGCGCAATGTGTCGCTTCTCCTCCTTCTCCTCCTCCTTATCATCCACATGGTAACATATCCTTCGCTCTCCCATTCCCACCGACACGCACAGCGTGTTGGAGGAACGCTGTGCGTGTCCAGCAAGTCAGTTATATAGTCCCGCGAGTCCCTCTTTCCCCTAGGGATTCCAAAGGAATGATTTTCCATGGCGTGATCGTTATCAGGGACTCCAAAGGACCGATGTTCCATGGCGTGATCGTTACCAGGGAATCCCAAGGAACGATTTTCCATGGCGTGAGCATGAGCAGGAGGGTAGCGTCACAACCTGCCTGAAGGAGAAAGGGAGAAAGAGAGAGAGAGAGAGAGAACAACAAAAAACACAAAAAAACAAAACACATAATCCCTCCAACACGCACAGCAAGTTCATCATCCACCTCATCACCATCATCATTGTCGCCATTTTCCAGCATTGTTCCTCTTCGTCCTCCTCTTCCGTTGTTCTCCAGCGTGGTTGGATATGGAGAGGAGGTGTGTGAGATCGGGGGAAATGGGAGAGTGACGGGTGTAGGCAAGGATGTGATGCGTAGCAGGAAGGGAAATAAGGATAGGGCGATGTGGGTGTGCGAGGGATACAGAGAGAGAGAGGGAGACAGACCGAGAGAGAGAGAGAGAGATGCTAGCATAAGCTTCATTCATACGCAGACCTACATATGTATACACACCAATCGGCCTACATCTATAGAAGAACGTCTGCACCGAAAGAGAGAGAGAGAGATAACAACATAAAGAGAGAGATAATAGAGCGAACGTTCGAGAGAGAGAGAGAGAGAGTGAGGGGTACCGTGCGACACCTATACTTCTATATGTACACATCTGGACACGCATATGAATACTATAAAGATGAACAAAACTGCAGAAAGGTTTACCAAACACGTGCGTGTGAACGAGATGGAGATAGCAGGTTATATATAATATGGCGCGGTCGAGTAGAGAGGGATATTGAGAGATAGTGTGACAGATAACGGGATGACAACCAACAAACCTACAACAACAAACGCATATCTTGGCGAAGCACCCAACCATATGCAGTTTGGGGTGACACAGTTAGGGGTGCCGTCTTCGGTGGAGTTCCCTACGGGGCCACGGCCACGAAACGTGTGAGGGGAGCGCCGCAACGGGTGGAAGGGCGCATGTCAGCTTTGCCATTGGGGCCTTCGGTGGAGCTCCAAATGGGGCCACGAACCTTGTGAGGGGAACGCCGACATCGCAAGCATGGGAGGAGGAGAGGAGGGGAAGGGCGAGAGGAGGAGAGGAGAGGAGAGGTGGAAGGGGAGGAGGCCGCGGGGCGCTGTCTCTTCAGAACCAGGACCCGGCACCACAGGATGGCCGGGCGCAGGTGGGCCACTTCGCCCGTGGGGGCGCGAGGACAGCGAGGCCTTCGCGCCTGGCGGCCTGGGCCTTACAAGCCTGCCGTCGCGCCAGTGGCGGGGCGAGGGCGCGGCGTCCGTGCGCTTCGTGCTTCGGCGCCGAGGCACGGAGCCGGGGCTCCTCGATTCCTCCGGTTCGATTCGACCTCGGATTCCGATCTGGGCCCCGACTCATTACTGGAGGCCCACTACAGCCTGCCGATGTCCGCCGACGCGGCTTCTCCCGACCCGGCCGCCGATTCCCGCCGCTTTGATTCCTGTCGATCGCCGACCCGACTCTTCGATTCGAGTCTTGGCTCCCCTGGGGCCGAGGCGACCGAGGCACGCAGCACGTGCAAGCACGGCGAGAGCGGCTTCTCCCGGCCCGGCTGCCGATTCCCGCCGAGCCGATGCCTCTCGACCGCCGACCCGCCTTTTCGGTTCGAGTCTTGGCTCCCCCAGGGCCGAGGCGACCGAGGCACGGCGAGAGCGGCGCGGGGGGAGGCGGAGAGGCACGGAGGCGGGGATGGGCGGCGGCGGCGCGCCCCACGCCGCGTGCGGAGGACCCGGGCTCGCTGGCCAACCTCGACCAGGAGGGGGGCGCGCCGGCGCGGCAGGGCCTGCAGTGGCCGCACGTGGGCCCTGCCCTCAAGTCGGGCATGGCCTCCTGGCAGGGGGGGCTGTTCAAGAATAGCCACACCAAAAATTCTGGGGACGATTTGTTTCGACCATTTTTGCTTATTGTTTCTGTTTTGGGGGAATCTTATTCGCATTTCTCGTCCAAAATCCGCCTGTAGGAAGACATGCCCGGCCTAACCCCTCCCCACGATTTCTTAGGGGGGTGGGGGTTCACTCCACTCCGGGCCTCCTGAACGAAATGACCCCTCCCCCCTTAGAGATCGTGGGTGGTGGGGGTAGGGTTTACATGTGGTCACCAATGCACCGCAGTCGCGGGGGGAGGGGGGGTCTGGGACGCGTTCCTTCCCGTCCCTCGATCCTACTGGTTGTGCGACAAGCTCTCGCTTGAAGGCCAACACGACAGGGCAAGCTCGCATTGCATGTACAGACCTGCTCGGATCACCTTATGCCGTCTTGCCTGGCCGGGTTTTGTGATGAAGTTTCCTCTAGGAACACCTGGGCTATGGGACGTTTGGCAAGTCGCCCTCGTCGCCCTCCTCGAGCTTTGGGTGCAGGGCCTGTCGTAGGCCACTTGTTGGGAATGGATAGCGCTGCCCTACCCCTTTTCTTGTTCTGACCCTCTCGAGCATCCGCCCAGTGGGCAGTGCGGCACTACCTCCGCTGCAGGCGCAGGGATTGGGAATTGCTCTGTCCCGCTCCCTTCGCCCACCTCCCCTGCCTTTACAGTGTCCCAGAGTAGAGGGGTCTGGGTCTGAGATGCGGTGCGCCTTCGTGTTGACGCGGGCCGTGGAGGTCCCTCTTGAGTCGATCGTCCCACAGACTTGCCCGATGTGCGTTTCGGATGCTGCCAGCGCCGAGTGCAAGTTCACCATTCTCCCCGCGCAGCAGTGTGCGCCAGCAGACAGAAGTTGCCTGGAGTCAACTCAACTCGGATCCTCGTTGGAATACCTCCTTCCTCCTCCTCCTCCTTTCTCCTCCCTCGTATCCTAATCCTTCCTCCTTCCCGAAGTGAGGCAGGGGTCTAATCTCCCGACCTCGGCACGCTGTGCCTTCTCCTCCTCCTCCTCCTCCTCCTCCTCCTCCTCCTCCTCCTCCTCCCAGCGCCAGCTCGGCCCGAGCCCTGCGCTCCCGTCGCCGAGCCATCGCCACGGGGCCCCCCGCCCTGCCTTCGCCTCCCTCTTCCCTCCCGCGCGCCGCCGGGATGGAGACGCCCGCGTCCGCGGCGCCGCGCCAGCGGCGGCCCAATCGCACTGCGGCTGGGAGACGCGCCCAGGATTGGCGGGCGGACGCTCGGGCCGCCACACGCCTGCGGCGCTCGCCGAAGTCGCCAGCCACCGCGGGTCCGCAATCTCCCGCTTCGGGGCGGCCATGGCCCATCCCCTGGAGGCGGTGCGCGAGCCCGCGCCCAGCGGCAGCGGCGGGCTTGGCAGCCGTGCGCCGCCCGCAGCTGGAGAGACCGTCACGGACGTGGCCGAGGCTGCAGCACCAGCCGAAAAGGAGGCGGACGCGGCGGACGCACAGTCGGAGGATCGCGCGAGCGAGCACGACGAGGCGGCGGAGCGGGCCTTGTGGTGTGCCGACGTCAAAGGCCTCGTCGAGGAGCTTCGTGCGCTTCGCGGAGACCGAGGCGATCTTCGCGGTCCTGCAGACGGCCGCGCCGCGCCCACAGATGGGGTAGCGGGCACCGCTGCAGCGCCGCCGGACGGGCCCGCTGATGGCGCCGAGGGCGCGGCCCCAGGGCCCCTACGGGGGATGACTGCCCAACCGCTGGCCGCTGCGGCGAGCTGGGCAGGCGACGCGGTGTGCTAATGGTTTCTCGGCGACATGGAGGTGTCGCGAATCCCGAGGCGGTCCGCGGTGAACACTAGCCCAAGGATCGATTTGGGCGCAGTGGCAGGACCCGTTCAGCCGACGCCCGCGGGGACTGTGGCGAGGAACATGCCTCCCTCGGGCGAGGCATGCCCGCTCCAGTGACGTATCTCGTGTGGCTGGCGGGCGTGCTGGCGCGCAGCTGGTTCAAGTTTTGATCTCAATTTTGTGGGGTGTCGGCCACCTCCTCCCTTGTGTTCGGCCCCATCGCCGCACGCGTTGAGGAGCTCGTCGGGCGCCTGGCCACCGCCACTCCCCGCTCTGCGGAGGCCGCATGCCAGATCCGGAGGACTTCGCGGCGGACCCGCTGCAGCCGGGGTGCGCCACTCTGAAGGGTCGGCATTCCTGAGAGCTCCTAATGGGGTGCGGGCCCGCCCCATACCCTGGACGGGAGCCCCATCGGGGGCATACCTGGGAGAGGGGCTACAGGGGCCGCGGTCAGGGGCCCCCACGCCCAGCGCCGCGCAGAGGTGCGCCGCTTCGTCCGCGGTGTTCGCGGGGATGAGTGCGGCGGGCGCGAGAGACCGCGCTCGACCGCGTCTCGGTGTTCTCCAGCTCCTCCTCCTCCTCCTCTTCCTCCTCCTCCTCCTCCTCCTTCCCCTCCTCTCCCTCCTCCTCCCTCCTCCTCCTCCTCCTCCTCCTCCTCCTCCTCCTCCTCCTCCTCCTCCTCCATCTCCACCTTCCCGCCAAGGCCAGAAGACAGCCTGTCTGGATTGGAGGCTTATATTCCGAGCCCCCCACCAAAAGCGGGCCACTTCTCCCCCTGGCCAGCTGCTGCCCCGGTTCTCACGCGGGCCCAGCCCTGCAGCTCCAGAGGCGCCCGCTGGAGGCTCGACGATGCGTGCCCGCTCGGCGCCCTCGCGCCTGGAGTGCCCGGAGGCCCCCGTGCCCCCCCCGCGCTCGCTGCCCCGAGCGCCGCCTGCACGGTTTGACCCGGGGCCGTAGGCGACCCGAGGAGGAGGAGGAGGAGGAGGAGGAGGAGGAGGAGGAGGAGGAGGAGGAGGAGGAGGAGGAGGAGGAGGAGGAGGAGGAGGAGGAGGAGGAGGAGGAGGAGGAGGAGGAGGAGGAGGAGGAGGAGGAGGAGGAGGAGGAGAGGAGGAGGAGGAGGAGGAGGATCAGGAGGAAGAGGCGGGCCCGGGCCCGCTCGGCGCCCTCGCGCCTGGAGTGCCCGGATGCCCCCGTGCTCCCCCCGCGCTTGCTGTCCCGAGCGCCGCCTGCACGGTTTCCCCCGGGGCCGTAGGCGACCCGAGGAGGAGGAGGAGGAGGAGGAGGAGGAGGAGGAGGAGGAGGAGGAGGAGGAGGAGGAGAAGGAGGAGAAGGAGGAGGAGGAGGAGGAGGAGGAGGAGGAGGCGCGACCAGATCGAAACGAGTGCGCAGAGACGGCGGGCAGCAGAGGGCACGAGCAGGGAAAAGGGGCTAGGGCGCACAACGCGACGACATAAAAAAGAGACAGCCGACGGCGGAGGCCGACTGCAGCAATGCACACGTCAGGGGAGGCGTGCAAGCAAAACACTGGCGGAGCACAGCGGGGCTCCGAGCGGAAGAGCACAGGATTGCCCAAGGCAGTCATGGCGCCAGGGCTGGCCGCGGGGACGTTACCCTGCAGTCAGCCACGGCGCGCCAGCACGAGGCGGAGACGTGGCAGCCCGAAGCGGTGAGCGCAGACGCGAGGGGCCCCCAACGGCATCCCCCAGCCTGCGACCACTACCTCGCACCACCCTTCCCCGCCAGACTGGCAGACGAGCAGCAGCGGCGGCAGCACTCGCACGGAAAAATACTCAGGCCGAGAACGTCCGACGCCTGGACGACATGTCCGCGAGAGGCTGCATGTCCCAATCGAAGGCGGGGTCGCAGTGCGCCTTGCAGTGGCCACGGCTATCACAGATGGCACACGGAATGAAGCCGTCCGCAATCTCCTCCCAGAGGTCGTCCAGGAAAGCCACGCTGCTGGAACGTACAAAATACCCAAAGCACCGCAGGAGGTGGGCGTCGGCACTCCTGGTACCGATCGGCGACGGAGCACCCCCATCGCCGCCAGAGGCGGTGGGGACGCCGCTGGCAACAGCCGCGGCAGCAGCCTGCTCGTTCTCCTTCACTTCAACCAACATCCTCAGACGGGTGATCTGGGCCGCCAGCTGCCGATAGCGGCTCTGGATGCCGAGGAGGGCGTCGGTGCGGTCCCGCAGGGCGGCGCCCTCGACCACTCGCCCGCAAGGTGCGGGGTCAGGAACGCCAACAACTCCAGGAGCGGCACGGCGGGATTGGACTGCACCAGCACCGGCTCCAGGAAGAGCACGACCAGGAACACCACCATCAGCACCAGGTGAGACGCCTCCCCCAAGGTCAGCGTGGGCATCACCAGGAACACGGCGGGCGTCACGGAGACCACCAGCACTATCATGAACTTGATCCCCACTGGACGCCCGAGCATTGTGACCGCAACCGCGAGGGAGAAGGTCATCCCGAGGCCCAGCATCGGCACGGGGAAGGCGTATGGCGGCCAGGGAGTCCAGGGAGCCCTCCTCCAGGGAGTCCTCCACCAGGGAGTCCGTCGTGCCTCCGACCCGTTCGGAGACGAAAGGAGCGGCACAGGAATGAAGCACGGCGCGACCTCCAGGATGCCGATGACCGCCCACATCAGCGCGGAGGCCTCCAGGGATGTACACCGCCGCATGGCTGCGCAGTGGTGTGCTCGGAGCCGCCGCGGCCAGAAGGTGCCCAACCAGGGCAGCGCCAGCGGCAGCGGGCATGCAGGTCAGGGCCACGATCTCGGGGGCCACGGCCACGGCATCCTCGCGACCAGGAGTGGCAACCGGTGCGCCGTCAGCGCCGCCAGGAACTGCATCGCCAGGAGCGGGGCGCGCATGGCGGAGCAGCCCAAGCAAGCCGCACGCGCCGACCTGCGCGCGCCGCACCGCCACACACCTCGCGCGCGCGCGGCGGGCGGCCGCAGGGGTCGCACCCAGTGGGCGACACGGCTGCGGCGACATGGGAGATGCACCAGGGCCCGCACAGCGGGCGCCTGGCGACTGGGCTCGGGAGGCAAATCGGCCGAATCCAAAACGCTGGCGGCACAGCACCTATCCCGAGCCTTGAGCCAAAATGGCTACGGAGGAGGAGGAGGAGGAGGAGGAGGAGGAGGAGGAGGAGGAGGAGGAGGAGGAGGAGGAGGAGGAGGAGGACGAGGACGAGGAGGTGGAGGAGGTGGAGGAGGAGGAGGAGGAGGAGGAGGAGCAGGAGGAGGAGGAGGAGGAGTAAGAGGAGGAGGAGACGGAGGAGGAGGAGGAGGAGGAGACGGAGGAGGAGGGGAGGAGGAGAAGGAGGAGGAGGAGGAGGAGGAGGAGGACGAGGAGGAGGTGGAGGAGGGGGAGGAGGAGGAGGAGGAGGAGGAGGAGGAGGAGGAGGAGGAGGAGGTGGAGGAGGTGGAGGAGGAATAGGAGGAGGAGGAGGAGGAGGAGGAGGAGGAGGAGGTGGAGGAGGAGGGACGAGGAGGAGGAAGAAGAGAGGAGGAGGAGGAGGAGGAGGGGGAGGAGGAGGAGGAGGAGGAGGAGGGAGGAGGAGGGAGGAGGACGAGGAGGAGGTGGGGGAGGAGGACGAGGAGGAGGAGGAGGGGGAGGAGGAAATGAGGAGGAGGAGGAGGAGGAGGAGGAGGAGGAGGAGGAGGAGGAGGAGGAGGAGGGGGACAGGTCGCCTGAGCCCTTCGGAGAAACCCTCCAGCGCCGCCAGCCTCGAGCCTGCTGCTCCCGCGCGCACCGCCCTGCGCCTGGCGCCAGGCGCAAGTCGGGCCTGTCCACGTACAGGGGGATTGTCGACGAAAATTATGAAATAATCCAAAATAATCAAAGAAATAATCCAAACATTGTATGGATGTTTTTTTGAGTATTTGTTTTGCCTGTTTGGTGCATTTTTGTAGTATTTTGCATTCTGTGTCGAAAATCCCCCTGTAATTAGGGGGACCGGCCCGACATAACGCCAGGGTATGCCTCCTTTTGCCCGCCGGCCTTCGCGGGGCTGTCTGGAGTCTGGGCGCGCCTGCAGGCCTCAGTACCGTTGTTGATGATTTGCTTTCTTTTTCCTTTTCCTATTCCTCCTCCTTCTCCTCCTTCTCCTCCTTCTTCTTCTCCTCCTCGTACTCCTCCTCCTTTTCCTTCTCCTCCTCCTGCTCTCGCGTCATCGCCGATTTCAACATCCGATGCAACAAGACGAATGGCCTTTGGCCCACCCCACCAACGCGCCTGGATTGTAGGTCATAGGCCTCCAGATTGTTCGTTTGGATGGTTGCCTCTTGGGGCCCTCTTAGAAGGCCTCTTAGGGTCCTTTTGGAGGCCTCCTGGGGCCTCTTGGAGACCTCTTGTGGGCCTCTTGGGGCCTCCTGTGGGCTTCTTGGCTGCGGGCTCGAAATGTTCGTTGGGGGACCCTGTGTGGGACCCCTGTGGGAGCCGTTTCGAGTGCCTCTTTGACCGTCTGGGAGGCCTTCGGAGCGTCTTGGGGCCCTCTTTGGCCTGTCTTGGGGCAGTCTTGATCGTGCACTCCTCTGTCGGGCCTAGGGCCTAGGCGGAAACACACGCTGACATGTGGATGCACTGCTCCTTCTGCTCTCATCATTATTATGATCCTCTGTCTTCATCCTCTCCCTCCCTCTTGTTTTGTCTGCCTCCTCCCTCTTCTCCTCCTTCCCCCTCACCCTCCTTCTTATTGAGATCCTGGGGGATACCAGCTATACCCTATACACCAACTCCGTCGTCAGGTTCATCTTGGAAGTAGGATTGATGCATACGTCGTCCTGGCCAAGCTTCGACTTCGACCGTGTACACACCTTGGCCAGAATTGGCGTTGGTTTATGCTTGGCGTCTTGTTGCGGGTGTGGCGGAGGACTTGCCGAACTATGCCCAGTTCAACGTGCCCATATTCAGCTTGCCGCAGGAGTGGTTGTGGTGCGAGTCGTGGTGCTCGCAGGATCTCCCCCTGTGGGTCCCCTGTAGGGAAGCAGGATGAGACCGCGGAGCAGGGAGATCGGCCAAGAGGGCGAAGGAAGCAGGAGAGGAGGGTCATGGGGACTGGGAGAAGAGGAGGATGAGAAGATGAAGAGTATGGTAGAACGGGGAGAGGTTGAAGCGAAGGAGGAGGAGGAGGAGGAGGAGGAGGAGGAGGAGGAGGAGGAGGAGGAGGAGGAGGCCTGTTTCGGCTGTCTCTAAGAGACACGGGTAGACCACCATCACCAGAAACCGTTGTGGAGCGGATTTCGGTGGGCGGGGAGAGTCAGCCCCGCGTCCCAAAGCGGGGGGCGAGATATGGCCGTGTTGTCGTGGAGTCTTGCCCATCACTCTTTGCTCAACTCCATGGGGGCTGTCCTAGCGAAGCTGGGCCCCTGAGGGCTGGCAGCCCTGAGTGGGAAAGCGGATTCCCTTTTGCAGTGGTCTGCAAAATGGCAGGGGTTTTCTGTGATGGATATCTCGGCCAAGCCCCACACAGCGGAACGGGCACGAGTATCCCGTGGCATCAGGCAACCATTGAGATGCCCCTATTGGCGAGACCGCTTCCGGGGTCAGATCCAAGCGGTTTTCGGTAAGGCCTTGCACATCGATCCAAGATAGCGGAGCTGATCGCTTGTGTGGGCGGTCTCATGCCCCTCATGTTTCCTCTTGGCGGTGAGGAGGAGAATGAGGAGGGGGGAGGTGGGGATGGGAGAGGAAGGGGAGGAGGCGGAGCCCGTCCTGCCTCTTCTCCTCCTCCTCCTCCTCTTCTTTCTCCTCCTCCTCCTCCTCCTCCTCTTCCTTCTCTGTCGCCTGTTGTGACCCGCCGCCCCCACGCCTCGTCACACAGAGTACGCCGGCAACGAGGAGGATGAGGAGGAGGAGGAGGAGGAGGAGGAGGGAGCAGAGGGGAGAAGGAGGAGAGGGGGGGGGGGATAAGGGAGGAGAGAGCCGGAAGAGAGGATGGAGGGGGATGCGAAGGAGCAACAGGAGGGATGAGGGGGAGAAGGGAGATGGATGGGAAGAACGGAGGAGTAAGAGGCGTGAGGGAGGAGCCGGGGGGGCATCGTCTGTAGCCCATCGGGTATGGTTCCCCCCTGTGGGCGGAGCTCCTCTCTCCGACCTGCAGGCCCTACAGAGGGCCCTGATTAGTAGGTCGACCCCGACAAATCAAGGGTACCCTTATGTCCTGTGCCTTCTGCATTCCTTTGGCCATGTGGCCCTCGGAAGGGTCTTGTGCTCTCTCGCGTGTCTTGTCCAATCAAGTCCGACTGTATGCACGAGCCTGCTCAGCCCGGGAGGCCCTGAGGACAGCGCCCATAGGACTTGCCCTCAGGGAGCCCAGATGATATGCAGAGAGGCGGAGGGCTCGTATGGGCAGAGAAGGGTTTTCGGGCAGGGAGAGCGCAAAGGGTGCCCTCCGGCCCACGACTCTGGGTGCGCGCGCGAGCTTGCAGTCCTCTACGGTAAGGTCGCGTCGTGTCGACCAGCGGCGCTTCCGCCGCCAGCGTTCAACGTTGAACGCTGCCAGCGACCCAGAATCGATCGATGTTGAACGATCCGACGTTTCGGAAATGGCCGATCCTTCAAGGTTGAACGATCCCCACGGTGTCAGGAACCAACGTTGGGCTCGTCACGACACGAATCTGCCGTACACCCTTCTCGTTCGCGGCGCCAGCACGCGTGGACGAAGTTCGCCCTGAGCTGGCAACCAGCCCGTGCGCACCCTGCGCGGCCCGCAGCGCCCACAGGAAGAACCACTTGCGCGGCCCGTGCGGCGCAGTCTGCACCGCTTGTCCTGCCCGCCCAAGCAGCCCAGCGGCAGAGAACGGCAGTCGGGGAGGGAGAGGGGGGAGGGGGGGAAGAAGGGAACGGCGGGGGCGCGGCGACACGCGGTCCGCGCACAGGCCGCCCGAATTCCGAAGTCGAGTCCGGCGGGCCTGGGCGCTGCACCAGGCGCGCGCGCAGCGCCGCCCTCCAGTCGGCCCCCCCGGCCTCGCAGCACTCGCGGCCAGGCGCTGCAGGCGGCCTTCGGTGCACCGCGGGGATTGCCGCGGTCAGTAAAGCTCCGCAGGGCAGGCGGCGCGCGCGCGACGCACCGGTGCGCGGTGGGAGCGCCACGTGGCTCGTCCTGAAGACGCCCACCCGAGAACGGGGGCCAGTCCAGGGCCCCGTTTGGATCCGATCGGTCCGATTCGGCACAGAGTTTGTCCGATCCGATCCGAGTCGATGCCGACTTCCTGGAGAGGCGATGCGGCCCGAGGCTTGCATGGCGCTGTTGTGCATCCTGGCGCAGGCCGGTCCGATTCGATGCCGATTCCGGGCCGATGCGGCCTGAGCCGATGCTGACCGATTTTTCCAGTCACGGTGCAATGGGAGGACCTCCGTCCGCAAGTGGTAAGATTAAGCCGGGCGTGCCCCTCTACAGGAGGAGTATCCAAGAGTAGTCAAACATAGTCTGGGGTCGATTTTTTAGTATATTTGATCGCTTCGCTCATTCCGCCGGCCCTCGAGCGCTCTATGGGGCCTCTTTGAAGCCTCTTGGGGGCTTCTTTGGGGCCTCCTAGGGGCCTCTTGGGGGCCTCTTGGGGGTCTCTTGGGGCTCCTTGGCGGCGTCTTGGGGCCCCCTTGGGCCTCTTGGGGGGCTCTTGGAAGCCTCTTGGGGCGGGGTAGTCGGGTGCACCCCCCTCGGAGGCCACGATCCTCGTGAGGGGTGTCGAAAAAAAGGCCCTCAAAACCATCTCTGAGTAGACCTGCTCGGGCTGCGGTCGGGATACTTTTCGCCGGGGGACCCCCAGGGGCCGCCCCGCGCGCGCGAACTAGAAGTATTGTTAACCAGTTACCAGAGATCTTAGCACGCCTCTGGCCCGTTGGGCCTGCGAATTTTTGACTATTTTTGAATATGTTTTTCGGGTATGGCCAGGACCCCAGGTAAGGGGACCCGGTTAGTAACCTCTTTACGTCTTTAGTTTTGGTCCCCCCCCTGGAGCTCTCCGCGGTGAATAAACTTGTCCCGAAACTCGTCCGCTCCCGAAACCTCTCCTCCTCCTCTTCCTCCTCCTCAAAGTGCAGCTCTCGCCATAGCGCCGCGCACATTCGTCTTAAAAGTTTGCAACAGTTTCAAGGATGGAGGGCTCGTGTTGTTCAAAGTGCAGATCAAGCGCGCCGCGCACTCTCGTCGTACAAGTTTGTAACAGTTACAAGGATCGAGGGCTGGTGTGGTTCAAAATCCAGCTCTCGCCTTAGCGCCGCGCACATGCGTCTTCGTCTTCGTCGTCGTATCGCTGTCGTAGTCGTAATCGCACACGTACTCGTTATCGTCTTCGTCTTCGCCTTCGTCGTCGGACCGCCCGAACTATAATTATTTTCCGCTATTGTCGCGTCGGGTCGTTTTTCCGAGTTGTCAATGAATTCACCCGAAAGAGATTTATTTTCCATCTACTGGCCAGGGGATTTCTAAAGACCTATCGGGGTTTGTAGGGCCCTTGGGCCCTGAAATTAGCCAGAATAACTAGTGGAACGGGCGGGGGGGGGGCGTCCCCCAGTACACATCACTGAACCAGGTCCCACTAAACCCAGTTTTGCTAACCGAAGCCCCCCCGTGCAGGAGGACGTGCCCGACCTAAGGGTAAGATGCTGTAACACACCCCAGGTCCCCTCCTCAGGAGCCCCCACACACGCTTTGGTGACCCCCCATTGGAAGACGAGCGCCCGAGGGGCCTGCGATTCGGACACGGGCTCCGTTTTGACAAGGAGCTGCCCTGACGAACGCGAGTGGCCCAGGCAGCTCGAGGGCATGCCCAGCGACAGCTCCGTTTTGGGAAAGGTCCGCCGCCTTTTCGTGGGACTGCCGGCCGAGCTGCACATCGGGCCGTGCCTGTGGACGAGGGTGCTCGGGCGAGGCCCCCGGCTTGATGAAGCGAGGTGCAACCGGGCCCTCAAGCCCTCCCCTCTAGGTGATCGTTTTTGTTGATTCATTGTTTTGCCGATCGGCGCGGGCCCCAAAACCCCCCCTCCCCCCCATAGAGTAGATCTTGGCTGTTTTTTGGCGCCTGTTTCGAGCGGGTGGAGTCTCCCCCAGAAGCGGCACTCTTGGAAACAGCAGCACTAAGCAGAGGCCTGGAGCCACCCCCCCCCCCCTCCCCGCCCCTTCCGCCCAATGTCGAAACGCCGAACTAAAAAACGCTCACCTAGGCCTCCTAGATGGGGTCGGAGTAGATGGGTCGGAGGATCGCGCCGCATCGTCGATGCATCGCCGATGCGGCTCGATGTACAGCCCGCTTTGCTTCACGCCGACGTCGACGATGCATCGCCAGTGCATCGCCGATGCATTGCCGATGCATCGCCGATGTATCGGCGATGCGGCGCGATCCTCCGACCCCATCTACCCGGGCTCAGTCTAGGAGGCCTTTATCCTTTCCCTTCTCCCTCCTCCCCGCCCGTCTTTCTCCCCGTCTGATGTCGCTCTGAACGGATGTAGTGGTGGCCCGTGGCGCCGCAGAAGTCATGCAGCGCCAGGCTGCCAGTGCTCGCACGTGCGCATCGCAGCGTTGCCTTCTGTGCTTCTTCCTCCTGTGCGTGCGTTGGCCCCGCGCGTTCCTCCTCTTCCCTCTCCCGCTCCGTCTTCTCCCCTTGCCCTGTGATGTTCCAACCTACTTTAGCTTTGAGCACCAGAATCAATTTCGAGCACCAGGAGAAAAAGTACCGAAACTCGAGGATGTTCAAGTGTCGGGCCCTGGGAGACACTGTTTCGACACTGTTTCGACACTCTCTCGACACTCTTCCGGGCCCTCGAAATCATCTCTGGCATGTGGTCCTTAAGTGCGATGGGAGCAATATATCCCTTGCCCTCGCCTTCCATTGCCCCTGTGTCTCGTGCCGTCTTCTCCCCCTCCCTCTCCCCCCCCCGGTGGCGTCCCTGCTCCGTCTCCCGGTCCCTCCTCCGTCCGCCCAGGCTGACCTCTCCTGTCGCCTTCCGTCCCCTCTCTCGGAATCCACGGCCCCTCCCGGGGTGAGGCCGTGCTACAGGGAGGGGGTACAGAGGACAGAGTGCCCTGCACAGCTTGGAGGAATATCGTGAGCTCGGGATGGGTCGCCAGACCGCCGTATGCACAGATAGGCAGGATCTGTGCTTCAGCGTTCGCTTCACGACCCTCTCAGCAGAGACCCACGCTGGAATCCAAACCCTCTCCTCGCCTCCCCTCGGTTCCTCGGCGCCTCGCTCCCCCGTGTTTCTTCTCCGGTGTCCTTCGCCTGGCCCGCGTGGCTGCGTCGGCCCGACCCCTTGGTCCGCATGGAGAGCTGCGCGGGCCGGCGCAGCGACGGGACATGCTGCATCACGTTTAAGTCGGGCGTGCCCCTCTACGGCAGGGGTCTACAAAAGTAATCCAAAAATCGTAGGGAGACAATCTTTCTAGGTGTATATATATATACACGTGTATGTTTTTGATTACTGTAAGTTCGCCAAACATCCGCCTGTAGGAGGACATGCCCGACCTAACATTACGGTTTGTTTTCCATTTTGTTGCACTTTGGTACCGCCCTGGGCGTACGTGTTGACGAAATCCCCAGCGAAAACAAAATTTGGAAAGAAGTTGCCATTCACCTGTTTGACTGTTGCGCCGTTCTTCAAGCAGTGTCGAAGCGTCCTGGCTTGCCTATAAGCCCGCCAAGGAAGGTTCTAAGAACCTTGTGTGGATTTTTGGATGTTCAGAACATGTCGTGGTAGGCCTATAGGACAGAACGGTCGGTCCATGTTCAAGTTCTACCCCGCCGTTTAAAACTGAATCCTGAAACGCTAGCCCTAGTGTGAAAAGGAACCGCCCTCCATTCGTGTGACTGTCGCACCGTGCTACGCTTCGGGCAGTAATGTTCAAGGACGTCTCACGCGTAAACAAATGTTGAACAGGAGCCCCCCTTCATCCCTGCAGTTGCCGTACACTTGTATGACGAAAGAACAGGGCGTTACGACGAGAGCCATATTTGACACCGGGCGTCCCTATATCTTGCTAGCGATAGGCAGCATCGCGCACAAATGTACGTAGTGTCCAAACGAGAGCCACATTTGAAAGCGGGCTGTCCTCCATCCTGGCAGTTGGTGTAAACATGTGTAAAACAGCTGTGCTCTAGGCCGATGTGATAGTCACATGTTGATGACGATTCGATCTCAATGTGTGAACCTTGTGGTGTATCTTTACCTTCGGAGTCATAAGCTGTCAGGACGTATCAGGCGATGTGCCCGACACGTCTGGTAGTGTGACGGGGGAGGAGGAGGAGGAGGAGGAGGAGGAGGAGGAGGAGGAGGAGGAGGAGGAGGAGGAGGAGGGGGAGAGTGACGAGAAAGAGGAGGGGAAGGAGGAGGATGACATGGAGGAGTAGGAGGAGGAGGAGGAGGAGGAGGAGGAGGAGGAGGAGGAGGACATGGAGGAGGAGGAGGAGGAGGAGGACGAGGAGGAGGAGCCGAGACGCGGCGCCGCACGGAGGAGACGAAGCCGCTTGCCAAGGCGATCGACCTCTGCCAGAACCCCAAGACCAAGGAGCCGAAGACGGATATGGCGCCGCCCCCGGCCAGAGGTTCGATTGTCGAGGTTTCTCCTATTTTTGAAGCCGTCCGAGAGCGGGGTGATGACCAGGGGGGGATATCATGGCTGGGGCCATGATGTCTCCCCAGATTTCATGGCCCCTCTCCTTCTTCCAATGCGTCCCCCGGTCCCCCCTCTTCCGCGCATATGCCTCGGGCCATGGTTTGCGACCCCCCCTCTTGGACGCCCCCCCTCTTGAACGCCCTGATAGTTGAAGTCCTCGTCTGCGCCTCTGGAGCCTCCTGGTGACATCCTGGTGCCTCTGGTGCTACTTCCACGGAAGCCTCCGGGACCCGCGGGGGCCTGCTCGGGGGAGGGTAGGGGTTCCTCCGCCTGCTCCTCCTCATCCTTCTCTTCGTCCTCCTCCCCGTCTTCCCCCTCCTCCCCCTTGTCCTCCGCCTCCGCCTCCTCCTCCTCCGCCTCCTCCTCCGCCTCCTCCTCCTCCTCCTCAATAGCCTTCTCTCCCTGGTATTGCGCACAACAGAGCGCACACTGCTAGGTAGTGTGCTCGCAGTGTGTTCTGCTCGGTGCGGTTCGACTCGGCCCGATGTCGCCTCGCCGCCGCCTCCCGGTCCTCCTTGCCTATGCCTTCGGAGGGTTCCCTCGTCCCCACGCCTGGGCGCGCCTCGGAGATGGGGTCGAAAGGTGGTGCCTAGGAGGCGTTTGGGAGGCTGTGTCTGACCAGAATGTCTTCGTGGAGGGGAGGAGCGGGGACGGGGTGCGGCGAGACGACGGGCGGGAGAAGAAAGGCGCGAAAAAGGAGGAGGAGTGAGGAGGGGCGAGGAGGAGGAGGAGGAGGAGGAGGAGGAGGAGGAGATTGCGATTGCAATGGCGCTGAAAGCGGTGACCATGAGCAAGCCTGGGCGCATGACACGCTCATCCCCTCACGGGAAATTCGTACCTGACTTGGGTGGGATTCCACGCGACAGGCGAGACAAGGCCTCCCGCCCTTCTCGCAGAGGGCTCCACAAGCAAGACAGTACAGCACACTTTGACAAGAGGCGAGGGTGTGGGATGGATGGACAGATGGAAAGAAAGGATGATCAGAGGGAGAGCGGCGCGCCGGGATATCCGCCACCACTAGCGGAGGCGGCTCGGCGCGGGGGTCCCTCTGGTCCTGGGGAGTCCACTCCCCTGACACCTAGCCGAACCCGGACAGAGGAATACACACTTTCGGCCAGAATTGCGACACAGGTTCTTTTCGTGAAAAAGATTGGGCACATCCTGAACAGCAGCCAACCAACGTCTTTGTATAGCCTCCGAACTCGAGATGCCCGTCATCCTACGGGCTGCCGCGAGACTTTTCTGTTCGAGAGTCTCGCGGGAACAAGTGAGAAGTACGTCGCGCTGGATGGCAAGAAGGCGCGGCAATATCTTCTCTTGGAGTGCGTCCGCGGCTTGGACCGCTTCAATATCCTGTGATCCCAACTGGCCCCTCCGGGCTCCTTCGTTAACACAAAGGTCGGCTGCATTATTCAAAATGAGTTCCACTCTCGAGATCTGTATGTCTTCGGTTTTTGCCCGGGAGGGGTGGGATTGTGTCCAACTGAGATCAACCATGCCCGAACGCGTCCCAAGACGAGCCCAAATTTTGGCCCGTATATTCAACATACTACACTTACTTCAAACATTATGTTCAGGAGACTTGCGAAAACTTTGCACCGCTGGGAGATATTCAGAGTTCACCTAGATAACACCCGTTGTCATTGCAAGCAACAAATAAAACGGCATACAGCTCAGAGCGCGGTGAGCTCTGAGAAGGAGGAAGTATTGTTCCAAATGTACCACCCGCCGATTCAGATTCGTTGGCATGAAGCATAACCGCGCTCCAACTACACCTCTTTAGTCTCCAGTATTTCGCTTCGCTGCCCCCCGACCCATCGATCCCCCAAGCGCCGCCCGCCACAGGCAGGCCCCTTAGAGAGCTCCAGAGGCCCAGACAGACGACAGAGGTGTTGGGAGCCCTTTTACTACCTGATCGGGCGACATCAATCCTCGACACCAGAGGGAGGTAAGGGAAGTGCTCTCATCGATCGCAATCTGGGACAAGCTACCTGTGGCCCGGACAGCAGCATCGTCCAGGGCGTGGTTGGCCGTGCATTGCCAAAAACGATGCACTGGCGTCTCTGGTTGAAGACCGCACCTGGGACATAAAGGAGTCGCTGCGTACCCTGCCTCAAACAGGCGGGCTTCGGTCCAAAAGCCTCCAGCGAGTGCATTACGCAGAATAGCTTGGGGTTCGGAATCAGGTTCCGACCAAACTGTTTCAACGGCCGCCGAGGCACCGAGAAATCAACTCCCTCCTGGACGCCAGCCCCAGAGTAATGCCCCGCTGCTGTCTATCAGATCCACTGGGTGCAGGTAAGCTGGAGGGCCCTCCAAAGGAAGAACCGAAAGTCCAGGGTGTCCACCTTCAGAGAGAAACCGAACCAGTCTTGCCACTCGCAGGGGGAAGCGGGGGCCCACTGAATAATATGAGAGGGTGGCGACCGTCTCCGTCACAGGCCCATGCGCCCGCCGCCAACAGCAGCTGGCGGGATACCCAAGAGGAGGCCAACGGCAGCAACCCAAGCATTCTGAACACGCATGCGATCTTGGGGGCCCAGCTCGCGCCACAAGTCTGCGAAACTGGGGAGCTGTTCGCGCCGCAAGCGGAACAGGGGATCGCCCGAATTACTAGACACCAAGGCCAAAACTGTCGTCGAACAAGAGCCTGTGGCCCACTACCCAGAACATCGGCCCGATTGGCCCCGCGCAGCTTGCAACTGGCGCGGCGACATGCCCACCAGTTGATGACCCTGGGCCCCGACAGACAAAACGCCAGGTCTGTGCAGCTTGGACGCCCTTCGGCAAATGCGGGAAAGGGTGGCAACCTTGCTCGCGCGTCGCCGCGCTCCAAGCCTCCGACGTTTGACCTCAGGGACCGCCCGCTTGCCTCCAGCCGTCGCACGCGACCCCGGATCCCGAGCATTTGACTGACAGCGGGTGGGAAGTCCCCAGGCTCCTAGTGCTGATCGTCGGCCCAGGCAGCTCGATCTCGCGCGCGGAGTGCGTAGCAGCTGGCAGAAGATGCATCTGGAGCTCGTGCTCCGAGCCAGCCACATTCTGCGCAATGCCGTCGGCATGCGCCCTAGTGACCACCCTCGAAATGTCGCCATCGAATTGGTACTGACAGGCCCCCAAGGCGTCATACACATAAATTTTGACCCCGGCCATGCTCGGGGGGCAACCTGGAAGGGCCCCCTGACCCGCTTCCAACGCGCGGGACATTTTGCCGTCAACCTCCAACGTGCGAGGAGGCGCGTGGATCAGCGTGCCCAGATACAGCAGATGGGGTGGGCGCTTCACCTGAAGGGCGAGCCTAATGTTCAGTCTCGGATTGTCCAGGCCACAGAAATGGATCCCCCATGGGCGGCACATTCGTGGTATAGCTCACGAGTCAGCGTCGCTACCAGGGCGGGCGATCCTCTGACCGCCGTATCCCAGAACGCAACGTGCTCCGCAGTCCACTTGTCAATGTCTGTCCCCCGAAGTTCGGTGCACGAGCGGTAGAGGGCGGGGCACGTGCAGATGTGTCGCTCCGAGGACTTGGGCGAGGGCGCCATTCGACCCGGGGGGGTCTGTTCAGGCCAGACCACACGCCCCATCGCAGAGTGAGTAAAGTCACGCCATTGCATCCAACGCATCAGCTGGAAGCTCAGCGACAGCGCGAGGCCGCCACCCGTCGACTCCGACGGCGGTGGTGGCAGAGAAAAACCGACAAACTTGGATACCTTGAACAGTGAGAGGGGGGGGGGGCTCTTGGGCGGCTTCCAACGCGACACCGCGGAGGTCAGACATGGCGTCACTTAGCTACAACACATCTTTGTGAGAGACCTGCCAAAAGCCCTCCCGCAGCTGGGCCCGATGATCCATCATTTCTCCAGGCAACTGTTTACCCCCTCCTGGGGCCTGCAAAAATTCAACCACACTTCAAGTAACTTTCCAGCCGCGGTGATCTCAGGTCTCTACCAGGCGATCGACCTCTTGCGCATCAGCCCAGGCCTGATAGGAAGATTGGCCCACCACGGGACAGGCTGAGCGGCGGGCAGGACGGGCGAGAACTCGCAAACCCGAGAGATCAGATCCATGATCAAGCCGTTGACACGGCACTCGGTGGAGTCTCGCCGAAGACGAGCGCGAAGCTCAAACAGCGTGGCCGAGAATCTCGATCAGAAGGCCCGCGCTGGATTGCGACGCGCCGTTGCCATTCTTCCCCTCTGTGCGATGGGCCACGTGACAGGCTGAAGCGCAGCGCCTGCCCCCCCCCCCCCCCCGCACTTCCTTCCATCGTCGTGGATCGCCGCGCAGGCGCGAGAGAGAAACGCGCGCTCGGTAGCGCGCGACCAAAGGGAATACTGCACAGATGCCCGCTCGCCCAGGTGCTCGAAAGCATGGGGGGCGAGGCGCGCCAGCTGCACAGGGCACTCCGTCCTCAGGTCCTCCTCGGTTGCATTCATTTCCTGCGTGAGGTAACGGCGCCGCGGAAGATCAGGTCCACGACGCACTGGGATGTCTTGTGGGCGGATGCGACGGCATAGCTTCTGGACCAACACACGGCGGGCCAATCGGATCATGAGGCACCGGTGGGTTCGGAAGGTTGAACGCTCATAAACACCATTTTGCACCAGGGGGCCAAGTCCTGAGAGACCGACGCATAGTCGATAATGGTGCCAGACCCTTGCAAACATGCAAAGTCGATCCCCAACGCCCCCAACGGGTGCCATAATTCCAGCATGATCCGACTGCGGATGCCCATAAGGCCACATAGCTTCCACATCGACCTTGAAGTCGCCAGCCAACATCCAGGGAATCCCGAGAGCGCAAACGAACCCAGCGATACCCCGCACGTTGGGCAGGTTTTCCTCCGCGGCTCTCAGGCGCGAGACAAAATGACAAACTCCAATCGCTGGGGCAGCCTTTTGAGTTTTCAGCTCGCATGGGCCAAACAACGCTTTAAGTACTGGCTCCTACTGACTGCCACCCCAACGCCCCCGCGCGCCCCCCCCCCCCCCACCCCCCACCCCCGTAGGAACTCCTGCCTGCAGATGGGGCCCCCAGCCCATCGCGGCGATCTCACGTTTAGCAACGGGCACTGCACGCCGCTGCAATCGATGCTCACAAAACAAGAAAGCATCCGACTGGGCCTGACCTCGGACGCAAAGTCCTCGGCAGCCTTCGGCCACGACGTGATCTTACAAAACGCCAGGCGAACTCTTTTCTCATACTGGTCAGTAGCACATTGGGGGGGGGAGACGATCGCCTTGAGGGTCAGAACAGACGAGGAAGGCAGTGCTATAGAGGCTGTCCTCCAGGAACGGGTACAGCTACAGCCTGACTGAGCAGCTCGACACGCCGCGCGTTGATCTGCTCCGCGGCGGCGCGCAGGCGCCTGGCGGCGCGGTTCGCGCGAGCGAGGATGAGGGGCCCCAGACGATTTTGTTCTTCAGCACTGAGGATAGGTTCCTGGTCTCGCTTCCGAAGTGTACGAAGTTCGTCGTCGCCAGCTCTTGCGTCGCTGCCATCTGCGTCGCTGCCATCGTCGCTGCCAACATCATCTGCGGCGCGTTGGATGGCGGCACGCATGGTCACGAAGGCTCCCGCAGGCCTGCGGGCACGCTGTGCTCGCGAGCCCAGGCCGCGAGCTCCTCGGCGGACATGGCGGCGAAGTCGGACGGCTCGACCACCATGGGGGCAGGCGCAGCAGCTGCGCCGCCCGGATCACCAGCGCTGCCTGGGAGGTCGCCAGGCGCCGCAGGAGCCGCGCCCCCGACAGGGCGCGCAGGCTCAGCCGCCGCGCGCGCGGCAGCGGGGGGCGCGGCCCTCTGCTCGCTCTGGCGCGCGGCCTCGGCGGGTGCCTCCTCCGCCTTCGCCGGCTTCCAGACCTCAGGGTTGAAGGCTTGCATCTCACGGTCCGCGTCGCGGTGGGCTTGCCGGGCGTTGGCCTGCGCCTCCTCGGCCTCCCGCAACGTGTCGCGAGCCGCGTCGAGCTGCTCGCGGATTTTCTGGGCCTTGGTCCGCTTCTGCTCGGACTCTTGGCGCGCCAATCGAACCTGCGTTCGACGCGCGCGGCCGCATTCAGCTGCGCAGGCGCGTGGGCCGCCGCGGGCGGCGCAGGCTGCGCCGCCAAGTCGCCCAAGGACTCGCGGGGCCCAGGTCGCGTCGCCACCAGGGTGGCCGCGGCGGCCCGCAGCTGCTCGCAACGCTGGCCACCAGCAGTGGCAGCGGGAGCGGCGGCAGATCCACGCCCGCCGTCATCTGGGGCGCCGCGCGCCACGTAGGCCTCACCACACTTTGAGTGCACCTCGTGCCCACGACTCGCGTATTCCCTATGGTTGCAGCATGCGCGCACGTGATATGGCTTCTGCTTGCGCCGACGGCGCCACTCACCTTGCTCGCCCCGCTGTTCAGGCTGAAACACTGCGCTCCCAGGCTGGCCCCGATAGTCCCAGTCCGCTGACCAGAAGTCCCGCGGCGCTACGGTGGAGTGGGAGCCATGGCCACGGACGAGCGCGAAAGGAAGGAATCGTCACGAACATGGAACGCTCTGCTCCGACGCGAAAGCGGGATGCGGAAGCCCCAAAGCTAATCGCCGATTCTTAGGCGCCCATCGCCTTTCACAGCGTTGAGTCTTGAGCCAAAATGGCTACGGGAGGGGGGGGGGAGGAGGGGGGGGGGAGGAGGAGGAGGAGGAGGAGGGAGGAGGAGGAGGAGGGGAGGAGGAGGAGGAGGAGGAGGGGGAGGGGGAGGAGGAGGAGGAGGAGGAGGAGTGGCATCCGTAGCCGTCTGGCTCAAGCTGGCTCTAGCCGTCTGGATCGAGCCCTCCCTGGCGCAGAGCCAGCGCTCACCGCCCTCCCTGGACCGCCAAAGGTCGCTCGGCGGGAAGATTTCGGCCTCTCCAGCTCGCGCGATTGCACAGTCGCGGCGCGCGCGGGCTGGCCCAGCGGAGGCGGCGGCGCGCCGGGGGCGGCGGGCTTGGGGGGGGGGCGGCAAAGGCAGAGCCGCTCAGTCGCCAGCCAATTGGAGGTGCCAGTGCGGTTGCGGCGAGAACAAGGGCGAGTGGACGCGGTGCAAGCACTGCGGCGCCCCCAGGGTGGAAGGCGAGATCTTCGCGCCGCAGTCGGAGAGCCCGCCAAGCAGCTCCACCCTCGGAGGCGACGGGCTGCGCGCGCCACCTGTTCCTCCTGGGCTGCTTGCGCTTCGCATTCCTGCTGGAGGCACCCCGCCTGCCGCTGGACATCCACTGCCGACAGGGCAGGCCCGAGGCGGAGGCGGCTGCGGCGGCGGCCCCGGCCTCAGTGGCCTCAGCGAGCAGGGGTTGCAGAGCGTGGAGCAGCTGGGAACCGAGACCATGAACAGCCAGCTCGTCCAGTCTTGCAAGTCCGAAAGGGAGCGTAGGGCGCGCCGAGGCCAAGGGGCACGCGCCTCTGCTGGCGCGGTCCATGCGCGCCCGCTTGCGCTCGAGTCGCAGCTCTCGGCTGCCGCTGAGCGCCTGGGGGCGATCAACCAGCCCCGCGATCAGCAGACGAAGATCGCCAGCGTGCTCGCGGGGCAGGCGGAGCGTACAAGTCCGCGGTGCACGCGCCCCATGAGCGCACGGTTGGCCAGTCGGATCTTGCTGGAGGCGCGGCGCCAAAGCTACGGCGCGGAGCTGCTGCTCGAGGATGAAGGCATCTTCGGCTGGGAGGAGGTTGCTGGCCATCGAGTGAGGATAAGAACCAGTCGGCAGAGCGCAAGAAGCTCCTCGCTGAGGGGCTCAAGTCGGTCACCCAGAACCTTTTCGGCGAGGTGCGGCAAAAGGCTGAGTCTCTGGTCAAGCAGCATCAGGAACACATCAACCGCATGTCCAAGAAGCGCAAGCCCGAGTTGCGGGAGGCTGGCGGTGCTGCTGCAATGGCGTCGGAGGCAGCAGAAACCGCGGCAACACAGGCTGCGAGCGCGACTCCTTCCAGGGTTCCGAGTTCAGGTGCTGAAGTGCGCGCGCAGCGTGGGCCCATCGTGCGTGCGCAGGCGGCGCTTGGCAGCCTGCGGGCGGAGAAGCCGCTGTCTCTTTAGCACTGCTGGTGGCGTATCTGTGAGGGTGGAAGGGGCTCTCCGCCCCCTGCCCCTTGCCCGCCCCCCCCCCCCGGCCCTCCTCCCCCCCGCTCCCCCATGCCGCCTTGCGTCGCGAGTTTGCGATGCAAAGTGCCAGCGCCACCAGTTGGGGTCGCCTGTGCATTTTCTTTGCGAATGAGACGCGCGCCGGCGCCCTCTTGCTCCAGGAGGTTGCCGGGGCGCCAATCCAGGCTAAAGAGGTTGAATCTAGATTGTCTAAGTTGGGCTGGCAGCGCAGCCTTAAACCATCCCTGGTTACCCAGGAAGGCGGGTTTTCTGGAGGTGTCGCCGTCGGATGTCGTCATTCGTTCGGCATGAGACTGCCGCCTGGGGCCCGCGTTTCCTATCTGCCGAGCCCCCGGCGAGTCCACGCATGCTGGGCCAATGCCTATGCTCTACTTTCCGACGGGGGGGGGGCGCACTAGGGGTTGAAGGTTCGCTCCTTCTGGCCAAGCTGGGGGAGTTGCTCCACGGGTGGAAGTTGCCATTCGTCATGGGGGGAGATTGGAACTGCGCTCCGCAAGCCGTGCGCGAGTGCGGATGGGATTCCAAGCCCAGAGCGACAATCTTTGCGCCCAAGCTTCCCACTTGCCGGGGAAGGCTCTGGAATGGATTGTCGACAATCTTTGCGCCCGAGTTCCCCCTGTGGAATTGTCTGGGAGGTTCTTGACTTCTTCATGGCGCCACCTGGTCTGGCCAGTTCTGTTCGCGAAATTCGACGTAGTAAAGCCTCTACTCTGAAGCCTCACTGGGTGGCGCAGTTGGATTCCAGAGATCGGTGTGCCATTCCTGAAGTCCCTGTACTTGTAAGCCCCAAAAGCTTCCCTCGTGCTAGGTCTGAAGTTCCCCATGGCCCTCCTGGTCCCCCTCTGTGGTTCGGGGCTCACTGGCTGACCGTCTCGAAGCTGAATATGACCCCGGCTCCTGCAGACCTTCTACCAGGAGTTCTTAGGCCTGTACAAGGATGAGATGTGTAGGGCGTTTTGCTTGGATGGGGAACTCGGAGATAAATGCGCGGCAGGGCCAAAGGGGCCAAGACCCAGATGCCCCCTGGGATTCAGACCATTGGCGGGCCGTATCCTGCGGGGCGTTATTTGGCGAGGGGCTGGAGATCGGCCCACATCTGGCTCTTGGAGCTGCGCTACATACGTTTGACGGGAGCCTCTTGGCGGGGGCATGATACGCAGTGTACATTGAACAAGACTGTCAGGGGCCTTCACACGCTTCGTGGAGATGCTGAGCGGTTGGCCCGGCGTCCGTCTCGGTCAGCCCTCGGGCAAGCACCAGCGCAGCAGCTTCACCATCTTGCTATTGATGCAGGGCGCGCTGCAGACCGTCTGGAGCGCGCCCGAGTTTCGCGTCGCCAGACTGTCTGGAGGAGCTGCGCCAGATAAGCTGTTGCCAATGGGGGTTTTGGTCATCGCTGCACCAAGTCCCCCTCAGGTTGGATCCACTTTAGTTTTGATCTCGACCAGGCTCCTCCAGGACCTAGCCAAGTTTTGGACCGCGCCTGGAGTGCACCATCCAGATGCGGACCCTCTAGACTATCTGGAGCAGCACATCGCCTCCGTCTCGGCGTGCGACAAGGAGCGCATGCTAGACTGGAAGTTCGAGCCCGCGGCCATCCGTGCGTGCTGCAAGAAGTTCAAGGTCATATCTGCCCTCGGAGCTGATTGCATTCACCCTCGGGACCTCCTCTTGGTTAGCTTTGATTGTCTTGGGGCTCTTTCGGGCCTCTGGAAGGCCATCCTCATGTTCGGTCGTGTGCCGGAGCAGTTACGCACGAACTTGATTGCGATGATTGACAGGCCTGGTGGAGGCCACAGGACCATCGGGCTTTTATGTGCCTTTGTGCGTGTGCTATCCCGTATGGCGAGAGCTGCAGCGACCGCTTGGGAAAGGGAGCATCGGCGTGCTCGCTGCGATGGCAGTGCTGGGAAGTCGTGCGAACGGGCGGTGTGGGAGCAGTCAGCGTTGGGTCAGTTCGCTCAGAACACTCAGCTGGCCTCGCCTCCTCGCTCCTAGACCTCACTTAGGCCTACGAACAAGTCGTTCACCTCCTCCTGGTCCAGGCGGCCATCAAACACAACCTTCACGTTTTCATTCTTCGGTACTTCCTCATTGTTTATCTGGGCAGGAGGCACCTCACGCTCGGCAAGATGGCGTCTCGCGGGGTGTTCGCCTTGCAGGCTATTTTGGCTGGCTGTTCGTTCGCTACTACCCTCCTCAAATTCCTCTTGCTCGACCCGCTCGACCGCGCTGCTGCTGCTCTCGGCTTCGTTCGGATATGCAGCGTGGTGGGCGATATCGCATTGTGCATGGCAGGCAAGGCGGCGGTGGTCTCAGGCGGTCTAGGGCGAGCCAGTATTTTTCTATGCGAGCAGCTGGAGTGTCTATGCTTGGTGATTGCAAAGGCCAATGGGGGTGGTGGTAGCTACCCACGGTGCAACATCGAAGGCGGTGGCCCATCGATTGAGGAGGTGAAGGTTCAGACACAGCGAACCGATTAAAAACTTACGGGTGGACTTCAGGGCGAAGGGGGAGGCATGCGCGAAGGTTCATCTCGGCAGGATTGGGAAGCTGAAGCCTAGGGCCCACTGCTTCCGCGCACTCCGTTCGGCTGCCGTCGGCGCCAAGCGCATCCTGAAGACTGGAGGTCTACCCGCAGACATGTATGGAGCTCGTGTCCCTGGGCTGTCCGACCGTCGATTGGCGCAGCTGCGAGCAGTTGTTGCGCGCGCTGCCTTTGGAGTATCTCGAGGCCGCCCTAGGGCCCGGGAATTTCCTGCATGCTCTGGCCCCACCCTCGATCCCACTTACCAAGCCAACCTCTCCCCCCTCCAGTCCTGGGCCCAGGCCTGGCGTGAGCAGTGGCTCCCGAGGAGCCTTCTTTCAGACCTTTTTGGGACCTGCCAGAAGACTCCTGGTTTCGGGTGGAACCAGATGCGTGGCCCTGGCGGGCCGTATTCTGTACCCTCCAGAGGCTCATTTAGGCACCCTTTTCATCCGACTGTCTGGAAGGATCCCGAAAGAATGACTTTCGCCTTCGACTACCTTGAGAAGAAATCGCTCAGGTCGTTGGCCCGGGCAGGTTCCAAGTTTGCGCTGTTGCAGGGTCTGGGCGGCCTCTCCGCGCGCGGCAGCACCCTGAAGGGCCTGCCGAGGCTCGACCCCATCATCAACGTGCTCCAGCGCCGACGCGGCACAGGCCAACAGGCGGAGGCGGTTCTCTCGGCAGGCACAGCTTCAGGAGGCTACCCGACCCAGTGTACGTTGTACATGGACCGTCGTTCTGCCAGTCATAGCTGCAATCTCCGCGGTGATATAGGGATGGATCCCTAAGCATCGGCTTGCGCGTTGTCCTGCTACGCGGTGCGTTCGCCGTGAGATCGACCTACCAGAAGCCACCACCGACATCGAGCAAGGATATCCCTATAACTCCGCTGCGACCCGAGCCCTCGTCCCCAGCCTGGCCTTCCAAGCCCCTCCCCCCGTTCGGTCTTTGCTATCACCTGGTGTGTGTTTCCCGCCCATGGGATGTTTTAGCGCGTGTGTTGCTATCGATGGTTATTCCTTCAATCCTGGGGGTCTTGCGTTAGAGCGCGCGGGCTGGGGCGTGGTCATGGTTGACCGTCACGGGGTGTACGACGGGGTCCTGTACGGGCCCTTGCCCCACCCAGTCTTGCAGGCAGGATGTGCTGAAGTATATGATTTGTAGGTGTTGCTCGGCCATGTTGGGGTCGAAGGTGCCACCGTTGCTTGCGACTGCCAGATGGTAGTGGGCATCTGGGAGAAGGGAGCTCCTCATAATCTCGATGCTGTAGCATGTGCCGAGCTCTGGAGACGCCTGTTTGCCAAGCGCTCTGATTTGTCTTGTGAAGTCACTCGAATTAAGATCCGATGCCACCAGACATGGGCCAAGGCTAGCAGCCGAGGCACGGCATGGTGGGCACGGCGAGGCCATCGAAAAGCAGACCGAGTGGCCAAGCTCGGCGCGATGCAGCACCCCGTCCCGCCTGATTTAAAAATTGAGCTCAAGGCCCACGATTTCCAAGTGCGGGGTCGGGCCCTTTTGTTGGCGCGTGTCGGGGGAGCTTTATCCAGGATTAAGTTTGCTGACGCGGACCGTCTTCGAGCCAAACGACTCAAGGCTCCCGAGGAGCTAGAATACGCGCTTCAGCCGAACGGCCATCAGACCATACAGGTGGGCAAGGGATCTGTCTGCAGAGTTTGTGGCATCAGAGATTGGTCTCGCGGTGCAATCTGTGCGTTTCCATGTACTGGGCTCCCACGTACTGCTAGACAAGCTCACCCCTCCCATCGAATCTGGTGTGGCGAAGGTGACAGGATCTGGTGCAGTGTCTGTGGGGCGCTCGGCATGAAGAAGGTCACACTTTTAGCTGAGAGGTGCCATAACGGCCCTCGGAACAAAGGTGCGAGCCAATCCCTGACTATGCTGAAGAGCGGGATTGGTCCCAGCTCCAAAGTACGGTTTGGGAGGTCCTTTCCGCTCCACCGTTGACCCCGTGCTGAACCATTCCCCCCCCTTGTTCGTGCCATGTGTTACGTCAGCGGGACATGGTGCGCCAAGGACCTAGAAGACCTAGAGGAGGAGGAGTGCACGCAGCAGCGTCTGAAGACACCATGGCCGTCAGGAGCCGTGAACCAGGAGGAGTGAGGAGGGGCTGACGAGGGGGAGTAGGATGACGAGGAGGAGGAGGAGGAGGAGGAGGAGGAGGAGGAGGAGGAGGAGGAGGAGGAGGAGGAGGAGGAGAGAGGTTTGGCCTTCTGCGGCTGCCGCCACGATTGCTTTTGATGTTTGTTCTCTCCTCACTCGTCAACCTCGCCTTCGTCTCGTCGTTTTGATACTGCGTGACCTCGTTGTCGTCGTCCTTGTCCTTTTCTCGCTCGCCTCCGCCTGTCTGCCTCCTTGGCCGTTCTGGCTCAAGCTGATGGTTCAATGAACATGTCCTAGTTGCGCCCAATCCTTAGCGTTGTGATGCTTCGTGTTCTCATCCTCGCGGCTAGTCTCCGTCGAGCTTGGCGTGCTCGCGAGAGTGGTCTCGTCCTGGCCCTGGCGATGCGCGTTACGACGAAGTACTGATGCGGAGGACACAGACGCCGGCGCCAGCGAAGGAGGTCGCGCGCGCCCTGGAGCTCCAAGGCGCACGGTGAGCACAATCCGCACGACGCCGTCACGACTTGCCAAGGACTGCAGCGGAGAGCTTCGGGAACCGAGGCGCTGCGGCGCCCCAGTCGAGCCCTCCTGGAGGGCCGCCTCCGAGTCGGGGCCCTGTTCGGTCCGGTCGATCCGATCCGATGCCGGCGGTGGCCGGCCCGAGCTGATCCGACTTTGATTTCCGGGCGATCCGTCGTGGCCCGAGGTTTCCGTGGCGCTGGCACGCATCCCGGCGCCGCTGCGTCAATGCGATTCCGACTCCGAGCCGACGCGGTCCGATTCGATACGCGCTGCGATACGATCCGGGTCTCCGGTGTTCTGGGCCTCCTATAGATGGGGTCCGAGCAGAGGGGATCGGAAGACTGCCCCGCATCGCCGACGCCCGACGATGCGGGCCGATGCGGAGCCCGATTCTCCCCACGCCGACGTCGCCGATGCATCGCCGACGCCGCAGATGCACCGCCGAAGCATCGCCGATGAATCGGCGATGCGGCGCGATCCTCGGACCCCACCTGCCCGGACCCCACTTGGGAGGCCTCTAGATTCGATGCTGACCTTGGCTGCTCTGATGCCCACGTCTTGAAACGCAGCACGTGCCGTGCTCGAGACGTCCGTGTTCGAAGCGCACGTGTTTTTTTGTTGGCCTCCGCATCGGCGGCCACGGGTCGGACGCTCGCCTGCGTCCGTCGGTCGGTCGGGTCGGGTGTTCCGTCTGCGTGCTGAGCTCCGCGTCGAGACGCTGCGTGCTGCGTGCTGCGCATCGGGGCGGCCAAGGTTGCCGACGGCTCCCGCCTCGCCGTCGGGGGATCGCCGGCGCCCGCTCCGTGCCTCCGTGCGCGGCCGGGCCGCGCTGCTGCTGCGGCCGCCTGGGGGCGGCCGCCTGCAGCAGCGGCAGGCGATGCGCGGCAGCTGGCCTTAAGTCGGGCGTGGCCCTCTAGAGGAGGAATATTCGAGAATAGCTACAAAAATAGTCCAGGGACGATTTTTCTACGATCTGTCGACCATTTGGGGGCATTCTTGGGGTATTTTCTATGTTTCGCCCAAAATCCGCCTGTAGGGGGACATGCCCGACCTAAAGCTGGCCTGGGCAAGACTTGGAGGCCCAGAGGTGGACACCAGCACCCCAATGCTTCTAAATCCCCTTTCCTGGCGACGAATCAAGCCTACAATCTGTGAGGCGTGCGACTTCGCTGCGGGCTGAAGCTACCAGCCCAACTCCAAGTCCAATGGATCTCTCTATCAAATGCTATGGGATTTGACTCTGAGATCTTCGGTTGGGTTGGAAATGGAGTGGCCTTCGGGCCTGTGAGCGCCGCGGCAGTCGGCCTCGGCAAGACTCGGAGGCCTAGAGGTTGACACCAACACCAATATCGGCGGTGTGCCCCCACCCAGGGAGGATGATCCCGATCCCGGTGATGGTGCCAATTTTCGGGCTTCCTAGGTGGCCGGAACATTACCACCAGCACCAGAATCTAGGATCATTCCCCCCCAGTGGAGACGAACCCCCCGTGTTGGTGTTGGTGCCCATGTCCAAGCCTCCAAACGACGGCGCAGCGGGAGCTCGGCCAAGCAGAAGGGCTCAGGGGAAAATGTCTTGACGAAGACGGTCGGGAACTTTTGGATGCCGCTCCGCAGGTCGGGTATGTCCCCATACGGGCGGATTTTGGACGAGCAACAGAAATATTCAAACCATGCTTAAGGATATTCCAGAAATCATCGAAACATCGCCACACAGACTATTTTTTGATCACTTTTGTGCGCTCCTCCTGTAGAGGGGCAGGCCCGATTCAAGTTCAGGCCCAGGCCCACCACTCGGGCCGAACGAAAGGGGGGGATAGGGAACGGGGGGGGGGGTACGAAGTCTGATGCGTGCAGCTGGTTTCGGTCCCGCCGCCGGGCCCATTCCTCGGTGCATGGGCGCCTCCTAGCGCTGGGAGACGCCGGGAAAATCAGCTACGTGAGCTGATCCTCAACCACCCCTATGCTATCCCGTCAGACGGTGAAGTTATGCTACCTCCTATGCTATCCCCTATGCTATCCCCTGTGCTATCCCCTCTATGCTATCCCGCTATCCCTATGCTATCCTTCTCCTTTCGCCCGAGCCGCACCACGCCTCGGCGCGACACGCGCTCTCCGCCTCGCGCCGCGGCGCTCGCGGCCCCCCGGCGTGAGCGCCCCGAGCGGTGCCCAGCCTCGCGCCCCGAGGAGCGGAGCGACACGCTGCGGCGGAGGCGTTCGTTGAGGGACGTGCCCAGGGAGGCTGCAGACCTCCTCCTCCTCCTTCCTCCTCCTGACCCTCCCCCTCCTCCTCCTCCTCCTCCTCCTCTTCCTCCTCCTAGGTTCCTTATCTGAGGAGGGCGGCGGTGATACTCATGGCCAATCCACGATGGGAGGTCCACCAGCCTCCATACCCTGGATTCCTTCTCGAACGTTCCTTGTCCAATGCCCCCCACCATATTCGCTCGCACGGCATAGCGTGTCGCCCAGGTCGCCGCCGCGATGCGCTATCCAAAATCTCCTGACCGTAGGCTTAGGGAGGGAGGCATCGAACCCCAACTCGCCCTTGAATCGTCGACGTGGGGCCCACTGGCCCTCGTTAGGCAGGGGGGCCCCCACCACCTCGGACGGTGAAGTCAGGTTTTTGATCCACGACGAAAGCCAGTTGCAGGCGCAGGCAGCTGATCGCGGTGAGCCCACGTGTGGACGAGGGCTTACCGGTTCGGGGATCGGACATGCGAGGCCACTGCGCATCCTTGCTCATTTCCACACGCGCTTGCGGCCGATGGACGCGAAGCTGGAGTTCAGGAAGCAGCTCTTGACAGGAGCTTGTGGGCGAGATTCTGGACGCGGTCGTGTCGCTGATCATGGCATGGAGGTCAGCCATGAGGCATCTACGCAGCAGCGGGCAACGCGAGGAGTGCGACGCGCCGATGCCGAGGGCCTCCAGGCTGCGGGCGCCGGCATGGCACCGACGCGCGCGATCGGTCGATCCGCATCACGAGACGCCCGCACAGGAGACTCTCAGGGACGGCCCCGAGCCTGTCTCCACCGGTGAGCTGGGAGGTCCACAGGCCTTGCGCGACGCAGCCCGCGGCCACGTCCAGCGGGCAGGGGGCCGGTTCGTTCTTCCCCGTCGCCCAGCGAAGCCGCAGCTCCGTGGGCGCCGGCGGAGCTTCGGCCGAGCGCCATTTCATGTTCGGGACGGTTGGGCCGGCGGGTCGGCAGGAAGGCGCCAATGTCTGCGGGATGTCCTGGCCGGGGAGGGGCCGGGAAGTCCTGGTGCTCCCTGCTCCCGCTCTTCCGAACGCCGCCGACGCCGCGATTTTTTTTTCGCGCGCGCACATCGATGCCGAGCCCGCTGAGGTGGTGGGCCGCAGGCTGGCAGAGCTAGAGCTAGAGCGTCGAAGCGGAGGTCCGCACCTCGTAGGGAGGTCCTCGAACCCTGAAGACGGCCCCAGGCTCCAGCCTCGCAGCACGAGTCTCAAAGAGGTCTCTCAAGCAGCGGAACTCAAAACCGAACAGAGCTCCGAACCTCGAAGCTTGAAGGACCCAAGTCTTCCTCTTGATCCGTGGCTCCCAGGGGGCGGGTTTTAGTTGTTGCTCGTCCCCGTCGGTTGGGGCTCATTTCTGCGGGGGGCTTCCCTACTGCAGGTTCGTCCTGGTGTTGTTTTCTGGAGTTGCTTCTGGCTGGTAGTTCCAAGACTCGGGCCTGCTATTGTTTGTTGTTCGGTCGGATTTTGACGCTGGGGGCTGCTTGTGCACTGAGCTGATGGGTACATCTCGGGACTCGGGCATTTTCTCTCGGATCTTGGCGGTTGCTGCATTCTTGTACATCTATCTATCTGCACACGTATCAGAGTGAGGAGGCCGAGCGGTCTTACGCTGTCCTTGGGTGCGTGGCGGAAGTGGAGTACAGCGGTGAGGGTGTTTGCTGTCTGTTAAAGTCGTCGTCCTCGCACGTGAATCATCCGCGTTCCGCCCGCGACCAACCTGCGATGCACCCGCGACCCACCCGCCTTGCTTTGAAGAAAATTCGGCACCTGCGGCGGGCTCGTTGTGCAATGCATGAGAACCCAGCGACCGCGGCGGGCGTCTTCCAAATCCTGGGGTGTTCGCTTCTTGCTTTAAGTCGGGCCTGTCCCTCTGCAGGAGGGATACGCAAAAATAGTCAGAATATAGTCTGGGGAAGGTGTTTTTTTGTACTTTTGTGCATTTTTTGAATATTGTTTGACCAATTTTATTTGTCGTCCAAAATCCCCCTGTAGGGGGACACGCCCGACTTCATTCTTGCTTTCGGTCTGCTTATCCAGCTGTTCGTGGGTTCGGGCCTTGCTCACTGGGCTGGCGTCTGTCGAGGTTCAGGTCTGTGCCTCTCGGTCGGCGTTCCTGTGTTCTTCCGTTGGGCTTGGGCCTGGGCCTCGCGCTCTGTTGGTCTTCCTCCCAGCCTCAGCGAGGAGAGGACAGGGGGAGGAAGATGAATGGAGGAGACGGCAGATGAGGAGAACAACGTGGAAAAGGAGGGGGACAAGAGGAGCCTGGCTCTTGATTAAGTTGCGATCTGATACTTCAGCAGCCGTTCTGAACATGTGCCAGGAAAGGGCGTTGTGGAGAAATCTGTCCAGGCGCCATTGTGAACATTGCTCAGATGCAAGAACTGAGTCGGGAGGAAACCTAAATCTTTGTCCTACATGGAGGTGCATTGGTCCTTTCTGCTCCTTTTCCTGCCCTAGCTTGCGCTGCTCGTCATCCCCATGTTTTTCGCTTGCATGAAATTAGCACCGACCCTCCTCTCTCCACCCCCCTCCACCCCCCCTTGCATAAAATTAGCACCGACCCCCCTCCCCCTCTCTCTCCTCTCTCTCCACCCCCCCTCATTCATCCACCTCATCCTCCTCTACCGCCTCCCCTCATCCATGCACTTTCTCCTATGCCACCTCCCATCACCCCGTCTCCTCCCTACGCTTCCCGCCCCCTTCCGTTTCCTATTCCGCTTATCTTCTTCGTTCTTTCATGCATTTCCTCCTCTGTCGCCTCCCCCCACCCTCCTCCATTTCTCCACCTCCCTGCGCGACCATCATGTTATGCAGTCAGTGGTGGCGCTTTGCTTTCCACCCTTTATGGGCCTCGCCCACCTCTATTGGCGTTTTTGGGCTGCGCCACGGCTGATGTTAATAATGATCCTTGCTGCTTCCTCCTCACCCCTCCGACGAACGACGGCAACGACGACAAAGTCGACGAGCGAATGGTGCCTGCCAAGGCGCGGCGGGTAATCGCCGAGTGGGACGGCTACCACCGTCGCGCGCTCGCGCTGCAGGAACGGGGTGGGGAGGGAGAGAGAAGGGAGGAGGAGGAGGAGGAGGAGGAGGAGGAGGACGAGGATGAGGAGGATTCGCCTGCCTGATCCCGTCAACCGTGCGCATTCCAGCTGAGGCAGCGATTAAGAAAGAGCCCACCCATTCCCCAGGCGTTTCTTGAGTGTCATGGGGCAGCCTTACGACTTGTAGCCCGGAAGGTCATACCGAACTTGTAGCTGAGAGCTTTTGGTTCCGGCTATCTCCCCCGCATGTCGCGCACGAGCGTACGCATTGTAGCTGAAGATGTGGCACCCCTGCTTTTCTGGAGTTTGTCCCTGCACTGGAGCTGAGGGCTGCTCTCCGCCCTTCTCGCACTTCGTCATTTCATCGCTGTAGCTGATATCTGGCGCTAGCTGCGCCTTCCGCTTCTTTTTGAGCACGACAGAAGTCATTGCCCTCCCAGCGCTGTAGCTGATGACATCTGGCTGCGGCCTTGCCTCCGCTATTTCGCTGAGGCGAGAGAGATTTCTGCCTCTTCGCCCCCTTCTCGTCCACGGCGCTTCCAACATTGTCTTTGAGATACCAGGCTCGAGCTTCGCCTCGCGCCCTTCTCGCACGTCCTGATCCCAGCGCCGTAGCTGACATTGGGCTCTAGCTTCGCCTTCCCCAGTGCAGCTGCTGACCTCGGGCTCTCACTTCGCCTTCTTCATGCTGATGAGGAGCGGCAGAGCCTGCTGCCAACTCCTGCTGCCGCTGCCTGCCTGCTCGCACTGCCGGCACGCGCTGCCCCTGTCTGCCTTCCTGCACGGGCCAGCTCCAGCAGCGTTGCTGCTGAACGTTGTTTGGCTCGTGCCCGTGCTGCGGACGACCTCGGGCTACAGGTCCCGGCTTGACTAAGGAACCCTTGCTTGTCAGAAGGGGCTCGTTGGGTTGCATGCGTTCCGCTACCTTTTTGGCGGCGAGCCCCCCTGGTGTTCCTTCGGACTTCCTAGACTTACTTGGGAAGAACAGGGGCCTCGTTCCTTATCTGTCGTTCCTTAGGTCAGGCCGAATGCTGTACAGCTTCACCTCCAGATCCTCGCAGAGTGGTGTCACAGCCGCCTGCCGCTCTGCGCTCGTCTCGCGCCGCGCTGCCCGCCAATCTCCGTCCGGCCGGAAGGCGTCGCACGGCCAGAAGAGACAAACACCGCAGGCCTCGAGGTTGACACTCGGGCCGAACGAAAGGGGGGGATAGGGAAAGGGGGGGGTACGAAATCTGCTGCATGCAGCTGGTTTCGGCCCCGCCGCGGGGCCCATTCCTCGCGCCTCCTGGCGCCGGGAGGCGCCGGGAAAATCAGCTACGTGAGCTGATTCTCAAAACCCCCATTTGCTATCCCCCCCTTTCGCCCGGCCCGACAACATCGGCGGTGTGCCTTCACCGACGGAAGAAGATCCCGATCTCGGTGATGGTAATATTCTGGCTTTCAAGGTGACCGAAACATTGCCACCAACACCGAAATCTAGGATCACCTTCCCCCTGTGAGGCAATCCCCTGTCTTGGTGTTGGTGCCCATTTCCAGGCCTCCAAAAACACCGCAGGCACGCCAGCGGCTCCTCGCGCGCCCTGATCCCAACGTTGTAGCTGATGACATCGGGCTCTGTTGTTGTGCTCCTGGCTGCGACCTGTGCGTTTCGAGAGGCTGCGGGGCAAGCGGGCATCTGCGCTTGTCTTCAGATCCAGTGTGGTTCGGTTTGGTTTCCGGCTTTGGGCTGAGGTGTCGATTCATTTTTGCTGTAGAGCGTGGTGTTCGATTGGGTTTTGATTTGTGTGTTTCGAAGGGTCGCCGCGCAAGCGGGATATTAGAGTTTTTGATTTTGAGATCCAGCGTGCTTGGGTTTGGGTTCCGGGTTGGGACTGAAATTTTCAAGCAAGTCTATGTTCAGAGTTCCGTTTTGAAGTAGGTTGTGATTAGTTAATGAATTTCTACGGTTCGCCGCGCAAGCGGGAAATCCACACTTCGATTACAATTCAGTTAGATTGGGTTTTGTTCGGGTCGGGATTAAAATGTAAAATCAATAGGCGTTTGAAAATAGGCTCATGTTTAATAAGTGTGCGATGTGTGTGTGTGTGGTTCCAGGGGTCACATCGCAAGCGAGCATTATAATGTTTGCCTATTGTCAGTGTGCTTGGGTTTGGATATGGGCTCCGGGCTGGATCTGAAATGGTAAAGTATTTTGTTGTAGGCGTTCGTGTTCAATCGGGTTATGATGCGTTTGTTTCGAGGGGTCGTCGCGCAAGCGAGAAGTGTAAATGTTGTATTGTAACGGATGTTGTTCGGAATTCATGTTATGAGCAGGTGTGTTGTCATGTTTGTTTAGTTTGCCGTTGTTGCGTCATTCGATGAGCCGTTTGATGTTGCTATTGTCAATCCGTGGTCGGATGTTTTTGGGCATGTTCGAGCTAATGTGTTTGATGCATTATGTATGTTTCATATGTTTGTGGACATTGGTCGTTCACGTCCGCCGGCGGCTGCAGCTGCCATTCTACCAGTAGGAGAAAGAGTAACCTCACATTCAACTAACAATTCGACTGCGCGGTGGGTGGTATAACCAATTCAGATACGTGCAAGATGGGTTCGTTTCTCAAGTTGTGAGAACGATGTTCAGGCAAGTGGGCGCGCTCTTCAGGAAGAAAAGCCGTAGACCAGCACTGTCGTAAAGTGGTAGAACGGTGCAGCTTTTTTACCTAACAGCGAAGACTGACAGGTTTCTAGTAGGGTCAAAAGAGAGCGCCAGATGACTCCACAGGGGGGTCCGGGCGGCATCCGGGGAGCTGGGTCCGAATTCGTTTTTCGCAAACAGTCACACACTTCGTGCTCTTCGACCTCACAGAACTCCATTCCCGGGCCACATTCTGAATGCCCGGAGCCAACTGTAGGCCACTTCGTGCTCTTCGACTTCCCAGAACTCCATTCCCGGGCCACATTTTGAATGCCCGGAGCCAACTGTAGGCCACTTCGTGCTCTTCGAGTTCCCAGAACTCCATTCCCGGGCCACATTTTGAATGCCCGGAGCCAACTGTAGGCCACTTCGTGGTCTTCGAGTTCCCAGAACTCCATTCCTGGGCATGATTTTGAATGCCCGGAGCCAACTGTAGGCCACTTCGTGGTCTTCGAGTTCCCAGAACTCCATTCCTGGGCACATTTTGAATGCCCGGAGCCAACTGTAGGCCACTTCGTGTCTTCGAGTTCCCAAAACTCCATTCCTGGGCATGATTTTTACCCGGAGCCAACTGTAGGCCAAGGCTCTTCGTTCGTGTTCTTCGAGTTCCCAAACTCCATTCCCGGGCCACATTTTGAATGCTGAGGCAGGCTGAGGCTGAGGCTGAGGCAGGCTGAGGCTGAGGCAGGCTGAGGCTGAGGCCGAGGCTGAAGGCAGACTGAGGCTCAGGCTGAAGCAGGCTGAGGCTGAGGCTGAGGCAGGCTGAGGCTGAGGCTGAGGCAGGCTGATGCTGAGGCAGGCTGAGGCTGAGGCTGAGGCAGGCTGAGGCTGAGGCAGGCTGAGGCTGAGGCAGGCTGAGGCTGAGGCAGGCTGAGGCTGAGGCTGAGGCAGGCTGATGCTGAGGCAGGCTGAGGCTGAGGCTGAGGCTGATGCAGGCTGAGGCTGAGGCAGGCTGAGGCTGAGGCCGAGGCTGAAGGCAGACTGAGGCTGAGGCTGAAGCAGGCTGAGGCTGAGGCTGAGGCTGAGGCTGAGGCTGAGGCAGGCTGAGGCTGAGGCTGAGGCTGATGCAGGCTGAGGCTGAGGCAGGCTGAGGCTGAGGCCGAGGCTGAAGGCAGACTGAGGCTGAGGCTGAAGCAGGCTGAGGCTGAGGCTGAGGCAGGCTGAGGCTGAGGCTGAGGCAGGCTGATGCTGAGGCAGGCTGAGGCTGAGGCTGAGGCTGATGCAGGCTGAGGCTGAGGCAGGCTGAGGCTGAGGCCGAGGCTGAAGGCAGACTGAGGCTGAGGCTGAAGCAGGCTGAGGCTGAGGCTGAGGCAGGCTGAGGCTGAGGCTGAGGCAGGCTGAGGCTGAGGCTGATGCAGGCTGAGGCTGAGGCTGATGCAGGCTGATGCTGAGGCAGGCTGAGGCTGAGGCCGAGGCTGAAGGCAGACTGAGGCTGAGGTTGAAGCAGGCTGCTGAGGCTGAGGCAGGCTGAGGCTGAGGCTGAGGCAGGCTGAGGCTGAGTCTGTGACTGCGACTGCCGTTGCCACTGCGACTTTCATCGCGAATGCGACTGCGACTGCGAGAACAGCAGAATTCTACAACTGGATTCTCATATGAATCTCAAGGGGAATGCTTCCAGGTATGCTCCTACACATCGCTGTTAGGTTGCTTTGCCGGGATAATCACCTTCTATCTCGCTGAGTAACTAAGGACAGAGTTTGTTGCCATTGCTAGGCCTTCTCACACGCAAGAACTGACCCCAGCCCTATAACTGATGTCGTTGGCCCACACGGTCGGCCCCCAGCGTTGTAGCTGATGTTGTCGGCCCACGCGTCGCTCGCATTGGCAACGTCTGCTGCCATTGCTAGCCATTCTCGCGTAGATAGCGCGTACTGTCACTGGCTATGCTATGGTTGCGCACGACCTCGCTCCATCGGTGTAGCTGATGGTGGTTGGTTCCTGCACATGCAATTCCGCGATGACAGAGGTTGCCGTCACTGCTCTTCCTTTCTCGCGCTGGCAATAGCGGCTGCCTCTATTCCATTTCTCGTACGATTTGACCCCAGCGTTGTAGCTGACCATGCTGCATTCCTTGTGGTTTGAGTCCTGCGCTGTTGCAGCGGCCCGGCGCTAGTGGTCGCCACTGCGCCAACGGGGCAGAGGAGGGGGAGGAAGGCGAGAGCGAGGAGGGGCCAGGGGATGGCACTCCTCCTGGCGGCCTCGCCCACGCCTGACCTCAGCATTGTAGCTGATGATGCTGGGCGAGGCGATGCTTCATAAAAGAAAGGCCCGCGAGCGCGAGGCCATGCGCGCTCCCCGTGCAGGGGGCCGCTCGGACGCGAATCAGCTGAGGAGGAGGAGGTGGAAACGGAAGAGGAGGAGCTTCTCCCCCGTCTCCTTACCTAGATTCTCAGCTTTTCGTGCCGAGCCTGTCACGAGCCAGCTCATGTCAGACCTAGGTACGGTAGGTTCGTGTCGTGTCGACCGGCGGCGACCCCGCAAGCGGCGTTCAACGTTGAAAGCCGCGGGCGGCCCAAAATCGTTCGATGTGGAACGGTTTGGGCGTTTCGGAAACGGCCGATCTTTCAAGGTTGAACGATCCCCGCGGTGTCAGAAGCCAACGCCAGGGTCGTCACGACACGAACCTGACGTAAACACGCGGCGAGATTGGAGGAACAATGATGGGGCAGCTCCAGCCATCCTCTTCCTGCCGCCGCCCTGCCCATCACCGATCGCGCTCTGCTGGTCGAACTTCGTCACCCTCCTCTTTATCCTCCTCCTCCTCCTCACCCTCCCCCGCCTCCCCCTGCTCCGCCTCCTCCTCCTCCTTCATCGCCTCCTCCTCCTCCTCCTCCTCCTTCTCCTCCTCCTCCTTCTCCTCCACCTCCCCCTCCTCCCCTCTGCACGTGACTTCATACCCTGGAGGAGTTGGTCGTGTATTCGCATGCGCTGTGGGTGTGTGACTCAGTCGTGTAGGCTAGGCAATTTTGCGAAGAGCTGCCGAGGTGGGCCACCGAGTGATCACGTGCAAGCTAACTTCAAGAGAGTGCGAGCGAGTAAACACCTCTCGCGCTCGAAGGGCAATGATGCTGAGACTTGCACTGCAGACATGGTCAATCCAATCATTCATCTCCTCCTATTCCTCTTTCTACTTCTTCTCTTCGTCGTCGTCCCCCATGCCCTCTGCTATTTCTCCTCATCTCTCCGCTCTTTTTAACAGAGCTCAGAGCTCGATCATTGCTGAACCATCGTGGATACACAACTCTCACTCCTCTCTCCGCCGCCCTTCCTCCCTCCCCTCCCACTTGAGGCGCTCTTCGGCGAAGGCCGCTTGCTGAAACCAAAGAACCCCCCCCTCTCTGCTCCCACCTCCTCAGGCCTCCTCCCTCTTTTTCATCTCCCTCATCCTTTCGTCGCCCCCCCCGCCCTCTTCTTTGCTTCTCAGCCTCCGGCCCCTTCCACATGTCCCCCCTGCTCCATCGAAGGGGGGGGGCAGCAAGGGGGGATGGGACCTCGGACTTCCGCGCGGGGTCGGACAGCAGGGGCGTTGGCTTACACACGCCCCTGGAGCCCCGAGCAGAGGTGAAAGGGCTTCGCCGCGTCCTCCAGTGTAGGACTGTGAGGAGGGGGAGGTGGAGAGGGGGGGGGGGGGGGGCGACGAGGACGCAGGATGGAGAGCAGGATGAAGAGGGTAGGAGGCAGAGTCCAGCCAGCCAGGTCGAACGAGCCTGCCGGCCCCGCCCATCCCCACGCCCCCTGCCATCACGTCTGGAGCAGTGGCGGCACCACCCGACATTGGGACTGCAACGCCGCCCCGCCGAACGAACGAGAGGCGCTCGCGCGCGGCCCCGCTGCCGACGATTTGGCCGAGGGGACCAAGAGCGCGGGCCGCGCACACGCGGGAGCCGCACTTCCGAGCATCTCTGCGCGGCGCTGCGGCGAAAGCGCCAGTTGACCCTCCTCGTCCCTCCCCCTCCTCCTCCTCCTCCCTCCTCCTCCTCCCTCCTCCTCCTCCTCCTCCTCCTCCCTCCTCCTCCTCCCTCCTCCTCCTCCTCCTCCTCCTCCTCCTCCGCGAGTCTTCGATGGGCGCGGCGAAGCCGAATCATGCGTCGCATCTGTCACATCGCTGCCGCTTGCATGTGGGAGGTACGCGGCGCCTGGGCGATGGCAGCACGTCGCCCGCCCTCGCGCGGCCCCGCGGCCCCCGCCGTGCTCGAGCGACGCATTCGCCGTGCCCTCGGCACGTCCAGGCAGCTGTCTGCACGAAGCTCGGGCGAGAGCGACAGGTCGCCCACTCGCACTCGGCCCCGTCCCTGAACGACTTGGCGCGCGAAGCAGATGCGCCGCGCCGGCGTTGGACCGCCACGTGCAGACGAAACCTGCGTGGCGCCGAGGCGAGAGCGACCTTCTCGTCTGCTCGGGCCTCGGCGGATCGGGCGGGCGACAGACGTGCGCCGTGCCCAGGCGGGAGCTCCAGTCCCAGGCAAGAGGGAGCGCGGTGCCGAGGCGAGAGCGACGCTTCGCTCGTCTGCGCGAGGTGCGCGCCCCGCCCCGCTCCCGCCGCGCATCTTGTAGCGTCGGCGCCGACACGTCCATGCCGAAAGGGATGGGGGTCGGCGCTGCCTGGCTCTGAGAAAGCGGCAGGAAGGCAAAGGCCGGAGTAGGTGCGCATCCCGTGGACTCTCCGAGCGAGCTGTGTGTGCTATGCCATGCGCTGGTCTCCCGAGGTTGGCTCGCCTGGCCGGCAAGGGCCACAGGCTGTGGCTCATGGTCCCCTCTCTGGTGTGGTGTTCTAGTTGTGGAGCCGTCGGGTCTTCGAGGCTCCGCCTGCTCGAGGGTCCCTGCTTCGGGAGTCCCCGCAGCAGAGAAGGAGTGAAGACCCTCAGGCTTCTCAAAAAGGGGAAGGATCCGTCCACACACCGCGTAGTGGGCAGGTCCTTCCGCCTCACCATCTCATAATCTTTCGTTCTTGCTAACCCTGAGCGTCGTGTTTCTCCTGGAGGCAGACGTTCCGCAGCCTGAAAGAGCCTGAAGGAGCGGCACAAGCAGGAGAAGGAGCAGGAGGAGTAAGAAGCTTTCTGGTGGTTCCCCTGTGCCCGTTACTCAACCCCCGTCGTGTTTCGCACGCCCTGCTGCACTGCAGCAGTCCTCTACTGCTCAGCGCCCTTGTGTGGTAGAGCCCTGTCCCTCTGCCTCCATCTGCTGTCCCGCACCCCCGCGCCAGGCCACGGGGCCCTCACGGACCAGCCTGGCCTGGCGAAGCGGGCACAGCGATGGGCTCCAGAGCTCGGGCCATGATTTCTGACGGCCTCGAGACTTTCTCACGGAGCCGGAGGTCGGGGTCCCCTTTTATATATCTATATATATATACACACACACCCTTATATATGTGTGTATATATCTACACCCGCGCACGAGGCCCAGGCGCCCGGGGCCGCGACCTGGAGCGGGCATGGGAGGACCGGGGCCTCCGAGACGGCTCCCCGAGCACCCCGGAGTGGCCGTGGAGCCCCCAGACTGCCCCAGAGAGCTCCAAGACGCTCCCAGAAACCCCTGGGGGGTTTCGACCAGCCCCTCCAAGACAGCCCAGATAGCCCCAACGTGGCCCAATATGGGCTCCAGACCGCAAATACACAGCCCAAGAAGCCCCCAAAAGGCCCCCAAGAGGCCTCAAGAGACCTCCGAGAGGCGTCCCGAGAGAGCTCGAAGAGGCCCAGATCCTTGATTCCCATTTTTTATTTTTTTTGGTGTCTCGCGCTTTCGATTTTTTTGACGCTCCACGACGGCCGACGACGGCCCCAAGACCGCCCCGAAACCGCCGAAGAGGCCCCCAACAGAGCCTCAAGACCCAAGGCGGCCCCAGATAGCCCGAAAATTGCCCTGGACGACCCCAGAATGCCCAAGAAAACCTCAGGACAGCCCCAAGCTGGGCCCAAGAGCGGGAGCGGGAGGCCCCAAGGCGCTCCAAGATGGCCCTGATGGCCCCAACGTGGCCCCCGATGGGCCCGACACTGCCAATACACAGCCCAAGAGCCTTGCAAGAGGCCGCAAGAAAGCTCCGAGAGGCGTCCCGAGAGAGCCCGAAGAGGGCCATATCCTTGATTGCTGGTGGTTTTTCAAATGTTTGTCGCTTTCTCGCCTTCTCGAGCTTCCAGAGCTCCAAGACGGCCGAAGATGCCGAAGGTCGCCCCAAGACCGCCGAAGAGGCCCCCAAAAGAGTCCAAAGACGACCCCAGAGAGCCTGAAGAGTGCCTAAGAGCAGCCCAAAACTGTCCAAGAGCATCCCAGGAGAGGCACAAGATTGGCCCCAGAGCGGGAGCGGGAGGCCCCAGGGCGCTCCAGGACAGCCGAGATGATTCCAACGTGGCCCAAGAGGAGATCAAGACGGCAACACACACAGCCCAAAAGGCCTCCAAGAGGGTCCAAGAGAGCTCCGAGAGACGTCCCGAGAGAGCCCAAAGAGGGCCAAATCATTGACCTGCATTGGTTTGTTAGATGTTTTACGCTTTCTCGCGTTCTCGAGCTTCCAATGCTCGAAGACGGCCGCAGACGCCCCCAAGACCGCCCCGAGACCGCCGAAGAGGCACCCAAAAGAGCCCCAAGATGGCCCCAGGGAGTCCGAAAATAGTCCAGGAGGAGCCCCAGATGGCCCAAGATAACCCCAGGACAGGTCCAAGCTGGGCCACAGTGCGGGAGCGAGAGGTCCCTCCAAGACGGCCCAGATGGCCCGGGCCTCCCCCCTCCGTCCCTCCTTCCTTCCCTCCCCCTTCCCTTGCCTCTATTCCCTCCCCTCACCCATCAGCTTTCGTGCTCGTCCCTCTCCTGGGACAGCCCCGCCAGAGCGCCAGACAGGCCCCGCCAGAGCCAGCGGTGCATCGCTATACCCTATCATTTGACAAGGTGTTTCCCCCCTTCCACCCTTCAAGGGCGACCCCGGCAGAGCGAGAGCGTTCTGACTACGCGTTTCTCTGCGTCGATGGCATGGGCCCGAGAACGCTGGAAATCGTCGTTGTGACCACAGCGGGGCTTACAGCGGCACCCGTGCCTTATATGCGACTAGAGCCTAAGCGCGCGTAGTGAGCGCGTGTTTTTAGTATGTATGTATATATATACACACACGACCGCCCTGTGGGCGACAAGGAGGTTGGGTGCGGGATTGAGATCAAATGCCCACCCTGAGTGACCTCCAGCCTGTCACTTTGATCTCATCTCTCTGTGGAAGAGATGGATTGGATAAGATAAGGTGGGTTGGATTTGAAGAGATGGGTTCGCTAAGATAAGATGTATTTGCCCGTCGCAGGCGCAGAAACAATTGAATTGATAGATTGGGTTGGACGGATTGGATTGGGTGGGATTGGATAAGATGGGACAAGATGGGTTGGATCAGATAAGATGGATTGGATTGGACAAGGTAAGTTGGATTGGAAAAGAAAGCCCGCCGCAGGCGCCGACAGAAATGAATTGGTGGATTGGGTTGGGTGGATTGGATTGGATGGGATAAGATGGATTCCATCAGATAAGATGGGTTGGATTGGAAGAGTTGGATTTGATAAGATAAGATGGATTGGATTTGCCCGCCGCAGGCGCAGAAACAAATGAATTGATGGATTGGGTTGGGTGGATTGCATCGGGTGGGATTATTTGAGATGGGACAAGATGGGTTGGATAAGATAAGATGGGTTGGATTGGACAGTATGGATTTGATAAGATAAGCTGGATTGGATAAGACAGCCCGCCGCAGGCGCCGAAAAAAAAAATGAAATCAGCGACATGCGATAGCGCCGGGACGCCCGGGACACCCGGGACATCCGGGACACCGCCCGGCCCAACTGGGACACCTCCCGGCCACCGGCGGACGGGAAACGGACTTTCGCTCCTACTGACACCCGGGACACCCCGGACACCGCCCGGCCCAACTGGGACACCTCCCGGCCACCGGCGGTCTGGGAACGGACTTTCGCTCCTACTCCGGCTTAGCTACAGGAGGATCACGCGCAGCTTCGCCTCGCCCGCACGCACGACGCGAACACGAAACCGAAACCGATTTCCCGGTGGGGGGTCTCCGTTTCACTGCGATCTCACCCCCCAACCTCCGATATATACATATTTGTACGACCACCCTTCTGGTGATAAGGAGGTTGTGGGGGGGGGAGGGGGGGGGAACCAACATCTGACTCAATCGATCTCATTATCGATCTCACTCAACGGGACACCACTGGACACCACGGGACTCTTGTCGACCTCACTATCGATCTCGCTCAACGGGACACCACGGGACACCACGGGACATTTGTCGATCTCACTATCGATCTCATTCAACGGGCCACCACGGGACACCACGGGACACCGCGGGACACCTGTCGATCTCACCATCGGTCTCACCATCGATATCTTTATCGATTTTATTCAACGGGACACCACAGGACACCACGGGACACCTCGGGACACCTCGGGACACCACATCGATTTCACGATCGATCTCAATATCGAGCTCATTCAATGGGACACCGCGGGACACCACGGACACTTGTCGATCTCACTATCGATCTCACTATCGATCTCACTTTTTGGGATACCACGAGACACCTCGGGGCACCACATCGATCTCAGTATCGATATCACTATCGATATCACTATCGATTTCACCATTGATCTCACTATCGATCTCAGTATCGACACCACGGGACACCACGGGACACCACGGAACACCGCCCGGCCCACCACGGGCCACCACGGGACACCACGGGACTTTGTCTGGCCCGGGACACCACGGGCCACCACGGGACACCCGGGACACCGCCATGCCCAACCGGCCACCGGCGGACGGGCACCGGGACTTTCGTTCATATTTCGGCCTAGCTACAGGAGGATCACGCGCAGCTTCGCCTCGCCCGCACGCGCGACACGAACACGAAACCGAAACCGATTTCCCGGTGGGGGGTCTCCAGTTCAATGCGATCTCACCCCCCAACATCCGTTACACAATGTATGATATGTATGTATCTATATATGTATATAGGTGTTGCCGCTAGCTTGGTTCGACACGTAGGCCCCCGCCCCCCTCTGCTCTGCGGCCCCACGTTCCCGCTCAAGAGGCCCGTCTGCCCGTCAGGGCCCAGGCGTTTGCTTATTTATGTGCCCCCCCGCCTGCACGGACTCTGGCGATTTTCTGGCGGGAGGGTCGGGCTCTCGCAATTTTTCCGCGGGAGGGTGGGACGCAGTCGAAGTTTGCTCGGGAGGCTCGAACTCGTCTGCGGGAGGGCTGATCTCTCGCGAATTTCTGTTGCGGGAGGTCCTGACTCTCGCGAGATGTCTGTCTGCCCTGGGTGCCCACTGGCCGCCCGGACCGCCAGGGCGTGCTCCGCCTCGCCCGTCGTGCGGGCCCGCGCTGGCCTTGCGGGCAGGGCTCCAGGCTCCGATGCTCGACGGCTCGCAAGAAAGGGCCCTCGAGCATCGGGAGCCTGGGGCTGCAGGCCTTGGGAAGGCATGTCATGGCGCCGACATCGCAGAGCGGATCTCGCTCGGAAACCAATGAGGTGGGCCCAGATTGTCCTTGAGAGTGTCGTTCCAGATTTCGAGGTGAATTTCGTGCGGATGTTTTTTGGCCAGGAATGAAGACCAGGAACAACCCACGCGAAATTCACTTCGTGTTTCACTCGCCGCTTCTGGGTTGTGCACTGGAAGGGATCCGCGCAACAAAATCCGCTGCAGCACGTCTGCAAGGCCGGCGCAGTGAGGCACGAGGAGAGCTCGGGAGCCCACCGCCGCGCCCACTGCGCCAGGCCAGGCTGGTCCGCGAGGGCCCCGCGGCCCGAGGCGGGGGCCAGGCTTCCCCTCGCCGTGCCCGGGCATCCGCCGTCGTGTCCTGCCAGTGTGCGTGCGCAAGGAGCGCTCTCCCGCGGCCGTTGCTGCTCGGCGCTGCGTGCCCCACGTCGCCGCTGACGCGAGGTCTTTGCTGCGTGGCCAGCCTGGACCCCTGGACGCGTCTCTGGGCATGGGGTGCCGTCGTGCGCTGCTCTTGGCGATCGGGGCCCGGGGGCGGGCCCACGTGGCCGAACATTGTGAACAGCATTCCGCCTTGGTTTGTGCCAGGGCCACGGACGTCTGGCTTATCACGGTCAAGAGCTTTCGCTTAGCGTGTCGCTCCGCCGGCTCTGGCCCACCACGCTTCGGCGCGACACACTGCCCGTTTCCCTGTATCCAGGCGTTAGCGTCCCGAGTTTCTCTTGTCTTCCCGTCCCGCGAGGCGGAGCGACACGCTATCCGGTTGCAGGGCATGGCCTGTCACCGGGGCCGCCGCAGCGACACGCTTAGCAAACGCTCCCGACCGCAGCCCTTGCGGTGAGTGCCGTGGGCCCCCCGCGCATGAGTGGTGAGGAGCAGGCGGTAGCTTCATCCTCCTCCTTCTCCTCCTCCTGCCTCTCCTCCTCCTCGTCCTCCTCTTCCTCCTCCTCCTCCTCCTCCTCCTCCTCCTCCTCCTCCTCCCGGTGCCGCCGCCCGCGGTGCCGACCGTGTAGCCTCCGTGGTGGGTGCCGTGGGCCCCCCAGGAAGGCCACGGCGCGCACCGCGGAGTGCTGCCCTGGTGTCGCGGGCTTGGCGGCGCGCCCCGGGCAGGGCCTGACCGGCCTCTGCCCCAGCGCGCGCCCCCGCGAGGACGGCCGCGGTGGCGGTGCGGGCGCTCCTCCACGAGCCGCGGGCGGCCGCGAGGCCAGCGGCGCGGGGGCCCCTCCGTCGAACTCGGCCTCGGGGGCCGGGGGGGGGGCGCCAGCTGGAGATGTTCGGGAGCCCTGAGACGGGAGCCACTGCAAGCCTTAAGTCGGGCATGTCCCTGTATAGGAGGAGTATTCAAAATAGTATACAAAAATAATATGGGGACGATTTTCCTTTTATGTCTGACTATGTTCGAATACGTGATGACTATTTCGTGTTGTTCTTTCAAACTCCGCCTGTAGGAGGGCATGCCCGACCGAAATCTCGGGGGCCGGGGGGTGGGGCGACAGCTGGAGATGTTCGGAGCCTTGAGGCGGGAGTCGCTGCAAGCGGGGGTCAGCCAGGGGCGCTGGAGCTCGCAGGATCCTGCAGGGCCAGGGCTGCATGGACCCAGGCCTGCGCGAAGGATGCTGCAGGATCTTACAGGATCCTGCAGAGGTTGACTGAGATGGGCTTGCAGTGGCCCGGGTCAGTGCGTCCCCGAGAGTCACCAGTCGAATCCGAGGCCCAGCCCCCGCCCTCGAGAATTTAGAACAATTTTGCCCCATTGATGTTCAGGCCGTCTCTTGATTCGGAGGCGGTGCACCCTGTGCTTTTATCTGCCCGTGTCTTGATTGTTTTCGCAAGTCCCAGGTGGTGTTGCGAGCGGGCCTCAGTGTAGTTCGACCAATACGGGCGTCTGATATAATGGTTGCCGCTGCGCGCATTTCTATTCCAGGACCACGCAACGGAGGGTCGACGTGGGTTTCTCGTGGAGAAGAAAACGGGCCAGGAGAGGAAACAAACGAAGGGTCCACACAAGAGGTTTTATTCACTAGGCAATAGTTGTTTGGTTGATTTAAGTTACACATTCTCTTCGTGGAAAGACTTTTACGAGTGAGTATATACTGCAAATCGTTATGGTACCAATGTATTGTTTAATCAGACTCGTTTTTCAGACAAGTCATTTCTAAACTCGGCGCCGCCGTGGGATCTGATGACCTCGTAGCCGCGGTAGGGCGCACGGCAGTGGGCTCAACTGGGGAGGGGGCAAAGACGTAATCGGTGAGTGATCGGCTCGCAGATAATTGCAAACTTCACTCGCGTTCGCAGCCAGGAGTGAATGCGCGGCTTGCGCATCGCCATTGCAGGCGTGCTCTACGCAACGGTGCGGATCGAGACGTACTTTTCCAAATGAGTCCGAAATTGCTTCAAAAGCGGGGTAGGGCTTCTGAGTTCATTGGTTCGAGAGTTTTCTGTTTATCCTCTATGGCGCGTGACGGTCGCACCCCTGCCAGACCCTCCCCCCAGCCGGCAACGGTAACAATCGCACGTGGGACGTAAGGGGGGGTGGGGGGGCTGGACCCCAACGCCCGCGCGCGCATACGATGGTGATTGCAGCGCCCCCCCCCGCCCCGACGCGCCGTTGAAATAGCGCGAGAAAACATATCTCGCACCCCTGCGCGGACGACCTGTACGCACCGCGCCGCGCCGGCGCCGACGCTCCTCGGCGTCCCAGGCACGGCAGCGCATGGTGTTTGCTCGGCCCTCTTCGCCGAGCAGCTGTTGTGATAGCTTAGCAGTCATTGCATGACTTCGCAGGTTATCAGGGCGCTGTCAGATCTTAGCAAGGCTAGCCGGCGTCAGCAAATACTGGCAGGTCCCAGGAGGGCATGTCAGGGGCTAGCAGGGCTTGGCAGGGCTTGTCAACGCTCAGCTGGGCCAGCTAGGTGGCTAGCAGAACTTCTCATGGCTTAGTATGGGGCCGCAGTGCTTAGCAGGGCTTGGATAGGCCTAGCAGGGCTTAGCAGGGGCCAGCAGGGCTTAGCACGGCATCGCACTGGCTAGTCACAGGTGGCTCCAAGTATCTTGGGTTCTACTAGAGGCGGCCCCATTCCCCACAGGACTCAAATGGAGGTGGGTCCTCCTCCAACGAAGTGAGGTTCCAGTTGGTTTCGTTGTTGATCGGTTTCTGGTGGAGGGGGGGGTCCAATTCGATTGGGATTCTAGTAGGTGCGGGCCTACATTTCATGGGTGTTTGGTTGTACGCGTGGAGCCATCCCACCGCTAATGGGATTATAAGAAATGTGGGTATTTCCTTGATCGTGTTTTCATTACGGGTTGCTTTATAATTCATCGGATTCTTTTAGAGTCGGTCCACACTTGACTTGATTATATTAGGAATGGGCTTGCCCGAATATCGGATTACATTAGAGGTGGCCCCGTCCTTGATCTGACGCTATTGCAGGTGGTTCCAACCTTGCTAAGGTCCTGTTCGCAGCGGGGTCGTCCTTGACGGGATGTATTCACAACTGGCTCCATCCCTGATCGGGCTTTATTCGAGGTGGTGCCATACCTCCTACAGTTGTATCCAAGGTGGGTCCACCCCTCTTCGGACGCTGTTACAGGTCGTTCAATCCCTAAGCGGATTTCGTTACAAGGTGCAACATCACCAGTGGGATTACGTTCGTGGAGGCACCATCCCAAATCGGATACTTTTAGAGGTTGCCCCACCCCCACTAGGATCCAATCAGAGGTGTATCTATTTTTCAAGTGGCCCAATATTTGACCGGATTATGTTAGTCTCGAATCCACATGTAATAGAATACGGTTCGAGGTGGGCGAATCTCTGTTAAGATTATATTCGATGTGGGCCCATCCTGAGCAGGATTCCGTCGGAGCGGTAACCAAATCTCACAGGGTCTTATCAGAGGTGATTCCGCTCCTGATGGGATTAGATGAGAGGTGGTTCCACTTGTATTGGGATTCCATTCGACGTGGATCAACTTTTAATCGGATTGTGTTACAGGTGGCCCCATTTTAACAGGATCCTGGTAGAGGTGGGACCAGCTCGGTTCGGATTTTCTTAGAGGTGAATCCATCCGTTATAAGTTGTTGGCACGGATGGTTTTACAACATTGGGGTCCGTTAGAGGTGAACCCATCTTCTTTGGGATTTGTTTAGAGATGGGTCCAGTCAGAAAGAGAGAGAGAGAGAGAGACAAAGAGAGGGAGAGAGCGAGAAACTGAGGGAGAGAAATAGAGAGAGAGAGAGAGAGAAAAAGGGGGATATAAACAGAGAGAAAAATGGAGAGAGAGAGAGAGAGAGACAGCAACAAAAAGTCTTCAAATAGTCCCACATCACCCCTTCACGGGCAAGGGGGAAAAAGCGGTGAACCTTTGGTGCCCTGAAATGGGCCTTCTGAGGGGCCCAAAGCGAGCATGAAAGGTTCACGTTTCTCCTCCCTTGTGTATCGCCCCCTTTCAGAGAGCAAGTCCCGCCATCGCCGACGCATTGGCGACAAAGTGTGTCCCGGGCAAAAGGTCTCCCGACCAGCAGAGATCCTGCGGGCGCGTGGCGGCCCTAGCAGAGGCCACTGCCCGCGCCAGTCGGCAGGTGTGTGCGACGTCCGATCAGATCACCATTGCATCGTTCTCTACCGCTGACGTATCGGCTCAGGTGTCGGTACAACGTGCCGCGTTGCCTCCATCGCAGCTCCCTGGAAAAAAGGACTCGCGACCTTCTTCCTTTCCTACCTCTATCCACGGGAGACATTGTAGGTTCGAAACTTTGGCCGTTAACCCACATTCACAGAACCAAAGAGGAGAGAGGATGAGTGAGTCAGAGGAGCGAGAGGTCATGATAATAACAGGTTCCCAATGTTTGAGGAGTTCCAAGATTTTCTGCTGTTCCACAGTGGCTGCAGAAACGGGGGCCGCTAGATACTCTGGAACCCTTGAAACGCATCCTGAATCAATCTTATCATAACATCATTCCGGTTAAGGGCTTGACGACTTCTGACGTCCCTCGGCTCGTGCCAGAGCGGCCGCGGTTTGCTCCAGCTTTCATTTAACATCTCCAAATATACTTGGACTTGCTCAGATCTACTTCGATTTACCTCGGTGTATTTCTATGCGCCTGGAAATCCATGGTTCGATCCCCACAAGCCGATTGGCGAAAAGTTGTCAAGGCCTTAGGGACATTCCCGTGTTCGAGGAGGATGAGGGGAGGGCTGGCGAAGCTCGAGGAAGGATGGGGGCTTCGAGGGTCTCGCCTGGCCGCCCGCTCTGCTTCCACTGCCGGGGGCATGTTTTCCTTGAAGGACGTGCCCCTCCGATCGTGCATTCGTGGAGGAGTGGTGGGCTCGAACATGGGGAGGAATGCGAGGACGAGTTCGCCTCTTCCTCCACCCCCCCACCCTTTTTTCCAGACCTGCGAGGAAGCCCTTAACGCCACCCCCCACTGAATCTAGTAGTTACTGGGCGCACCCAGAACGAAACACACCCGAATCCTTCAACACTTTCCCCCCCCCCCTGCCCATCCTGCCTTCCCTCTCCTTGTTTTCTCCCCCTCGAAGCCGTGCGATGAATCCTATCTGAATCCTCCAGGAATGCTCCAACTCTTCTTCGCAAGAAGTCAGAACACACCAGGCAGGCAAGAATTCGTAAGCAATCACACTCGTAGGCTCCCAAGAAATTCTGCAAGCACGAGAGCGTGTGCGCAAGAAGCCGAGGAAGCAAAACAGCAAGCACGTAGGCAAGCACCCAAGCACGCTTGCAAGCAGGCGTAGCAGACAAACTTATACTCAAGTTGCTTGTGGAGTGCAGTTCGCCCTTCCCATCTGCTCGTCCTCATCCCGTGTCGTCCTCCGCTTGGTTGTTCCGATTCGCTTTTCATATTTGGACGTGGGACAGCCTCGCTGGGCGGTCTCGCCTGGGGGCCTCGATGGGAGCGTGCGGAAGGGGGCAGTATAGCCTTGGAAAAATAACAGACTGACGAGAAAACGGGGAGGAGTAGCAGGCGCTGCATGTTCTCCGAGGTTTCTAACGGGTTCTTCGGGAGGCCTTGGAAGCTCCAGGTGGACAGAGGAGCAGGTAGGGGGAGGATGAGGAGGAGCAGGAGAAAGTCGGAGGGAAGGATGTGCAGGTTGAGGTGTGGGAGAGGATGATCTTCGGGCAACCTTACTGGTTCTAGTCGTTGCTTGGGGAGCTGGAGGGAGAAAGTCTGAGGGAAGGATGTGCAGGTTGAGGTGTGGGAGAGGATGATATTCGGGCACCCTTACTGGTTCTAGTCGTTTCTTGGGGAGCTGGAGGGAGTAGTTTGGGATTGGTGCAGCTCGCTTTTTTGGTCATATGATTTCAGGTAGCTCTGGGGAGTTTGTGGTTGAGAACGAGGAGGGGTTGGACAGATAATCATAGGTGCAGATAGGGAAAGGGCCCATTTCTTGCGCACTGGAAGGGGGGGCATTCTTCTCACGATCTCTGTCTCCCTCGCTCTCGTTCTATTTCTCTGTCTGCAAAATTCTGTCGCGTCACAGTTCTCCCCCTCCCGGCGGCCCCCTCGTGGGTAGAGGCGAAGCGGTGGGGTGGAAGGTGTGGGCGGATGCACTTGGGACATTCCATTGCCGAAGCTGCCCAGAGATCCCCGCGTGGCAGGTGAAATTGCACACAAAATGGCACCTGGGACAGTTACGAGGCCCCCTCCTCGCCTCTCACGCAGGGCGAGACATTTTGAGTCCTCGCCTGCCGGAGGATTTGCCCATCGCCAGCGCACAGGCGTGCAACATCGGAAGACAACCGCGCGGGTGGCCGTCCTATGTTTGCCCGAAGCCGCCGCAGGCACTTGGCGGCGATCGCAGGCCTCAGGAGCCGCAGGGAAAAGCTTCTTCCACGCCGTACCGTCTGTTCGTGCGAGAAGCCGCCGGCTCGACCGCCTCACCGGGGGTCACGAAAGTTGTGCCACGGGAAAGTGCGAAGAGAACCAGCAACTCAGGAGTGATGGGCCTGTTTTCCACTACCACCACCAGACGTTGGAGGGGGAGGGGGTCCTCCTCCTCCACCTCCTGCACCTCCTCCTCCTCCTCCTCCTCCTCCTCCTCCTCCTCCTCCTCCTCATCGTCCTCCTCCTCCTCGTCCTTCTCCTCCCCCCCCCTTCCAACTTATGGTGGTGGTGGTGGAAAACAGGCCCATCAAGGAGCACTGGACTTCGCCTGACCAGTTTGGGACGCAGTCCGCGCCAAGTCCAAGCACAGCCAGCTGCCTTGGGCCGCCAGTGCAGCTAGCAGCTTAGCCAGCCAGACAGGCCGAGCAAGACCTCCTGCACGCACGCGGTGAGGGCCTCGCTCGGTGCCGCCAGGGAGCAGGGCCTCAGAAGCTTCACAGTACAGATCGATCATCTTCACCATTGGGGCGCTCCGCCTGTAGTCTTCCCTTGTTGCTACTCAACTTCAACTCCTACGCTGCAACCTCTGCTCCCCCTCTTACCCCTCCTCCCCCTCCTTCTCCTCCTCATCATCATCATCATCATCCCTGCTCCTCCTCATCCTCATCCTACTCCTCATCCCTCCTCCTCCCCCTCCTTCCTCCTCCTCCTCCTCCTCCTCCTCCTCCTCATCCTCCTCCTCTACAACTCTGCTACAACCCGCTGGATTAACAAGTGCTGACCGCGGGGATCGAGGAAGAGATATGGCTGGCCTCCATTTCGTCCGCGGGGACTCGGGACAGTGCCCGACTGCACGCTGATGCGGGAGCTCTCCCGATGCAGCTTTCACCCTCTAGAGCATCGGCGGTGGCCAAGAGGGGGGTGATGAGGAGGGGGGGCATCATGGCGAGGGCTACGACCTCCCCAGATTTCATGACGCCTCTTTTTATCTCAAGACATCCCCGACCCCCCCCCTGGACCGCGCACATGCGGCCGGCCACGATCTGCGCCCCCCCTCTTGGACGCCCCTCCTCCTGGCGGCCCCCGAAAGTATCATGAAGGCCACGTTGGACCCACAGCAGAAGGGCGTTGTCCGCCCGATGCTTCCTCGGGCATCGCGTCCATCGCTTCCCACCTTCGGTCAGAAACTTTAGCATGCCATCGTGAAGTGGCCATTCGCTCGGGACGTCCCTGCAAAAAGCTTCCGGTTGCCTGTCATGCGGCCTGAGAGCGGCGATTTCGCTCGGGACGTGTTTAGAGAAGGTTTCTAGGCGCTGTCCATGCCGCCCTCGCGGAGTGCCGATCACATTTTTTTGTATGCAGGGGGTGGTAGGCACCTCTTCCTACGAATTGACGGTCAGCTTCCGAGGTCATTCGTGCACTCACCATCGCGGGGTGGAGGGGCGCACATGTGCGCATATCTACACTTACACATTTCTTCGTGCTGATTTTTTCGCACACAGGATTTCAAAGTTGTTGTTTCTGATATGTGTTCCAATTTGATCGTTTCCGGTCCTTCAAATGGTGCTCCCGCTCCAGCGTTGGCCTTATTTCGTGTTTCTGAACCTTCAAAATCGCACTTCCGCTGCAGCGTCAGTTTCATTTCCAAGTTTTCGGTTCATCAAAAGGTGCTCCCACTGCAGCGCTCGTTAGCGCTGGTCCCACAGTTCGGCTGTTTCGGTATTTCCGAACGGTGCTCACATTGCAGCTCTGGCCTCATTTCCACGTTTCCGGTTCTTCCAGATGTGTTGCTCCCGTTACAGTGCTGGCCTCATCTCCAAAATGTCGGTTCTCCAGCATGACTTTCCAGCTGCACCGTTCATGCAGCAATGAGATGCGATGCTATGTTTGGTTATGTTCGGCTATTATGACATGCCTGGCCCTGCTTTGCAATGCTGTGATCTGCAACGCTGGGCTACGCAATGCCATGCTACGAAATGCTATGTGGTGTACCGCTATGCTATGCCATGCCTTGCGCTGCAATGCTACGAGATACAATGCTTGACCACACAATGCGATGCCATGCGATGCATCGCGTTCTATTTGGGGATCGGTGCCCCCTTCGGTATCCAACTTTGCGGTTACAGGGACTGGACGCAATGGTGAGGGATGGGAGAGAGGGGTAGGACGTCAGATATGACGCGAGCGCACCTAGCTTGTCCTCCCCCCTCTCCTCCGCTGCAGGCAGGGGTTGGTCGGACTCTCGAGTCCTGGCTGCTTCACTTTCCAGACCCGGGCTGGCTTGAATGCAATTTCCCACTGTGGAGGTTGGGACGCTCGGGAAAAAGCATGTGCGCAGATCTCTTCGTGGGCGAAAAATATATCCGCATCCGCGGCCTCACGGGCGGGGCCCCTGGGCCGCGACCCCGCGGATACGGGGCGTTTCTTCGCGAACGCCCCGCGGAGAGCGTATCCGTTCCACCGCGTAGCTCTTTGGTTACGCGCAGGAGCGACCCTTCGCCAGAGTGACCTGTGGTGTGGGTCCACAGAGGGTCCCTCCAGCACTGGCAGGCGCGCGTGGCCGGCATCCGCAGGCGAGGGTGCGGATGCAGATCTTCCCGCCGCTCGTGCGCGCGCCTCTCTGCCTGCCCCGGAGCGCTGCGGGGGGCCCCCCTGCCCAGGCCCTCCCCGACCGCCGCGCGCGCAGGAGCTCTGAGCGGGCGGGTACCGCGCCGCGGGCCAGGGCTCGGCGCTGCTCCGGGTCGGCGCTGCCAGGCGCCCAGCGGACCCTATCGGCCTCGCTCGGCGGCGTAATCCGAGCCCCACCCCTCGGGTGCTGCGAGAAGTGCCCCTGGCCCAAGGTGCCCCGCAGGGCTTCCAAGGAGGCCCCACGGCCTCCAGAGCACCCCTCGCGAGGCCCATGGGAGCCCGAGGGGCTCCAACATGGGAAGGAGAAGCTGGGGCACCTCGGGCGAGGGGCACTTGCAGCAACGCCCGAACCCTCGCCGATGAACGATTCAGGCAACTCGAAGGGCGGCGGGGGCAGGGTTCGGAATTCGTCGAACACGCGGCGGAATCCGAACCCCACCCCCGCCTCCCATCGCTGCAGGAGAATCGATCGTTGGCGGGGGTAGGGCTCGGATGTCGCCACCTACTCGCGCGCGCATGTGCGCCGACGCGGTCGAGCCCGCGGCGCTGTTACCGATCAGCGCTGGCAGGCATCCGCCGATCGGCGGACCGACGACCGGTGGACCATAGACCTAGCACGCGCGGGCGCGCCGAAAATCGAGGCCGGGGGGGGAGAAGGGTGATGGAAGCTTGCAACCTGGGCGTTCTCAGAGGCCGTGATACTGATAGGTTCCCAGATTTTTGGTGTTTCAGGGCCAGAGCACATGGGGTCGGGGGGTCGCGCCGCATCTCCGGTGCAGGGGCGATGCGGATGGATCTGGAGTCACTCTCCTCGTTGTGAAGTCGCGGCGGTGCGGCGCGATTCCCGACCCCATCCGATCCCCGAGTCACGCGTGCAAAAGATTCGATAGAAGAGTTGGGGCGTTCGTGTCTCGTGCCGCCAGGGTTCAAAATTTGCCACAAACAAAAAATATCGGGACGACTTTTTACGAGTTCTGACTATTTGGGATTGTTTTGAGCATTTTGGGGGAATTCTTTACTTTGCCGTCCAATACCCCCCCTGTAGGCGGACATGCCCGACCTGACGCCAGGAGAGCTTCCCGCCCCAGCTTGCTCGGCCTCCTGTGGGACGCCGTGGTCTGGGGCGTGGGCCGCCCGCCCGGCGCCGTGGTCTGGTGCCGACGGGGCCGCCTGCTGCCACAGGTGGCGGGGCGCAGGTGATCTGCTGCCGGGTGGTGCCGGGAAGCTCTCCCCCCAGGCGTTAAGTCGAGCCCGTCCCTCCGCAGGGGGGATATCAAGAGTAGTAAAAGATAGTCGGGGGATTCTGTTTTGCCTATGTTTGATCGTTGTTTATGCTTTTTGTGACTATGTCTTGTTCTTCGTCCATAATTCGCCTGTAGGGGGACATGCCCGACCGAACCCCAGTGGCCGTCAGGGAAAGGCTCAAAAGATGACAGGCCGTTGTTTTTTTGGGTGGGGGGCAGCCCTTGGGTCGGCTGTGCAATCCGAACCCTGCCCTCGCCGATGGAAGATTCAGGCAACTCGATGGGCAGCGGGTGTAGGGTTCGGAATGTGTGGAACATGTGGCGAAATGCGAACCCTACCCGGGCCTCTTCCATCGATTCGATAGTTGGCGGGGGATGGTTCGGATGTCGCCCTCTAACGTGTTGGGGCACTGGTGGTGTTCAGATGAGGTCGTGCTACACTGTAAGACGCTTGCCCATGTTCTGCATAGTTCGTGCACCACGTCCCGTCTTACAAGGGGGCGGGGTGTTTGTCGGGCATTGTTGTGAGAGAGCGTCTGTTGGCAAGCACGACAGGGTCTACGGTCTACTGGTGCAGGCCCTGCCCGCGCAACTTGGACACCCGCGTGATAATGCCATCCTCAGATCGCGGCTTCATTGAAACAAATACAGGACGCCGCGTGCAAAGTGCGTCGCACGCATGAAAGGCGCCTTGCGATGCAAGGCGCCCAAAGAGTTCTTCACGGCCTAGCGGGTGGCGTAGGAGAAGAGTGATTGACGTGATGGGTTTGAGTGATACATGCTGCCCACAGCCGAGTCCTTCTCTTCCTACCTCCTCGCCCTTCATCCTATTCGGTAGGTCTGCGCGCGCAATGAGTCATCCCATCGCAGAATGGTGCCAAAAGGTTGATGCTTTACTCCTCCACTGCCTCTGCTGTCCCTTCCTGGGGGGGGTCCTGAAGGCCTCCTCTTGGCGTTATATCGGGGCCTGTTTGATGGGCCTCTTGCTTTGTTGCGGGCGTCACGGGGGGCTTCCAGAGGCTTTTGTTTTTCTGAGTTTCTTGAGAACTTGAGGGCATGTTCGGGGCCCTGGAGGCCACCCTGGAGGGAAAGGCCCCAAAGGCTTGCTCGAGTTCCCTTCCTTGGATTGCTCTTGGGGCCATCTTGGCGTCTTGAAAGCCCCGGCTGGCCGCCTTTCAAGCCATATTGGGGCTCTGATGGAGGCTTGATGTCTACTAGGTCGTCCTGGAGCGATCTTCGAGACCTCTTGGCCCTATTGGGTTCGCGGGAAGCGGGGGGAAAAACAACGGCTTCGCAAACATATCAGAAGTAATACACTTACGGAAACAGCCGCAATTGTTTGGCGCCCCCTCGGAGCCTCCAGGGGGCTTCCTATAGGCCATCTGGGAAGCCGTCTCGGGGCCGCCTGGAGCTGGTTCGGGGGTCGTCGGCAGAGCCACCCAGGTCCCCAGAGATCCTCCGGGACCTTAGGTCGAAGAAGGTATTCCAAAGGGGGGGGGCGGCAGAACGGGGCAAGGCCTCGGGTGGGGCCAGAGGATGGACTTCAATGAATCCTGTTTTGACAGTGGAACTGGACCTGGAAGGGTAAACGCTGGAGGCGCATCACTGGCCGCGCCTTGGGAGCTTGGCAACTGCGAGCACGCCGTGTGAAGCCCGTCTTGGGTACGTCACGGGCAAGTCGAGTCTCGAATGCTTCTTTTGGTTTTTTTTCTGGGGGGCTCTTGGGCCTTTTTCTTGGAGTTGTCGGAGGTTTGTCGTGGACGTGTTGTTGCCTTTTGGGAGGGCGCGGAGGAGGAGAAGGAGGATGAGGAGGGGGATGGAAACGACGACGAACTTTGGACGAGTACGAGCTAACGGACAGGAAACCCGTCGAGGATGAGGATGACATTGGGAAGTGGAGAAGTAACAAATTGTGATTCATAATCGAGGACGCCTACGGCGAATCTCCGCCATTCATTGCATTTGAAGATATGCCAATGTGGCCAAACGTCTGGGAATATGTTGGCCACGTCATTGGACCCTGCGTTCTCCCAGTCGTTGTGGAAGCCGTTTGTGGAACACGTGGGGGAGAAAGAGGAGGAGAGGGAGGGAGAGAGGGAGGACGAGGAGAAGGATAGGGAAGGTTCGTGGGAGCTTCTTGAGTCAAGGCATTTGGGGGGCCTCCTTGGGCCTCTTGCGGGCCTTTGGTTGCTCCGTGGGGGCCTCTTCGGTTGTCTTACGGCGTTCCTGGACCCTCTGACGCCGTCGGCAGCCGCCTTCCGAGGCTTTTTGGGCCGTCTTGGGGCCCTCTCGGGTTGCTTCAGGGTCGTCTTGATGGCCATCTTGGGCGTCTGGGAGGCCTCTTGGGTCGTCGTGGGGCCTTTCGGGGCCGTCTTAGGAGCCTCGTGGGCCGTCCTGGGGCTGTATTGGAGGCCTCTTGGGCGATTTGGGGAAAATCTTAGGGGGCCTCTTGGGCCGTCGGAAGGCCGTTTTGAAGCAAATGCCAGAATCCTCCAACAATCGATGGAAAACCAATGATTTGAACCTCTTCGGACCTTCATTGACGACCTCTTGGATGCTTCTTGGGCTGTCTTGCGGGCCTCTTTGCCGCTTATTTGGCTGTCTTGGCCTCTCTTGGGCCGTCTTAGTGGCCTTAGAGGCATCTTGGGACCGCCTTGGAGGCCATCTTGCGCTCTTTTGGTGCCATTTCGCCCCTCTTGGAGGCAAGCTGGAGGCCATCCGGAGCAATCTTGGTGGCCGTCTGGACGTGATGGGACCAACGGGGACAGAAAGGTCTAAGGCTTTCTGGGTGGCCAGCGGGGGGGGGCCAAACCCCAACGTGAGTTCTCCAGAGGAGAACAAAAAACGTGCCGGACATTCGGCACGTGCACCCGGCCCTGCGGCAAGCCACAGGGGGCGGCCGATGACAGAAATCGCGCGCCTCGTCGCGAGGGGAGAAATAACGAGGGGGAGTTTGAGGTGGTTGGCAGGACCCGAACTGTAGTCGGGAGAAATATAACCAGGCGGAGTGTGACAGGGTTGGCCTCGGCGGCCGCAGATCTAATGACCCGATTTTCGGGCATGTTCGGCCCTAGACGGCGCAAGTCGGCCCCAAGAGCGCCTCATAGGGCCCGAACACGGCCCAGGACAGCTCCAAGAGTGCCCAAGCTGCCTCCACGACGGCCTCAGGGAGGCCCAAGGGAGCCGCAAGACGGTCCGAGAGCGCTCAAAGAGGGCCCAAGATGGCCTTATGACGGCCAACGAGGCCTTCGAGACGCTCCACGGGGCCTTTAAGAAAGTACGCCCAAGGACACATGTTTTATCAGCATAACTGCGTCGTTGGTATTCACCGCGTCCACGACGGCCCAACAGGCCCCGAGGGTCGGCCCAAGACGTCACCAGGGGCCCCCAACACGGCCCCGAGACGGCCCAGGAGGGAGGGTTCTGATACGGCCACAGGCAGCCCCGAGACGAACCACGAGAGGCCCCTGAGGGGCCCAAAAGGTTCCCAAGCGAGACCCAAGAGGTCCACATGAGGTCCCCGAGAGGGCCCCGGAGGGCCACGCGTTGGAACCATCAGAAATCCCTCGCAGCCCAGACGTGAATCTGAAGGGCAGTGCCCTCTGTCGCCAGCCCTCCAGGCAGAGACGCCTGTCGGCAATTTGTGGACACTTGGGAAGTAACGAGGAGCGAACATATCCGCACCGGCGCCCTCGCGGTCTTGATTCCA
>CAUYUJ010018989.1:82500-110000 GCA_963575745.1 Prorocentrum cordatum | reverse complement strand
CTCCTCCTCCTCCTCCTCCTCCTCCTCCTCCTCCTCCTCCTCCCTCCTCCTCCCTCCTCCTCCTCCTCCTCCCTCGCCTCCTCCTCCCTCCTCCTCCCTCCTCCTCCCTCCCTCCTCCTCCTCCTCCTCCTCCTCCTCCTCCCTCCTCCTCCTCCTCCTCCTCCTCCTTCTCCTCCTCCTCCATCTCCTCCTCCGCCTCCCCCTCCTCCACCTCCTCCTCCTCCTTCTCGGGTCGCCTGTCCGTAGCCATTTTGGTTCAAGTCGCCATGTCGCCGTGCGGCCGCATGGAGACCTCTGGGCCGAGGACAAAACCCATCAGCTTCCAGTCACAACCAGGGGTGAGCGGGCACCCACGCTTCCTGCCGCGGCTTGCGGCCGCCCATTCCTGCTCATATCCTTGGCATTGCAGGCTGCCTTCCATATCGTGCTGTCCATCGGCCAGACCTCCGTCGCCGTGCAACAGCTGGACTTCGGCCTGACCACCGTCGCCGATTTCCGCATCCATAACTCGCTGGACGCCGACTTGATCGTTCCCCAGCAGCAGCAGCAGCAGCTACGCAGTGGCATCGTACCCTGCCTGGCAAGTGGCGCAGCGCAGAACAGCTCAGTGCCCGACGAGCCGCAGCCATGTCCTCCAGTGAAGAGAGATCTACCTCACGCAGCGCCCCATCAGCCAGCCGTCGAAGCAAAGATCGTCGCCGTGAAAGAGAACGTCACGAATATGAACGCGCAGCTCGAGGACCCCCAGAACGTGAAGATAAAGGCTCTCGCGCAGCAGCCGCCCGCAATACTTTGGCAGCCTTCGGTGACAACGGCTTCTCGTCGCAGCCAGCAGCATCACGCTCGGGGAGGGCTTCGGGACAAGCACCGCGAGCTGGCAGGTCTTCAGCTTGCCCGCCGCAGCAGGTGTCCACCTTCGCCATGGATACTGGAGAAGAAGAACCGCACGATTCTGCACGCGCTGCCGCCGACGCCGCTGCTCAACAATATCGTGATGGTGACTGGATTGAACCTCCTATACAGCTTCCCGTCGCAGCACCTCGTCCAGACCCACTGGCAGGAGCAGCAGATCCTTGGCGGGACGGAGGCGCAGCCGCACATGCTCACGCCGCTGCAGCACACGGCCCTGGACTACCACCAGCCGCTGAAGGAACCGCCGCCGTCGGAGCCGCCGCCGCTCATCATGCTGGAGCCGAGCAAGCCACACCACCTGCTCCTGAACCCGTTCGTCTCCTCGGACTGGATCCCGACCTGGACAAGCACTACAAGAACTCATGCAAGCACAAGTCGCACATGCAACAAGTACTTTCCATTCGCAGGCCACTCAGCTACTTAATCAATCCAGAGAAAGCTTTCGTCAACTTCTCGCACAGCAAGTACAAGCCACTGAACGCCGAGTCGATACCCTTCATGATGTTGTCGCCAGAGCCCGCCGCGAACAGGACCGACAAGCCTCATGCCAGCAGAAGATGTGGCAACAGACCGACCAGATGCGTGAGACGCTCGCGCTCGCCGAGGCCCAGGCGCCGATTTCGGACCTCACCAGGCTCGCCGACTGGGAGCGCGCGATCGCCCCGACGATCTTCACCATCGGAGCTCAGCGCCTCATCGCGCCTAACGTGCTCCTCAACGACCTGCAGGAGTGGATCGCGTCCGCCAACCTGGCCACGGACGCCGTCGAGCGACTTGGAGATGAGCCCGCCCGCCGCTTCATTCTTTAAGTTAAAGAAGACCGCGCCCTCGCAGTACCTCGGGGGCTCGCTCTTTCTCGAGCCCTTCGCGACTCTGCAGGTAAGTGACAGCGATTCACATCGACGGACACCACGGGCGCGCTGGCTGACATCTACCTCAACCCCGACGAAGTCCCCAAGCATATCCAGCGCAAGAAACTCCTCCAACTTCTTCAGCATCGATATCCGCAAAAGTCATGGAAGGCCTACCGCGCCAAGGGCGAGGCCCACTGCAACGCCATGCCCGTCGTGCGCCTGGACGTCAAGGGCCAAGCCGACCCTACAACCCTGGAGTGGGACGAGAAGGCCTTCGAGCTTGCTCACTTCCGCGACATCGATCGCAGTGCCGTCCTCACGTCCTTCCAGGCGCTCTTCGCGGACACGGCGGAGGCCACGTGGCGGGTTTAGCCACCCCTGGGCACCGTGGAAGCCAGTCGAGGACAACCTCCTTGCTCGTTCATCACCTGGAACGCCCGCGCGCTCATGTGCCACAAGCGCTAGGAGGTCCACGGCTCGGAGAAGCTTCTCCGCACGTGGGTCGACACGCAGCCGTGCCCGTACAAGCTCTTCTCCTCGCAGTTCGTCGACGAGTCCGCCGGGGACGCGCGCACTGGCACGAGCGGCGTGGCCACCCTCACCCCGTGGCTCACGCACGCGCAGCTGGAGCAGCTGCAGCCGTCCCAGCTCCCGCTCTTCGCCCACGAGGAGCTCGTCAAAGGTCGCGTTTTGGGGGCCTCTGGGGCCGTCACGGGGCCATCTCGGAGGCCTCTTGGGCGATCTTGGGGCGACTTTGGCGGTCTCTGGGGCAGTCACAGGCCGTTGGAAAGCCGGAAAGGCGCAAACACCAAAATCCTTCAAATACTTAAGGAATATCAATGATTTGGGCCTCGTCGGGCCTTCCTGGAGGACCTCTTGGAGGCCTGTTGGGCCGTCTTGGAGGCCTCTTGCGGGCCTCTTGTTGGGCCGTCTTGGGCCAGAGTCAGGCTACCTTAGGCAGTGTTGGGTACATCTTGGGCCGTCTTGGAGGCATCTTGGGGCCATCTGAGCCGTATTGGAGGCCATCGCTGCCGTCTTGGAGGCATCTTGTCCGTCTTGGAGGCCATCTTGGGGCCGTCTGGGGCAGAGAAACCGTTGGCAACCACCTCTTCCGGGTGGCCGGCGGGACGGGTCGAAACCCCAGAGGGATTTCTTTTGGAGAAAGAACCAAGACCAAAACCATATTATTTGGCACGCCAGGCACCTTTTTGCTAAAGCAAGAGGGGGCGGCGGATCTAGTGGTCTTCGGCCCATCCCGCCACTGTGCTGGGGTCGTGGGCCAGAGGCTTTTGTGAATACGGCAGGGGGTTATATTAGAGGATGTCACGTGTCGAGGAGAGGTGGCACTCTACCCCGGGATATTCTCATTCGGCCAACGCGTGACGCGTGTTTGTGAAAACCCAGATAATCACGTTTGGGGGTTGTTCATCACTGTTTCCCTCTCATCCATCTCCCCTTTCCTCCCTCTCATGCTTCCTCCATCTTCTTCTCACCTTCATTATGTTCGTCATCATCATTGCCTCTCCTTTTTCCCTCTCCTCGTCTCTGTCTTTTCGTCGTTGTCTTTCTCGTGCTCCTCCTATATTCGTACTCTTGCTACTCGTGGGTGATCCCCTCGCGCTCATCCGTGTTCCCTTCCTCTCGACATCGACTGGACAGCTGTTTGACTAGGTCTCCCTTTGCTCCCGCGTGGTCGCCTCGCAGTTGCCTCCTGGAGGAGGAGGGACAAGTGAAGGTGGTGGAGATAAAGGAGGAGGAGGAGGAGGAGGAGGCGGAAGAGGACGAGCAGGGTGACATGGAGAGGGGGAAGACAAGTGTGAAAGCATGATGGTAGCCAAGTTTTCAATCGGGACATCGTGCCATCCAGTCGCTGGTGGACTCGGGCTGCAGCATGCCGCTATTGGCTCGGGCAGACTATTGGCCAATGCGTGAACTCGATTTTCTTGATCCAGGCATTGCCCGAATTTTCAGAGACGAGTCGACTACCGTGCGAACAGCAGCCAAGGACCATGACGCGGGCCCTTGCGGCTCCCACCGGTGCGCCAACGTTTGCGGAGCAGGGCTCTGTCTATGCGCCGCCCGCCCTTGGAAAGTACACCCAGAAGCGTGACCATGTCACGACGATGAACAGCTCACCGTCCTGGCCAATGACGGGATTTGCGCCAAAATGAGGACCATTCATGGTTCTGAAGAGAATCGATGCTTTGTCTGGTGAGGTTTCCTGAGCACCGAACGTAAGAAGTTAGACGGAGGAGGGGAAGGAGGGAGGGCAACGAGGAGGAGGAGGAGGAGGAACTGCGAAAGACGAAGACGGAACAGCTGGGGGAGGTCCCCCCCCATCCAGGGGACCGGTTTCTCATCCCGGGTCGTTGTGTCATTGTCTTTGGCCCAGAAGAGGACCGTCAGATGCCGCAGGCTTGGAAAGGCCGCCTGCCGAGTCGTCCATGACGCTGAAGGTATAGTCAACCCGCATGGTATGGATGGGCAACCTTCCCAAGGATACCCTTATATCCTTGCCTCCTCGGTCCATCCTTCGCTACTTTCGTTGGCCGCGCCCCGCTGGAGAAGCTTCGAAGTGGGCGTCCAAGGCCCTTGCATCCTTATCGCGCATCCTTTAAATACGGGCCGACTCTATGGGCCCTTGGCATCAAATTTGGCACTCCCGAGAGCTCCCTTGGGCCGCGCGCCCTGGCAGGATTTTTCGAGCTGTGTCCAAGCCGCCACACCGACGAGGACGCTCCCAGATGTCCCCCCCAGAAGCAGAAGGCGCAACACGAACTCGCGCGCCTCGACCCCCCTCTCTCCTCTCGAAAAAGAAACAACGGGCGTAAACATAAAATTTTGGCGCTCCGCGCAGATCTCTTGGATCGGCGCTGGGCGCCCCTGGCGGCGCCTCCAGCGCCGCTCCTGGCGCGCTCCGCGGGCCAGGGAGGGCGGCCCGGCGCGGATCCGAGATATCCGCGCGGACCTTCAAAAGTCTATGTTTACGTGGTTTGCTGTCCTTCTACCCTCGTTGGCGACGACGATATGGTGGTCAGCGTCGTCAGGCCAGCGTGGTCGTCTTCGATGTCGTCGCCGTCGTCGTCGAGATCCTCGTCGCCGTCGACGTCGTCGCCTTCGCCTTCGTTGTCGTCGTCGTCATCGCCGTCGCGAGGGTGGGGGAGGAGCCAGGAGAGAGTCGCCGACGCCTCGGCCAGCCGCATGGGCACGGCGTGGGAGCGGGCGGTCACACCTGGGGCGCACAGGCGCTGGTGCAGAGGGTGCCCGCGTCTTTCAGGGCCAAGGTGAGATCGGTCATCGACAAGATTGCCAAGGTCGAGCTCCTCCTTCCTCCTCCTTCCTCTCCTTCCTCCTCCCTCCCTCCCTCCCCCCCTCCCTCCGTCCTCCCTCCCTCCTTCCGTCCTCCCTCCTTCCTCCCTCCCTCCCCTCCCCCCCCCCTCCCTCCCTCCCTCCGTCCTCCCTCCCTCCCCCCCTCCTTCCGCCACCCTCCCTCCGCCTGCGGCCCCCTGTCCGCGCGGCGCCCGGAGCGTGAGCTGGCAGACACCCCCGCCGCCCCGCACAGAGGGCGGCTCCCCCTCCCCGGGGGGGTGGCCCCGTTCTCTCAGGCAGAAGCCGCTCCCGAGACGGCCGGGGGGGTCTGCCGGCCAGGGCGGTAGGGCTCCGCATGCACGGGAGCGCCGCGACGGCCACGAGGGAGGTGGCGCCCACCGCGAGCTCCGGCCAGCGCCGCGGTCGACCACCGCCGCGCCCTCCTCCTGGCCCTCGCTGGCGCCGGCCTCTGGCCTCTGCGGCCCGCGCCTGGTTCGGCTTGGGCCCTCGTCCCGCGAGGTTCCCTCCGCGTCCTCCTGACTCTCCGGCGCTGGTGTCGCCTCCTCTTCTCCTCCTCGTCCTGTGCTTCGTCATCGTCGTCGTCGTCGTCGTCGTCGTCGTCGTCGTCGTCGTCGTCGTCGTCGTCGTCGTCGTCGTCGTCGTCTGGCGTTCGCGGCCTTGCTGCAGTCCCGGCGCTGTCTCCTCCTCCGCTTCCTCATGTTCCCTCCTCTTCCTCTTCTTCCTCCCCCCTCCCTCCACCATGCGGGATGCCACTCAGGCGTCGTTGTGGCCCAGCGGTCCTCCTACTGTAAACGCAAAGCGCTACATCCGCATGAGCGGGGCCTCCGATCGCCCCACAGACCCGCACCGATGGACACCTGCAGGGGAGCTCGTGGTCCCTGAAGGACGTCAAGCTGCTGATGCGTGCCTGGACAAGCCTCTAACACCGCTGCGGCCCCCGAAGACGTCGCACTTCCTTCGTTGACGGCAACACCCACACGGCGACGACAGCTCAGGAATCCCACCAGCCCTTTGGGCGTGAGTGGTTTAGCGAGCCTTCTCTGTTCTCACCCCCCCACCCCCCCTTCTTCCCCTTCGGGGAGGGGTTTACCCCTCCCCCTACCCCCTCCCCCTGGACCTGGAGAGCGCGGACCGCGGGTCGTCAGGGTGGTCTTTTTCGACGCCTCGGAGGGCCAAAAAACGACGACCCTCAAGAGGATTCTGGCTCCGACGGGGGGACGCTCTTGTAGCCCCCTCCTCTTCTGTTAAGCCAAAATCCTTGCTTTTACGAGGGTTTTGGCCCCATTTTGGCCTCCCGAGGGGGCCGCGCTCATCTTCCTTCATAGCAAAATCATTGATTTTACTAGGGTTTTGGGCTCATTTTGTCCTTTTCAGGGGGCAGCGCTTCTTTGCGCTTCTGAGGAGGTCGCAAGAGGCGCCAAGATGGCCCCAAGAGGCCCCCAGGAGCCTCCCAAGAGGCCTCCAAGAGGCCCCCAAGAGGCCCCCAAGAGGCCCCAAGAGGCCTCCAAGAGGCCCCCCAGAGGCCCCCAAGAGGCCCCCAGAGGCCCCAGGAGGCCCCGAAGAGGCCCCCAAGAGGCCCCCAAGAGGCCCCCAAGAGGCCCCAGGAGGCTCCAAGAGGCCGCCAAGAGGCCCCACGAGGAGCCCGAACGACTCACACCAGGTCGAGGGACCCGAACGACTCATACCACGAAGAACCCGAACGACTCACGCCAGGTCGAGGGGCCCGAACGACTCATACCACGAAGAACCCGAACGACTCACGCCAGAAGGAGGACCCCGAACGACTCCTACAAGGACGAGGCGCCCGACCCATTCACACCACGAGGAGACGGAACGACTCACACCACGACGCGCGCCTCGAACGACTCACACCACGAGGAGCCCGAACGAGTCACACCAGTACTACTACTACTACTACTACTACTACTACTACTACTACTACTACTACTACTACTACTACTACTACTACTACTACTACTACTACTACTACTACTACTACTACTACTACTACTACTACTACTACTACTACTACTACTACTACTACTACTACTACTACTACTACTACGACGACGACGACGACGACGACGACGACGACGACGACGACGACGACGACGACGAACGACGACGACGACGACGACGACGACGACGACGACGACGACGACTACTACTACTACTACTACTACTACTACTACTACTACTACTACTACTACTACTACTACTACTACTACTACTACTACTACGACTCCTACGACGAAGGGCCCGAACGACTCGCACGCGGACGAGGTGCCCAAACGCCGCACACCACGAGAAGCCCGACCGACTCACACCAGGACGAGAGGCCCGAACGACTCACACCACGAGGAGCCCGAACGACTCACACCAGGACGAGGGGCCCCGACGACTCACACCAGGACGAGACGCCCGAACGACTCACACCACGAGGAGCCCGAACGACTCACAACACGACGAGCCCGAACGACTCACACCAGGAGGAAGGGCCCGAACGACTCACACAACGAGGATACCGAACGACTCACACCAGGAATAGGGTCCCGAAAGACTCACACAAGGACGACGGGGCCGAAGGACTCGCACAACGAGGGCCCGCACCGCCGCCTTCGTCGTCGCCGTCGTCGTCGTCGACGTCGTCGTCGGAAGCAGGAAGAAGGAGGAACAGGGGGGGTATGCGGCGCCAAGCAGACACACGCCTGAAAAACACAACTGTCGGCACGCTTCGCAAGAGTTGCTGTTGTGAGATGGGCTGGTGGGGATGCGCGAAGCGTAAAGAATTAGCCACGTCCTTCGACCAAGCTGTCAAATTCGACACCTTTCTGGGTCAAAAGATCCGCCCAGGCCGTTCATGCCGACCTCAACTTGGTCGCACCGACGCCCAGGCCCCAAGTGCAGTAAACATTCGCCATTGACCGCAAAGTTCCAGGTTGGCCACTCCGCCCGAAAGTCCCACCTGAATGTGTTACTGGATGTGATGATGTGTTTGGCCATGTGCGTCCCCCTCCACGCAGCGGAGCTGCAAGCCATCTTCTAGAGGGGACGTCTGCTCGCGGTGCACCGACATTGCTGAGGGACCACAGCATGACCGACATCGTGGCCGATCTCCGCGAAGCCGTCCAGCACCTAGACACAGGTGACCCAGGGGGCCGCTCGCACTATGTGCTTGCACCAGCTGGGCTGGGCCTGGCCCTCATGTGGCATCGTGCGCGGTCACCGAGGTGTTCCGCTTCGCTGGCTGGCACGCCGCGCTGCCGGTTTTTATGGCACGCGTGCTGCCCGCGTCCACGGGACGTGCCGCTCCTCCGCGAATCTCCCCTTGCCCCGAAACGACCGCGGGATCCTGGTAACGTACCATCAGGGAGAGGCTGGACATGCACGACGCCGCGCGGCTGGTCCGTGAGAAAAGGGCGGCCGCGAAATCACTCGCTGGCAGATAGCTTTCCTCGACAATGTTCTAGTGGGTGGCGCCCATGCCCCCCAGCATCGGAAGGCGGGCCCGGGCTCGGCCGCTGGCTCTCCCCGCCCTGCCGGTGGTGAAACCAAGACGAGGAGTCACAAGAGCGCACGTTGCGCTAGTGGTCTTGGTACTCTGAACCTTGCGCCTTGCCGACCAGAGGCAGCGGTTTCCACCCCGCACGCGGGGCTGAGGGATCCGCTGCAGCTCAGGCCCCGACCCCGACCTGAGGATGACTGTCTCCCAGGCGACGACCAGTCCTAGGGCGACCCCGGCGCCCACTGTCGAGGGGACTATGCTGGCACGGACGGAGCCTGGGCCAACCCGGACTACCCGCTCGCTGCGTGCACGTGCCGCGCGCGGGATCATCTGCGGTAATGGGCACCGTCTGAACCGCTCTGACCGGGTGTACGGCTTGGTCATTTCAGAACGCCCAGCGTGCCGATACCCCCGTTGCCGAGTGCCCCGCTGCTCATGTCTTGGTCGGCATGGGCCGCGGTCGACGGCTTCACTGGCTCAGTGGCGGGCGGACCGCCGCTCGGTGGGGCCGTGCGCGGACCCGTGGAGCCATATTCGCACAGCTCCTCGCGGCAATTTGATTTCTTCCGCGCGTTGGGGAGGTGGCTAGCCACCTCGGCAACGAATGCGCCGACGCGGACTTCGAGGGAGTACATGAACTGGTGGTTTGGTACTACAGCCACGTTGGCCATCGCTCACCATACGCATCCCGTTGGTCCAGCGGCTACTCAAACCAGCCGCCGTCCCTCACTCCGCGGCGGTGAACATCTACGAACGCCGCCCCCCGAATGACCTCGCCGCTGCCCCACCAGCGAGGAGGGTGCGCCCAGGGTTGAGTCGGGCACGCCCGGGTTAAGTCGGGCACGCCCCTCTACAGGAGGAATATTCAAAAATAGCCAAAGCATAGTCTGGGGACGATTCTTCGGGCACTTTTGGCAAGTTTTCAGCATGTTTTGCACATGCTTGCTTCTTCGTCCAGAATCCGCCTGCAGGGGATCATGCCCGACCGAAGCCCAGGGCGAGCTGGCTGCCACGGGCCCGCACCCCGGCCTCCACGGCCGAGCGGTCCACGAAGAAGTTGGCTGACAGGGCAGGCCGAGCGGGAGCGCCCGCGGCCGCCCTCGCGGGCGCCGACCCCCTGGACGTTTGTGACACCTTGGGCCTTGGGGGCCTCACGGGCGCCGCCGATGCACCCGCCTGCCCTTGGCCACGAGAGCTCTCGACGAGGAGCCTGCGGTCTCCGAGCACGTGGAGCCCGTGGCGACGTGGACGGAGGAGCCCGGGCAGACCCCCGCCGATGAGGGGGTGAGGAGGAGGAGGAGACGGAGGAGGAGGAGGAGGAGGAGGAGATGGAGATGGAGATGGAGATGGAGATGAGGATGAGGAGGAGGAGGAGGAGGAGGAGGAGGAGGATGAGGATGAGATGATGATGATGATGATGATGATGATGATGATGATGATGATGATGATGATGAGGAGGAGGATGATGAGGAGAGGAGGAGGATGAGGAGGAGGAGGAGGAGGAGGATGAGGAAGAAGACGGGGAGGTATCCAGTGAGCAGGAGGCTCCGGAGGATGCCGATGAGGAAGGGGGCGGAGGTGGAGTCCAGCGCGCCGCTCCAGGCCCCGCCACCGACGCAGTGTCCTTGCCTTTAGCGCCCTCCTTCACTGGCCTCCAGCGTCCGAGCCCCACTGCAGCACCGGCCCCCCGTGGCCGGTGGGCTTCAGAACCTCGGCATCGCGGGGACGTGTGCCTGTTTTCCTCGGCCAGGACCATCGAAGAGGATCCTCGACCATCGAGCAAAGAGAAACACGCACGAAACCGAAGCATGCACGGGACATGGGCGTCCAAGCAACGGCAAGGACCCGTCGGGCGTCTGAGCCGGAACCAGCTGATGATTCAGACCCACTGACACCGCCAAGTCTTGCGGCGCCCCCGCCCAAACGGGCCCTTGCGGACGCGGCCCCCGCAGCCGCGGCCGGAGGGCCCGGTCCAGTCCAGCGCCGCATCGCCGGGCTCGAGGCCGATTTGGGAGGCGGCCTTGCGGCGGCATGCCCAGGCGGGCCTTGGCCACTGCTGCCATCCAGCGAGACCGCCTCGCCCGCCACAGCGGGGTGACCCGCGTGCACGCTGCGGGCGCCGATGGCCACGCCTCTGCGGTCGTCGCGGCCCTGCCCCCCCCCCCCCCCGAGCCCCTCGGCTGCCAGCACGGTCACGGCTGCCGAGCTCGCCCGTGCTGCGCGGCATGGCCAGCCCTGCGGAGGGGGGCCGCAGGCGGGGGCTCGACGTCGTCTCCGCCCAGCTGGCGTTCGCCCCTTCGCCGCCGTCGGCGTCCAGGCGATGCCCAGGGCCGATTCGCGTCTCTTCCTACGCACAGTTTTGCCCACGGCGCCCTCTGGGGAGTGGCTTTCCTCTTGGGATGCCCGATCACCGAGCTGAGCGATGGTGGGCCTTCGCCAAGGCGCCAACGTTGGCATTGGGGCATCTTTGCGGTCTTAGTGCGATCACTTTGTTTGTATCGGGCCTCTGCTTCACGGCTCGTGAGTCCCGCGCACCTCCGCTTCACGTGCGTTGGCGGGCGGCCAGCGCCGTCGCCGTGCGCAGTCGTACGTAGTGACCTGGCGTGCCGCTGTTGCGGGCCGCGAGCCTCGCGGTTGATGTACCCGTCTTCTTGATTGCGAGCGCTTCGCCTGCTTGTACGGTGAGCGCCCTGACGAACCTATCGCCCATTCGTGCCGCCTTATCCTTCGCTCGTCCGCCCTTCGCTTTCTCCCTACCTCTCTCATCTTTCCTCCTCGTTTCACCGCGTCCTCCCACCTTCCTCCTCCTCATATCTCCTCCTCTTCATCCTCCTCCTCCTATTCCTCCTCCTCCTCCTCCTCCTCCTCCTCGTCCTCCTCCTCCTCCTCCTCCTCCTCCTCCCCCCCCTCCTCCCTCTCTCCCTCTCCTCCACCCCTCCCCCCTCCGTCCCTCCCCCATCCCTTCATCTATCCTTCATCCTTCTCGTCGCTCATCGCTCCTTTCTGGTCCTTTCTCCTCCCCTTTTGGGTCCCGGAGGCTGTTTGTACCCCTCACGGGACATCCTAGGTCCTAGGACACCATCCAGCAACATCTTGTGTCGTTTTGCATCCTGAAAACCTCTCCTTCTCCGTGCTCCCTCCTCATCAGGCCTTGTCCTCCTCTGGACCCGTTCTTTATAGGTAATTTCTCGCCTGACCACCAAACATGCCCGCAGGGCGGGTCGGGGAATCGCCTGAAATTCTTATTCCCTGCTTATTGCCCCCCAGGCTTGAAACTCGCAGCAACCATACTGATGGAGGCAGGATCCTTTTCGAAATGTTGTTCTCGCTTCAGCGCCGCGCGCATTTGTCCTAGAGTGGAGGGTGGTCTCTCTCAATCATGTGAGTACCGTCCTAGCGTTATGATGTTCCAACCTACTCCAGCCTCGGGAACAACATAACCCTAGCGCCGCGCACATTCTGCTCGAAGGCTTCTAACATATACTCTGATGGAGGAGGGCTGATTTGACCACATGGTTTGCGCCTTGGCGCCGCACGCCTTGTCCTCCACATCTTCCAGCATCAGCACGGACGGAGGATGCTCACTTTCCATGTTGCGGTTCCGCCTTCTCGGCATGCATCCGATCATTCGATGCAGCCTTGCCCGTGTTAACACGATTGGTCGTTCGAGCTGTTGCTCTCGCTTGTCTGCGTGCTGCACTCCAGTGCCCGCATGAGCAGAGACCCTCACTCTCGCAAGAGGGTTACACCTGCACGGGTTGAGAGCGGCTCTCCTCAAAGGTGCGGCTCCCGGTGGCGATGTGTTCGTGTGTTGTATAGCCAGGCGCTCGCATGGGAGACCGGGTCCGCGGAGTGAGGGTGCCCCTTTTTTCCAAGTGGGGCTACCGTTGGACACCTCGCTTGCTGCACTCCGCGGTCGTGCCTGGTCGCCGCCTTCACCAACCAGAGGCACACCCGCACCTGCAGGGACTGCGGGGCGCCCCTCCTTCAAGGGTTGCGCACCCCGCGCGGTGGAGAGATTTCCTGCACCGGCGGAATGGGATGAAATGAGATAAAGGGGAGTGGGGGGCGGGTGGGCGCAGTGTCGCATTGATGCATGTTTGGACCTATTCTGGCCCTCCATGTTCCCTCTCTTCCTGCATCCCCACGCATCATTTATCCTCTTCAGGTTGGCCTCCGATCAGGGGCAGTACGGTAGTATCCGATGGTCTGCACCGCCATTTTTTTGTTGTGAACGTCCTTGGTATCTCCTTGTGGCCAGTGTCGGTGTCCTCCCTCCAGTTCATCTTGCTTGCTGGTCCTGTTGTAGGGGCCTCCGGGCACCCGAGAACAACACCCCAACACATTCTGGAACCGTCTCCTCCCTTCTCCTCCTACTCCTCATACTCATACTCATACTCATACTCATACTCCTACTCATACTAATGCTCATGCTCATGCTCATGCTCATGCTCATCCTCATCAGCAGCATCATCATCGTTGTCTTTACAAACATCATCAATATCATCCTCATAAACGCCACCACCATCATCATCACTACGATCATAATCATCACCATAATCGTCATCATTACCATCAGCATCATCATCAGTATCAGCATCACCATTATCAACAGCAGCATCAATACCATGATCCGCATTCACTGGCATCATGATCTTTATTAATAACCGTATTATCAGCAGCATCAGCAGCATCAGCATCCTATGCAGCATCATCATCACAATCAGCTTCAACATCGTCATCATACCATCATCATCACCAGCATCCATCCATCCGTCCATCCATCCACCTACCCATCCATCCATCCAGCCAGCCAGCCAGCCATCCATCCATCCGTCCTTCCTCCATCCGTTCTCCCTGCAAGTTTGTGTGTTCTTCCCCCATCGTTCTCCTCCTCCTCCCCCTCCTCCATCTACCCCATTCAGCCCTTCATCCCCCCCCCCTCCCCCCCCCGTCCCCCCCCCATGCCGTCCCCCCCTCCCTCCCCTTCTGCCGTCGGCGGCGGCTGCGGCGTGCCTCGAGCGGCGGCGGGCCGAGAGGTCGAGGGCGACGCGGCGCAGATCCTGGACCTCGGCGCTGCTCGGCCCTCCTCCTTTTTGTCCTCCTCCTCCTCCTCCTCCTCCTCCTCTCCCTCCTCCCCCTCCTCGAGTCTAGACCTTCGATCCTCGACGCTCGCCCCTCCCCCTCGACCTTCTCCCTCGACCCTCCCCTCAAAAGAGGCTGGAAAAGCTCCTCCTCCTCCTCCTCCTCCTCCTCCTCCTCCTCCTCCTCCTCCTATCCTCCTCCTCTTCCTCCTCCAGGATACGAGGAGGGCCTCCTCCTGAGGGTTGGGGAGGTAAGGACGACGACGATACCGCCGTGAAACAGATGAAGATCGCCACCGCGAAAGGGAAGGTGGAGGAGGAGGAGAAGGAGGAGGAAGAGGAGGAGGGGTAGGACGATGAGGAGGAGGAAGAGGAGCAGGAGGAGGAGGAGGAAGAGGAAGAGGAGGATGAGGACCTCCTCCTCCTCCTCCTCCCTCCTCCTCCTCCTCCTCCTCCTCCTCCTCCTCCTCTTGCCCCTCCCCGCGGTAAGGAATTTTGGGTTGTTCGCGCTTTGAGGGCCTCCTTCGGGGCCCTCGTTGCCACGGCTGGAGCCGCCTCGGAGTCTCCCTGTCGGAGCGCGCTCGGGGGGGCATTGCGTAGGTCCGGGGGGCCGACTCTGAGTGCGGCGGGCCCAGACTTCCAGGGGCGAGCTGACGCAGTCACGCTGGCATGCCTTTCAGAGGTCTTGGGCCTCCAGGCGCCGTCCTTTGGGCTCACAGGGGAGAGGCGTCCTTGCTCGCCTGTAGGTCCACCAAAGAATGCTCTAAGAACCTTCTGTGGTCTGCGCGAAGTGTTCTTAGAACGTTTCTGGCTGAGTCTGTTTTGCTTGAACCCATCGGGCTTCTGGTCTAGGAGTAGTGTTTTTGTTCTTAGAACATGTGTATGTTCTAAGAACATGTCGTGGTAGGCCTTTTGGAATGCCATGACGGTCGGTCCCTGCTCAATTTCCCCCCCTCCCCTCTCCGCGGCCCCCGCCGTCGTGCCGTCCCGTCGTCTGTTTTTCCCTTTGGCTCCTGCCGCCTGGCTCCCCTTGCGCTGGCAGGAAGGGTATCGATCGGACGGTGCCAGGCCGAGGATACATCCGATCCACAGCGTGAACGCTCTCAGAACGCTCTCAGGAGTACTCTTCCTGAGTGGCAGCGCCTCGGACAGGAAGCTCTGGGGGCTTGTCGGACGAAGCTCGGGCGAGAATACACCCGTTTCACAGCGTTCTGGAACGCTCTCAGAGCGTTCGGGAACTCTCTGAGAAGGCCGCGGCGCCCGAGACGTCCTCCAGAGCCGACGGATCTCCGAGATTGCCGACTTCTCCTCGCCCGACTCCCCCTACGGTAGGTTCGCGTCGTGTCGACCGGCGGCGACCCCGCCGCCGGCGTTCAGCTTTGAAAGCCGCCGACGACGACCCATAATTGGCCCTTCGTGGAACGATTCGGCGTTTCTGAAGCGGCCGATCGTTCAAGGGTCTGAGCGATTCCCGCGGCGCCAGTCAGTATCGTTTAACCGACCCCCATCCCCATCCTCATCCCCTTCGAGACCCCACCAAATTACCACCCCAGTTGGGGATGCACACCTCGAGACCCGAAGGGAACGGCCTATATCCCCATCTAGCGGGGTAAATCGGCCAGTGGGGCCCAGGCCACGCCGCTGGGGATGGGGATCCTTTAAACGACACCCCGTCAGGATCTGACGCCTGGGGAGGAGGAGGAGGAGGAGGAGGAGGAGGAGGAGGAGGAGGAGGAGGAGGAGGAGGAGGAGGGAGGAGGAGGGAGGAGGAGGGAGGAGGAGGAGGAGGAGGAGGAGGAGGAGGAGGAGGAGGAGGAGGAGGAGGAGGGAGGGGAGGAAGAGGAGGAGGAGGGAGGAGGAGGATGGAGGAGGAGGAGGAGGAGGAGGAGGAGGAGGAGGAGGGAGGATGAGGGAGGAGGAGGGTAGAGGAGAGGGGAGGAGGAGGAGGAGGAGGGGAGGAGGAGGGGAGGAGGAGGGAGGAGGGAGGAGGAGGCGAGGAGGAGGAGGAGGAGGCGGAGGAGGAGGAGTAGGGAGGAGTCGAGGAGGAGGAGGAGGAGGAGAGGAGGAGGAGGAGGAAGTCAAGGAAGGAAGGAAGGAAGGAAGGAAGAAGGAGGAAGGAGGAGGAGCAGGAAGGAGGAGGAGGAAGGGAGGAGGAGGGAGGGGAGGGGGAGAGAGAGGAGGAGGAGGAGGAGGCAGGATGAGCAGGAGGCGGAGGAGGAGGAGGAGGAGGAGGAGGAGGAGGAGGAGGAGGAAGGGAGGAGGGAGGGAGGAGGAGGAGGAGTGAGGAGGAGGAGGAGGAGGAGGAGGAGGAGGAGGAGGAGGAGGAGGAGGAGGAGGAGGAAGAGGGAGGAGGAGGAAGGGGAGGAGGAGGAAGGCAGGAGGAGGAGGAGAGGAGGAGGAGGAGGAGGAGGAGGAAGGGAGGAGGAAGGGAGGAGGAGGAGGAGGAGGAGGAGGAGGAGGAGGAGGAGGAGGAGGGCTAAACGATACTCCGTCAGGAGCTACACGCCGGGGTCGACGCGATGCGGGCCTGCCGTGCCCCCCCCCCTTCTGTGCGCGCCGCCAGGCCCTGGCCCTGCGCCTCTGCACCCCGCGCGCGGGGGCCTCCACGTGCTCCCCCGGCCCCGCGCGGAGCTCCGGCTGCAAGTCGGGCGTGCCCCTGTGCACGAGAAACATGCACAGATAGTCCAAGATCAGTCTGGGGGCGATTTTTCGACTACTTCCTGAGTATGTTTGGGAATTTGAGTTTTTTGTGTTGTTTTTTTCGCCCAAAATCCGCCTGTAGGGGGACATGCCCGACCTAACTCCAGCTGCCCGGCACGGGGGGGGCCTTGCATGCACGGCCCTGGCACGGGGTGGGGCGCAGAGGAAGTGCACCAGCTCCACGGCCGCCCTGGTACCTTGGGAAAAAAACACGGGGAACCACCATCCACGTCCACGATGCCTCTTCCTCTTCCTCCTCCTCCTCTTTCTCCTTCTTCTCATTCGCCTCAACCTCCTGCTGTCATTTTTTATTATCTGCGTTAATAGTAGTACTATACTCTTTCGTATTATCATATTCTACTATATTATATTATATTATATTATATTATATCATTTCATTATTATTACTATTACTACTAATAGCTTTATTAGTAGTATTCCTCTTACTCTTATTTATATTATTATTTCCTCCTCCTCCTCAACCTCTTATTATTCTTCTCGTTATAATCATTCTTCTTCTTCTATAGCACGACTCATCTGACAACCAATACCTCCCTCCCATCGCTTCCCACGGCGCTGGCCTCTTCTTTATGCACGGACGCGTCTCATAGCCGACCTGCGACTCACGGAGGCAGACCACTTCGTTTTATGCGCAATCGGAAAAAACAGCAGCTGCGTGCACAAGAGGAGGTAGCGGGTGAGCAGGAGGATGAGCGTGAGGAACAATAATGAGGACGAACAGCAGCAGCAGGAACTAAGCGGAAGGATCGGGAGGATAAGGAAGGCCAGAGGAAGGCGGAGGCGACAAAGATGAATACTTATTTGGATTCAGTAAAGTGGCCCGCGTTGGGGCGAGACGAACAGCAGCAGCAGCAGCAGCAGCAGCAGCAGCAGCAGCAGCAGCAGCAGGAACTGGAGTGGAAGGAGCAGGAGGAACAGGAGGACGAGGGGACGAGGGGAAGGCTGAGGAAGGGAAATGATGGAAATGATGCTGGGGACTACAATGAAGCAAGACTCGGGTCCAGAAAAGTGGCCCGCTCTGGGGCGAGAACACCGGTCCGAACAACGGGAGCAACACGCCGATCCGAAATGAAGTTCATTCTGCAGTGGGAGCACCATTTTGAAACACCGAGAACAAGTGGATTGCAAACGACCATGAGGAAATCAATGTTCGAATTCTGGTGTTTTTGTCCATACACAATCTAACAAACCGCGGAGGGGGCGGGAGGTCTTCTGGACAACTTCAGGGAAGGAGGGAGAGTAGTATTCATATGGTTCAACTGCTTAGATGGGGGTATCATGGTGGGGGCCATGCTATCTCCCCAGATGTCATGGCGCCTTTGTTTATTCTCTCTTATTTCAACACGTCCCCCCTGGGCCGCACACCCGCCGCCGGCCAGAACCTGCGCCCCTCCCTTTTGGACGTCCCCAACAGCAGGAGCCCTCGTCGGTGGCGAGATCCGAATCTCGCCCTAGCCAGTGAGCTTGTCAGGCAACTCGATGGGCGGGGGAGGAGGAGGAGGAGGAGGAGGAGGAGGAGGAGGAGGAGGAGGAGGAGGAGGAGGAGGAGCAGGAGAAGGAGGAGGAGCAGGAGGAGGAGGAGCAGGAGGAGGAGGAGGAGGAGGAGGAGGCGGAGGAAGCGGAGGAGGAGGAGGAGGAGGAGGAGGAGGAGGAGGAGGAGGGTAGGGTTCGGTTGGCGGGGGTAGGTTTATGATGTCGCCGCCCATCCTGGCTCCGGGCCACGGTGTTCCTCCAGTGTTCGGCCATCGTCGGGCGTCACCCCCTGGAGGGGCCTCCGGTTCCTCCTGGCAATCGAGGCTCCAGGATTTTAGCTAGAGGCAGCTTCTGCACGCTGAGGACCGTTTTGGAAGGCACTGGCGTGAGATTGCGGGCGCACACCATGTCACTAGGGGAACAAGAAGTGTCAGAAACATAAAAACTGGGAGGCCCGCGCGGATTTCTCGGATCGGCGCCAGACCCCCCCGGCGGCGCCTCAGGCGCCGCCCCTGGCGCGCTCCGCGCGCCAGGGGGGGGCATTCAGCGCCGATCCGAGGAACCCACGCGGGACCTCCGAGTTTTTATGTTTATGTCATTCTTCGTTATCATGTTATGCTTACGCGTATGTTTATGCAATGATTATGTTTATGTTGTTTTCCCCATTTATGTTTTATGATTATGTCATTGTTATGTTTATGTTTATGTCAAGGATCTGGCGCTTCCTCGAGGAGGTGGCGCCCCCCCTGGTGGTGACCCCCCCGTGGCATTGCCCCACGGCGGCGGTGGTGGCGGCCAATCTCCCGCAGCGTCGTGGGAGGCGCGACCGGTGCCCCTGGGAAGCGCGACATGATGGGCCTGTTTCCCACCACCACCACCATAAGTAGGAGTGGGAGGGAATCCTCCTCCCCCTCCTCCTTCACCTCCTCCTCCTCCTTCTCCTTCTCCTTATTGTCCTCCTCCTCCTCCGCCTCCAACTTATGGTGGTGGTGGTGGAAAACAGGCCATCACGACAGCTTCGCCCAGAAGACCTTCTTCGAGCAGTGGCGTAGCTTCCTGGCTTGCCTATATCTAGGCCTCCTAGATGGGGTCGGAGCAGGTGGGGTCGGAGGATCGCGCCGCAACGCCAATGCATCGGCGATGCATCGGCGATGCATCGGCGATGCGGCTCGATGTGGGGCCAGCGTATCCCCACGCCGACGTCGCCGATGCATCGCCGACGTCGCCGATGGATCGCGGAGACATCGCCGATACATTGCCGATGTATCGGCGATGCGGCGCGATCCTCCGACTCCTGCTACTCCGACCCCATCCAGGAGGCCTTTACTATAGGCCCACCGAAGAATGTTCTAAGAACATTCTGTGGTCTGCACGAACTGTGACTTCCTCGTTTCAACACATAGGGGTTCTGTTCTAGAAGCATTGTCTTTGCTCTCAGTGCATGCTCGGATTCTGAGAACATGTCGTGGTGGGCCTGCAAGAAAGATGGGGCGGTCGGTCCCTGCTCAACTTGTGCTCCCCACGGTCGCCCGCCCGAACTCCGCCGACGTCGAGCGTTCGTTCCCGCGCGAACGCGCTCGAGCCAGGGCGATCATGGAGATGGCGGCGCTCCAGGGAGGGCGGGGCGGGTGGGGCGCGGTATCTTCATCTGTGCGGCATGTCCGCGCCACGCTGACGCGGCGGCGCCCGCCAGTGCGGACGATCAGGTTTGAGCGCCGCTAGTGGCCCAGAACCTTCCGTTATCGAAGGATCGGCGCCCTATCGGAGAGTCGTTCGTTCAAGGCTGAAACGACCCACGCGGTGTCAGAAGCCAACGCCGACGTCGTCAGGGCAGGGACCCTGCTGCAGACTGCTGAGCTCCTGGCATAGCCTCTTCTTGGGTGTTGGATACTGCGACCCACGTGCAATCCCAAGTCCAGCAAACGCGCAGAAGGCCACTGGAGCCCGCTGAGGACCGCGGAGACTGCCGAAGACCAACCGAGAGCCGACCGACAGCGAGGGTGCCAATGGTCCAGCACGTAACTTCTCTGTCTCCCCTCACCCCTTTCTTGGGTGTTGCCAGAGGTGGCCCTTTCCCCAGGGTGATCGCAGCTTTCCTGAGGGCGGTCCGAGCTGGCTCCCAGAGCACGCTTCACGAGGCCCAGGAGGCCCCAGGGGTTCAAACTGGCGCGAACAGTCGAGGGCACCTTGGGGCCAGGTCTCCTCTGGCAACCTTCCCCCTTCTCCGCCTGCTCGCCCGCCCGCCTCACGCTCCCCCGCCCTCCGCCTCCTCTTCCTCCTCGCCCGCATGCCACCGACCGCCTTCCTCCGCGCCGTCTTGCTCCGCCTCGCTTGCGTTAATTGACCCTCTCTCCCGCACTGCCCCGCTCTCCGCCTTCGCCTCCTCGCCCGATGTCCGCCTTTTTCCCGCCTTCATCCTGCATCCTGCTCCTCCTCCTCCTCCTCCTCCTCTTCCTCCTCCTCCTCCTCCTCCTTCTCCTCCTCCTCCTCCTCCTCCTCCTCCTCCTCCTCCTCCTCCTCCTCCTCCTCCTCCTCCTCCTCCTCCCCCCTGCTCTTTGCTCCCTGCTGGTGCGCCCCATTTCTCCCCCGCCCTCTTCCCAGCATGGACCAGCCGTCCTTGATCTGGCGCGTGCATCGACCCCTTGGGCAAGCACTGCGGCTTCGCTCCATCACAACTGGGATGCTTCGACTGTTTTTTTTTTCTGGGGGGAGGAAGTGCGCCGATCTCGACAGGCTCTGGCCGGCGGCACCTCAACATGTTCCTACTATGTGTGCGTCTCCCGCGGGCGACGCGCGCACCGAGAAATCTTATAGCAGATGCGCCGCGGCGGGCGCTTTCTGGCCGGACCGCACGATGAATATATTGCATGTTCGGGTCGGACGCACGCCTCCAAGGAGGACGCATAGTACTAGTATGTCCTGGTGCGTCCTAGTGGGGGGAGAGGCGCGCCGATCTCGACAGGCTCTGGTGCCGACCCCCCTCATGTACCCACGGTGCCGCGCGCCTGCCCCCCCCCCCGGTTGGGAGCGGGCCCCACCCCTTCCCCCCCCCCCCTCTCCAAGAACAGGAGGGTGTTCGGTTCTGGGCCTGGCCCCGGAGGAGAAGGAGGAGGAGGAGGAATAGGAGGAGGAGAAGGAGGAGGAGGAGGAGGAGGAGGTCCTGGCCCCGGTTCTGGCCGCGGCGCCCCGGCCTCGACTCTGGCCGGGCCGTCGCTGGCAAAGCAATGCGTGGGAGCCCGGTGTGCCCTCGCAACTCCGTCTTTGGAGTGCCCTCGCGTCGATTAGCGTCGGGTGGTCGATGAGGCAGCGCTGACTTGGCATCGACCACAGTGGGGGCGCGCATCAAGAAACCATATGCCTTTCGTCAGGCTATCCCGGGTGTCTTCGCTCCTCGCGCTGCGGGGTGACTTCCCGCAGCCGTTGAAGGAGCTGCTGCGTTCAGTGCTCCGGGTTTCCCCTCAGGTGCACCTCGCGCACGGGTTCTCAGGGTTGGGTTTCTTGCGAGGGTTTCTTGCGGCCGCGCCCGCACTGTAGCGTCGAGTAGCGTCGATCAGCGTCGATTTGGCGTCGATTTTGCGTCCATTAGGGTCGACTCGCAAGAGCCGACAAGATGGTATGGGAGACCCCCATGGCATGGGTTGCCACAGAGCAACACCTTCTCGCCAGGAGATGGCCAACGCTTTCACGACTTGGTCTGGATCCGCTTGAGCGGAAACCTTCCAGCCCTCCACTCCGACATGCATTTGCTTGCATGTGCCAGGAGATGGCGCAGGCCTCAGTCGACACTGGGGAGGGCCTGGACGACGATTCCACCATGCGGCTCCTTTCGGCGCAGAACATGCCGCTCCTGCAGGCTGGGCCTGGATCTAGATGCATAACCTCAGCGCAGGGGGTGCGCGCGCGGAAGCGATGTGTGCGGGATCGACAGGGGGAGCGTTCCCTCGTCGTTGGCCCAAGGGCTGTAAGGGAGTCTTCGGCCCCCCAGCAGTGCCTAATGACTGCGTGGTTGACTTAGGGGCCAAGGGGCACTTGAGAGAGAGAGGGGGGGTCCCAGAGGCAGAGGCGTCTCCCCGTCGCATTCCGAGGAAGCGGGGGGAGGGGTGAGGTTTAGAGACAGAGAGAGAGAGAGAATGATCAAGAGAGAATGAGACAGAGAGAACGAGAGAGATAGAGAGAGAGAGAAGCAAACAGAGAGAGAGAGAGAAACAACAATACAAACAGAAGAGGCACCAGATACAGTACATTCCCCTCCCACCAGTCCAGCAGCGCTCGTTGCGCAGCCAGCTGATTGGTTGCCCTTGCGGGGCAGCCGCATACTGGTAGGGCGAATCCACGGTTTCCGCCGGCCGCCCCCCCAGAGGGGGTATTCCGTGACACCTCCAAGCTCGCCTGAACCAGCTCACTTCCGCCAGCCCGCAGCGGTCTCTCCACTGACGGTCGAATTTGACGTGCGTTCTCCAGCGGGCACCTTGGGAAGGGAGCTCTGCAACCCCGATCAGGAAAAAGGGCAGCCGCGACATCTTTTGGTCTTGACAGGCATGCCTGAAGAGGGGATGGGAGAGCACAAAGGGCAGGGGTGGGCAGGAGGAGGGGGACTTTCCTGGGGAGGGACGAGGAGGGGAACACCCTCGGGGAGCTCGGTCATGGGGTGGGGAGCGGAGGCGACGACGCCTCGTGCCTCGGAGCAGCGGGCGACGATCTTGGCAGGGAGTCCTGCAGAGGGGATAGAATGTGACCTGCAGCTTTCCTGCCACCTCGCTTCGCCAGCCCACCGCCACTTTCCGCCAGCAAGCGCGCCAGCCAGGGCCTCCGCCGCGACAGAACGTCAATCGAAACTGCGGGATAGAGTGAGAGGGGAGTAAGGACAAAGGGAGGATGGCCAGGATAAAGAAGGAGAGAGGAGAGAGAGACAGAGAGGGAGAGAAAGAGGAAGACGACTAGGAAAAGCAGAGGACGAATAATAGGCCGAGAAACAGGCGAGGGAGAAGAGCAGCATGAGGTACAGGGTAGGTAGGAAATGCGGGGATGAGGAGTCAGGATCAGAAGAAGGAAGAGTCTGAGGAGCTGGGGGAGCTCTGGGAGGAACAGCGCGGGGAGCATGAGAAGGCGGATTACGGCGACACAGGCGTACATAGGATCATCGCGCAGATTGATGAGTGGTGATGTCTGGGGCCAGCAGCACTGCAGCACTGCGCTTGCGGGTTCGGCCCCTCCAACTCCTTTTATAAGTTAAGCAGGCAGACGTAAGGGGAGCAGGTTATGCACGAGAGTGAACATGTCCGCAGCAGCTAATATTTCGACAGGCGCAGAGGATACCCGTCACCGACGGCCTTATGCAGGACGGCCTTCCGAAGGAGGCCAGCCGGAGACCTCGCATCCAGCGGGGGAGGGAGGGAGAAAGCATAGTGGTGGATGCTTACGTTCTTTGTTGTTGCATTTGTTTTTGTTTGGGGGCTGGCCTGGAGGTCGCCCTCATGGCCACTGCTCGACGCGGCTTGGCAAAACGTTCGGGATTGTGCGGAGAGGTCCAGGGGCTCCTGTCCGGCGATAGCGAACCATGGCCTGGAGGCCAGCTTCCGTGGGTCGGGCTGTGCCTTCGTCGTGGCCGAGGCAGAAGAGGCCTACGCTCGGGAACTCGGCTTCAGCGTGTCGCTCTGCCAGTCTGGGCCCACCGCGCCTCGGCGTGACACGACATCCGCGTCGCGGTCCCCCGGCGTCCAGAGTCCAGAGTTTTCTCGAGCCTCCCGCCTCGAGGAGCGGAGCGACACGCTATCCGCGTGCAGGGCCTAGCGTGTCGCCGGGGCTGCCGGGGCGACACGCTGCACATGAGCGGGAGTCCCCGGCCGTGTGTCAGCAGTTGCGCCCGCCTTCTGCACTGCTTGTGGCAGTTCTGCGGCGCCTGGGTATGCTGCGGCTTCTGTTCGGGGGTCTGAGTGGGAGACGGGGGAGGTGAGAAAGCCTCTCAGCCTGCCGCCGTTCGCACACGGATTCGCAATAGATTGTGTTGTTTTCATGTGTTTCGGCAGCGCCGTCATGCACCGACGGATGCCATCCCTTCTGTACTCGGCCATGCTGACTCGATTTCTAAAACGATTGAGTCGCGGGTCCGTTGCTGCGAGGCGCCTACGTGATGTTTTTCTTGAGGGACTCATTTGCATATGCACGCATAATGCTTGTGCCGAACGCGAGGTTCGTGCCGTGGCCACTGAGCTGAGGCAGAGAGTGACGAAGTCGATAGCGAAGCTCAACCAGACCAAGAGCAAGGTCATGGCCGCAAAGCTGAAGCATGAAAAGGCGCCGGATCATGTTGCAGTGCTACCTATCGTTTTGATGCAAGTTACTCGTCTTTTTTGCTTGTTTAATCGCAGTGTGCCACATTTCGCGATCGATCGTCCCTCTGTGTTGCTCTCCAGCGTTGGTGCATTCAGCATCCAGTGCGACATGCTCGTTGCATCTTTGTTTGTCATCCCCACGCCTTTCGGCTGAACATGTGCAGGATCTGACCTGGGCTCATTCAATCTGCCCGTTCAGACGCAGGAGTTTTGCGGGGTGCACTGGCACAGCCCTGAGTTCCGAGAGTCGCGATCCGCACTGTTTCAAGCACTGTTGTTCGTCTTTGTGTTCCGATGTGGCTTATCTAGAGTCGCCGTTTTTGTCAGTCCACCGCCTCCAAATTCTCATCATGCTCATCATCCTTCTCCTTCTGATATATGGTGTCTCCCTTGAAGGCAGAGTCGAAGCTGTCGAGGTGCTTTTTGATCAGACCGGATCGTAATGTTTGTGTTTCTTTCCTACGATTCCCCCTCCGGATCTTCTTGCTGATGATCACGCATCTGCCCATCTTTTCCCAGCTCCTCATGCGACTTCAACCGCCTCGTCACCTCCTGCTCTCCTTCCCCTCCCTTCGGATGGAACTCCTGGGAGGTCAAATTCTGACTTCGCCCTGGTCCGAAATCCGGCTTGATCCGGCTCAATCCCGTTTTATTCGAGCAATCCCGCGCAATCCAGTTTAATCCCGCTTAATTTGCGGCCTAATCAGGCGCAGCAGCTTCCCGTTCGGGCTGAATTCTCCCGAATCCTTCCTGAGAAGACCTCTCAGTAGTTGCCTCCTGACCCTCCCGCTCATCATCCTCTGCTTCGGCTTTGCATGATACGCCTCCTCCTCTCCTTCTGCTGCACTTATTCATCCCCCTGCACCTGCTCGCTCTCTCTCTCTCTGTATATATTTATACATGTCTCTCTCTCTCTCTCTCTCTCCCTCTCCCTCTCCCTCCGATGTCTTGCTACAGAGGCTCCCACTGCTGCTGCTCTCCCTCTGCTGCGCCTGCTGCTTCAGATGCTCTTCCTCTCCTCCTCCTCCTCCTCCTCCTCCTCCTCCTCCTACTACTACTACTACTATTATTACTACTACTACTACTACTACTACTACTACTACTACTAGTAGTACTAATACTACGACTACTACTACTACTACTGCTGCTGCTGCTGCTGCTACTACTACTACCTACTACTTACTACACTACTACTAATACTACTACTACTACTTACTACTACTTCTACTACTACTACTACTACCCACTACCATACCACACCACTACCACTACACTACACTACCACTACCACTACCCTACTTACCCACTACCACGACCACTACCACACCACTACCACTACACTACCACTACCACTACCACATACTACACTACTACTACTACTACTACTACGATACTACTACTACTACATACTACTACTACTACTACTACTACTACTCTCTTACTCCTCTTCCCTTCATCCGCTCCTCCTCCTCCTCCTGCCCTGACCCCTCCTGCTCCTCCTCCTTCTCCTCCTCCCCCCCCCTCGCCTGCCTCTGCATGCTCCCCATCCTCCTCATCATCCTCCTCCTCCTCCTCCTCCTCACCCTCCTTCCCCCCCCCCTCTGCTGTTCCCCCTCTTCTTCCTCCTCTCCTTCTCCTCCTCCTCCTCCTCTTCCTCCTCCTCTCCCTCCTCCTCCTGTTCTCCTCGTCTTCGCCCTCCGCCTCCAGCGCGAGGCCGCCTGTAACCTCGCCGCGCCTCGGCCCCCCCCTCCGCCGCCCGCCGCCCGCGCGAGGCGGCGCCCCGCGGAAAAGCTGCTGGCAAGGCCGGCCCTGCCGCCGCGGCTTCTTGGAGGGAGGAGACAGCAGTAGGGACGAGGAGGAGGAGGAGGAGGAGGAGGAGGAGGAGGAGAAGAAGGAAGGAGTAGGAGGAGGAAGAGGAGGAGGAGGAGAAGAAGGAAGAGAAGGAAGAGGAGGTGTAGAAGAGGGGCAGGGGTAGGGGTAGGACAATGAGCGTATGAGGAGGGGCGCATGGGGAGGGGGAGGGGGAGGGGGAGGGAGGGGGAGGAGGAGGAGGAGGAGGAGGGAGGAGGAGGAGGATGGAGGAGGAGGAGGAGGAGGAGAGGAGGAGGGAGAGGAGGAGAAGGTAGGAGCGATAAGGATGAGGATGAGGAGGTGGAGGAGGAAGAAGGAGGGAGAGGAAGAGGAGGAGGAGGAGAGGAGGAGGACGAGGAGGCGGAGAAAGGAAGGAAGAGAAGGAGAGGAGGGGTAGAAGAGGGCAGGAGGAGGGGATAGACAAGGTTTGGAAGAGGAGGCGATGGGGAGGGGCAGGGGGAGGGGGAGGGGAGGAGGAGGAGAGGAGGAGGTGAGGAGGAGGACGAGGAGGAGGATGAGGAGGAGGCGGAGGAGCGGGGAGGGCAGGAGGAGGAGGGGAGGGGGATAGGAGCGGGGAGGGGAGGAGGGAGGAGGGAGGAGGAGGAGGGGAGGAGGAGGAGGAGGAGGAGGAGGAAGGAGAAGGAGGAAGGAGCGAGGAGAAGCGAGGAGGACGAGGATGAGGATATGGAGAAGGAGGAGCAGGAGGAGGAGGAGGAAGAGGAGGAGGAGGAGGAGGGGGAGGAGGAGGAGGAGGAGGAGGAGGAGGAGGAAGAGGTGGACGAGGAGGTGCGATGAAGAGGAAGAGGAGGAGGAGGAGGATGAGACATGTGGCATCCTGACCCTTCCACCCATTCAAACCCCCTACCATTCGATGGAATCCGTTTCGGTCCGCCCGTTGGACTAACACCTATAATTCAGTTTGATGTTTTGTCCCCCCTCATTCGCGGCGCAACCATGAAAGGAGTTGTTGCCCATGCGGAGGAGCATGATCAAGAGGGAAGCATAAACAGCAGATGAAGAATGATGAGGATAAGGATCCTGAATGAGGAGTGCAAAGGAGGAGGCAGCAATAATGAATTGTGGACTGAATCCTGAAGGGTGACCCTCGCTTGGGCGATCGCGCCATTCTGCACGATGGGTGCAAAGCGCCGACCCTGAAATGTGGCCAGCAATTCCGACGGAGAAACATTGTGGAAGGACCGAGAGCGGTCCGATCGCAAAGCGGCACCGAGTGACATCTTGCGTTTGAGACTAAGGCGCGAGATAAGCGAGAGCGCCTCTGCACATTATCAGCGGAGAAACTGAGTCGTATTATTTGTGGGTAGTTGTAAAAAAGGGTCGAGGAAAGCCAGATGCGCGTGGTGCGCCCTATCCGAGGTCCTGCATCTGCCTCACGTTCCTTCATACAGCGCCGGGTCATTTCCTCTCCGCCAGCCTG
>CAUYUJ010018989.1:45000-77500 GCA_963575745.1 Prorocentrum cordatum | reverse complement strand
AACACGACAGAGCCATTCTCCCTTGTGTCCACGCCCCGCCCACCTCGATGGTGAGCTCGGGGGGGAGGGGGGAGGGGAGGGGGGCGACGGCTGCACCTATCTGAAGGGCCAAGGCCGCCAGCGTTGAGGCTTCGAGGCGGAGGGGAAGGAGCTGGAGTAGGGCGAGGGAGGGGGAGGGGGAGTAGACAAGCTAGGTGCGCTCGCGTCATATCTGATGTCCTACCCCTCCCTCCCATCCCTTACCATGGCGTAGATCTCCTCTCTAGTCGCAGTCGGATGTCAAGCAGGGCAACGATCCCGAGAGGGTGCGCGATGCATCGTAGAGCACGGCATAGCAGGGCGTAGAAGAGCACGGCAGAGCGTAGTATGTCATAGCACATCGCATAGCGTGGCGTTGCGTAGAGAACGTTTGCATGTTACAGCATTGCAGCGCAAATAATGGCATCGCACAGCGGCACTGAACAGAACATGGCATAGCATGACGTTGCAGATAAATGCATAGCATGGCATAGCATGGCGTGGCCTTGAGTAGCCAAGCGCTGCATATCCTAGCATGTCAGTTGGAGACATGGCATCGCACAGCGAAGCACCCCAGAGCATTGCATTGCATGCCGTGGTATGGCACTGGAAATAATCACGCCAGCGCTGCAGCGGGAGCACGATTCGGAACGAGCGGGAGCGCGGAAATGAGGCCAGGGCTGCAGCGGGAGCACGATTCGTAACGAGCGGGAGCTCGACAATGAGGCCAGCGCATCAGCGGGAGCAGCATGTTGGAAACAAGCAAGTGAAAACCCGACTCCCGGGAATCTTGCGTGCAAAAAAACGGTACACGGATGGTGGCGACCATTTTCTTGACGTCATCAGGGGAGAGCGGAGAGTAGTATGCAGATTGTGTAATTGTAAGAAGGAGGGAGGAGAAGGAGGAGGAGGAGGAGGAGGAGGAGGAGGAGGAGGAGGGGAGAAGAAGGAGGAGACGGAGGAGGAGGAGGAGGGGGAGGAGATGGAGGCGGAGGAGGAGGCGGTGAAGGAGAAGGAAGATGAGGAGGCGGAAGAGGAAAAGGAGGAGGAAGAGAGCAACAGGAGGAGGAGGAGGGAAGAGGAGGAGGAGGAGGAGGAGATGGAGGAGGCTTTGGAGGTGGAGGAGGGGGAAGATGAGGAGGAGGAAGGGAAAGAGAGAGAGAGAGAGAAAGAGAGAGAGAAAGAGAGAGAGAAAGAGAGAGAGAAAGAGAGAGGGAGAGGGAGGAGCAGGAGGAGAAGGAAGAGGAGGAGGAGGAGGAGAAGGAGGAGGGAGAGGAGGAGGAAAAGGATGAGGAGGAGGAGGAGGAGGAGGAGGAGGGGGGAGGAGGAGGAGGGAGGAGGGAGCAGCATCAGGATGAGGGAAAGAGCGTGATGGGGAAGCTGAGGGTGGAGGCGGGCCTCCTCTTCCTTCTCCCCCTCCTCATCCTCATCCTCCTCCCCTTTTTCGTGTTCCTTCTTCTTCTCCTCTCACCCGCCTATGTCGCAGTCTGAGCTTGGGCCGCTTTTCTTCGTGCTCCTCGTCCCTTTCCTTGCTCGACGGGGGGGGCGCCCCTGAAAACATTCCGAGCCAGTTTTGCAGATCGGTGGTGCTTGGCCGGGGCTCAACATTTGTACCCTTCACGCGTTCCGCAAAAACATGTGTAGCCGAATCGTGTTCGGCCTTTTCCTCCTTACCGTCCTTCTCCTCCTACTCATCTCTCTCTGGGTCACTTCTCCCCCCCCCCCACTCGCCCGCCTCGCCCCCCCCTTTCCAGTCTCCTTGTCGTGATCCTGGTCGCCCTCCTCGACGCCGCCGTCGCCGTCGTCGCCGTTGCCTCCGTTGCCGTTACCGTTGCTTGTGTCGTGGTCGCCGTCGTCGCCGCCGCCGCCACCACCGTCGCCGTCAGCCCGCAGGTAACGTAAATATTTTCATGTGCGTCTCGATTGGGGCTCGCTCGTAGGTCCTTGAAGTGCTTCTCGGTAAGGTCTCGTTGTTCCTCCACAGCGCAGTCATGCCAAGGGCGATGGGGGAGACACATCCTCGAATGTGAACTCCTTAGGCCTGCCAGACCCCAGGAATCCTCTAATGCCAGTCTCGGTTGAGGTTCGTAGGTCTTCTAATGTGGGCCTCGGTTGGGGGCTCGGAATTCGCTTCAGCCGCTCAAGTCACGTAGGTCCTCTCATGTGCGTCTCGTTTGGGGTCCGTGAGTCGTTCAGGTGTTTCTCGGTGGTGGCTCGTAGTCTAATTCCTGTGCCGTTGAACATGCTCTCGCCGGACAGCGGGCTCGCCCCCATTTGAGGAGTGCGAAGTTTTCCGTCACACGCCTTGGCGCAAGTGAAGTTTCTTGCCACGGATACGAGGAACACGGGCCGCCCTTCGGTGCGCAGTGCTCGCGCCCGTCCACCGCACCTGCTGGGGTTCGGGAGCCTACTCTGCGAGCGCACGCCTTCCCGCAGGCGTCCGCGACGACGTGCGGGCCCCAATGGTATACACCACCACCACAACCACCACTACCTCAATTTCCCCTCCCTCCTCCACCCTCATCCTCCTCTCCTCTTCTCATCCTCCTGTTTTCCCTCCTCCTCCCTCCCCCCTCCCCCTCCCCGTACCCTTCCTCCTCCTCCCCCTCCCCTTCCTCCTCCTCCTCCTCCTCCTCTTCCTCCTCCTCCCCCTCCTCCTCCACCTCCTCCTCCTCTCCCTCCTCCTCTTCCTCCTCCCCTTTCCCTCCCCCTCCTCCTCCTGTGATTTCTGTGTTCCTGAGGCCTAATGACTGTATGCAGGCCTATGTTGGCCACAGTCGTTTCGACTCGCATTGGCGTTTCGTTCCGTAGCCGGCTTGGGTCATATGATTGCGCAGCCGAAAAGAGTCCGCGATTCGTGTTTCCGATATTATAGATTTCTCAGTTGGCAGCAGAGCCGTGGTTCTTCCCACCGTAGCTGCGCACCCGCTACAGCCTCGATTCCAGAAGACACCTGAGCACCAAGTGCAAGTTCAGAGTTCACACTGCGGCCGCCATGCCGCCAGGGGCTCACGGAAAACTTGGGGATGAAGAAAGTGGAGAGCCGACACGATTTTCAACACGAGTGGCTCGGGACCCACCGCCGCTGTTCACGGAACCGACGGACGAATACTTGTATCGACACTATAGACGAGACCTGCTGATCTGGCAGGCCAACACCAAATTAGAAGAGAAGAAGATTGGCGGTGTGGTTCTTAGGAATCTGCAAGGCCAGGCTCGACTCGCGTGCGCTGGGATTGTTGACGAAGCCTTGACGGGCGAGAATGCGGTCGAGCTGATCTTGCAGGCCCTGGATAACGCTTGTAAGCATCTCGGAAAAAGTTCCCGAGGCGCTCGAGAAAACTCTCAATACGTTGTGCGTGACCCTAAGAAGGAGAGGTTCACGTCGTTTGTGAACAGACGCAGGCTCGAGTTCATCGCGCTCGAGAGGTTGAAGGTTTGCTGCCGGACACGCTCAAAGGCTACAGTACATTACGTTTCGCGACGCTTGATGAAATATCCTCTGACAAGGTGGTTGGCTGGACCGACGGTGGCTCAGTGTCGAGCAGATCGCGAAAGCTCTCATCAGGCCGGACCGAACCGACAGACGAGCTGGACTACCGAGACCAACGACAGGTTTGGCTTCGCTTTCTATCTTTGGGATTTCGATGACTAGAGCACATCACCCCCGCCGCCGTCGATCGACATGGCCACGACTGACAAGTCAGACGAGCTAGGCGCGTTCGCTATATAGGTGATTAGATACGAGGACGACGGCTGTGAGGACGGCGAGGGCACGCTGCAGATCCCAGGGTCGGAGGCGATTGAGGGTGTATACCATATTGATGCTGAGTGGCTCGACGGGGTGATTGAAGAAGAGGATGTTCCGTGGGTGCCGTTGGATTTGCGGCCCGCGATGAGCTACCCAGTTGAGTGCAAGCAAGTCCAGAACCAGCTGAATGAGGCGCGAAAAAGGCCAGAGGTTTCTTCCCGCCACAGGGCAAGAGCAAAGGCAAGCATGGGCATGGACAAGACATTGGCAAAGGCAACGGCAAGCATAATCAGCGTAGGCGCATCTCGATCGACCAGCTCAAGCTCAGGACGAAGTGCGCACAGTGCAAGCAGGTTGGCCACTGGGCGCGTGAGTGACCACAGAATCGGCATCAACAGCGTCCTGCCCATGGAGCTTTCACTATGCATACGGCGGGCGGTAGCAACCACATGTTCGATATCCATATGCCGAGGCCAGCTGCGTCTGCGACCGGAGGTTCCTTGAAGTTCTACGTCGGAGTGATCGCCATGACCACGGGGCTCGCCATCAATGCGTGGGGGTCCTCGTGGACACAGGCGCTCAGGAAGGCGTCATCGGCGCGGAGCAGTTGAAGGGGCTCGTTAACAAGCTGAAGGAGTTCAACTTACAGCCACGGCGGGTGCCACTTTGGACCTCCTCCTCGCGGCATCGGCGGCGACGCGCAGGTCATTGGCCGCGCGGAGGTTCCCGTGGGCATCGACGGCGCGAACGGGATTTGTATCGTTCCGTGTTCTTGATGAGGAGGTGCCTGCGCTGTTTGTTCCCAGTCGGTCTCACCAGAGCGCTGGAGATGGATCTCAATCTGCGCGGATCTGGCGATCAGGCCTTTCTCCACGAGTTCGGCGCTGTCACAGAGCTGCGGGCGATCGGACAGAATGGCCGCGCGGCCATCAGCATCATAGAGCACGCGCCCGGTGGATGGCGCGATCCAGAGACCGAAAAAGAAGAGAGAGCGCCATCGGCTGTTGTGGACATGTCGCCATTACCTTCGCCACCGCCGACATTGTAGCCATCGCCGGCTTCAGCAACATCAGCGTCGCCAGCTACAGCACCCCACGCAGCATCTACAGCGTCGCAGAGCGAGACTAGGGCAATCCCAATCGCATCAACAACATCTAACACAGCATCTACCACATCACAGAACACAACATCGGCATCAGAGGAGCAGGCAACCGCAACGATAGCAAGCAGGGGCAGGGGGGGCCACGACAAGCACACAGCGAACAAGCTCAAAAACATCCCAGAAGAAGGCGCCCAAGAAGACTCCAAAGAAGGCCCCCTGGAGCCCATGGTTGCGTCCGATCAGAGCCATCTGCGTCCGACTCCGAGTTCCGTTCAGGCCGACAGCGATTCCATATTTGCGCAGCCCGGTCCTCCGATTTTGGCGGAGGCGCCCATATTCACTACGGCGCTGGATGACGAGTCTCGTGGACCAGGCTCTCGGTCAGCGCGAGGATCAAGCGTTGGGTCGCGGGGGGGGCCGGGGCCGAAAGAAGCGGGCTATGGCAGCGTGGTATCGGATTCTGCGAAGATTCATTATGGTCATCGAAGTTGCTTTCCCCCAGTCCTTGCGCTCGGCACCCTCGCGCATCGCTGGCGCCCGGGAGCAGGTCAAACCTTTCGCTGTGCATCGGAGGGGAGCTGGGTCATCCGCCGACAAGGGATCCCCCGCGTCTTTCACGAAGGTCTTCCCGAAACCAAGCGCGAGGGTATCAAACCTGGCTGCGCGCCGGAAGTGTGCGACCACCCGGAGGAGTTCTCGCTCCCTGAGGGCAACCACAAGGGCTACTACAAGGCGCGCGTGAAGTGCGGGGCCCCATGGGAGCGAGTCGAGTCCCTCAATGCGGCAAGACGGTCAAGGTCGAGCCCGGCACCGCTACGAGAAGAAGTACGCGTACCCGCGCACGGTTCGGGCTTGCGAGGAGAGAAAGGAGATCGCGCCGGAGGGGTTCGAGAAGGTGAAAGTGATCGCCATTTCGTCAAGTGACGAGGACATGCGATTGGAGGGTCGCTCCACTTCGGACGCATAGACGACGACGCCGAGACGGACGTCGTGATCATCGTGGCGCCTGTCAATGCGAACAGCTCCGCGGATGGCGACCTCTGTGGCGTCCAGATCGGCAGTGGGTACATGAACAGGTTCACGGACCGGGTCGACTACATCGCAGAGGACCGAGAGGACGATGCGACTGACCGCGTCGATATCTTCACGGTGCGGAGCGAGGCTACCACACGCGTCTTGTTGGATGGCGACGAGCAGGCAGTAATTCCCAAGGGGCATCGGCGAAAATTGCGACGGAGCCTGGGGAAGCTATGCAGGAAGGGCGTTGACGTCGCGGAGGTCTACAGCCGACCTCGTGTCGCACAAAACTGCGTCCGACATGGGCTCCAACCTGGAAGCGCCATGGATCTGACTGCTGGATTCGACTCCGCGCTGAATGTAGATCGCAGGAGGGCGCGCGAGATCATTGAGCAGGAGCAGCCGCTGTTCATCATCCACAGCCCGCCGCGCAAGGTGCGGGGCCGCATCGAGGGCCCGTCAAACTGCATGCGCTACCAGGACATCGTTAGCAGTGAAGAACGTGAAGGTCTTCAACACCTAGAGTCCTGCGCGGCGCTCGTTCGAGAACAACGCGAACGAGGAGGGCGCGCGGCGCGCCGTGCATCCAGGACCTGGCCGATGCCGACGAGATCGGCTAGATCAACACCGACATGTGCGATTTCATCCTACACGCCGACGGGGGCGAGCTCGACCGCGAGCCGACCGGCGTCCTCAGCAACAGCATTGAGTTTCTCAAGGCCGTTTGCAGACGTTGCATTCACCGCAGTTCCGACCACGACCAGCTCGCTGGCAGCAAGTACACCAGGCTCGCGCAGGAATACACGCCACAGCTCTGCAACGCGATTCTCAGGGGCCCAGTTAAGCACCGTCAGAAGGCCAACATTATCAAGCGCACCGTTTTCAAGACTAGCGAAGCCGATAACCAGCCGCGTTTCTTCCGGTGCTCGAACGCAGTCGCCGAGCTAGCCGAAGACTACGTGCTGCATGTGATCGACGGTTTCATGCAGTCTATCGCCGAGGACCAGATGAGCATCGGAGTGTACCACGCGCTCGAGACGACCGATGAGGAGATGCAGGGCGCGGCGGAAGGCGACCGCGTTGGACCCGATGTCGAATAACCTAGCCTACAACAAGACGGAGTTGAAGACGCGCCGGGTACCGGCACAATGGAGGTCCCATCGCTTCTCCAACAACGGTTTTTTTACGAGCTCACAATAACATGGGGCATCTGGAACTTCGTGATGTCATGCGGGTTCTTCGGCGCGGACGGGTTCGCAATTCAATTTTACGATCGGTACGGCGTCATGTCTTTTGCGCGGCTTGCGAATCCAACAAACGTCCTTAGGCACGGCGACCCGCAGCGGCTTCGCGTTCGTTTCGGTTTGATTGTGTTGTCGGCTGCGGTACGTTTACAGTCAAGGCGGTGCTTGGTGTGGAGTCCACTTCTGTACATGCCATATGCTGGGACACAATTGCCAGATTGTGGAGCGCGTCGCTAGACCTACTACAACTCGGGCGACCTGGGAGGCAGTTCAGCGGACATGGCATCGTCACTATGGACCACCACACATTCTTGTCGTGGACCAGGGTGCGGAGTTCAAGGCCGAGTGTCAGGACAGAGCTCGCGAGCATGCCACTCTCGTGCACGTCACCAACGCGAGGTCTCCATGGGAAAATGGTAAAACCGAGCGCCGCGGAGGATGGTGGAAGAGCATCTTTCAGAAGTCCGAGCCCATCGAGCCGTGTAACAACACGTCGGAGTTGGATATGCTGGCCGATTTCGTTACCCAGGCGAAGAATAGGTTCACGAACACGAGTGGTTACAGCCCAGCTCAGCGAATGGTTAGCGAAGACTTGCGATAGCCATGGTGTTTGGTCTACGACGACGTTATTAGTCCGGAGATGCTCAGCACCGCGCCGTCAGTTGAGTAACATCGGGCTCAGGCTATGAGGCAAGCCGCAATGCAGTCAGCAGTCAGCCTCAGCGATCAGCACACGTTGCAGAAGGCACTCAAGAGCAGGATGCGGAAGGAGCAGGAGGCACTCAAGGATGGCGAGATAGTTTCCATGGGGAGGCGAGTTTCAGTCCGACAACCTGACGGAAGCATCGACTACAAGGTGGGCGGGAGTGGACCAGCCACGGTCATCTCCAATTTTCAGAATGGTTCTACCGCGGTTGCATACATGCGCGGAGTTCTCTTCAAGTGCGCGAGGACAGGTCAGAGCCGCGACTAACGAGAAGAGCTTGGGAGCCGAGATCGTCAACGAGTTGCTCTTCGGGCTCGAGGAGAAGCTCAGCGCAGTACATCAGCAGCGGGGCTTCAGGGACATCAGCGGTGAAGGCGAGCCACCGCAGGAGGACGAGGTCGTCGACGCGGATCCACCGCAACAAGCGCCACCACCAGATGACGCCGAAGAAGAAGGAGGAGCTTCGCGACAGAGCAGCGCACAACCAGAAAGTGAAACTCGGGTACCAGCGTCGAGCGATGGAGATTCCCGTCGTGGAACCGTCGTCAAGGCAGGAGATGAAGCTACAGAGTCACCGCCAAGGAGCAGGCCGAGGTACGATGGCATGGAGCTGGACTGGCAACGATTTTCATCGTCGAGTTCAGGACGTACCGCTGCAGGTGTGAGAGCACCATGGCCGGCGCCGTCCGGGTCAACCGAACCGAGCGTCTTCTGGCAGCAGCCAGACCGTGACGAACGGTTCATAGAGGTCTGCGATTCACGAAGGGCACCTACACGAATTGCAATGACGCGGAGAAGAGCGACTTCATCGCGATGGACGAGGTGCGGAACTACCGACAGTTTGGATAGCGGGCAGTGGAGACCAGTTACCGGCTTCAACAATGACACGCACGTAGCGTTTAGTATTCAGGATTCGTGTGCTTATCCTAGTTACCGAGGTAACTTCGACATCGTGAAAGCCAAGTCCGAGGCGGCAGAGAGCTCAAGCACAACGCGACTAGCGACGACGACTGGCCGCAGTTCATTGCAACCATTGCAAAGGAGTGGAATGCAGTCGTCCGCGCCAAGGCCGTCACTATCATCACGCCGGCCGAAGCCGAGAATATCAGGAAGGACAAAGGCGAGCGGATCATCACCAGCAAGATACTACTCCGGTGGAAGCCGACCGAGCAGGGTGTGGTAGCCAAGGCAAGATTGGTGGTACATGGTGTCAAGTGCCCCGATGTCATGGAGATCGAGCGGAGTTGTCCAACACCACAATTGATTACGTTTCACATTGCCACGCAGGCGATATCGTCGAGGAGGTTCGAGGCCAATCTCGGCGACGTCATTCATGCAATGGGGGCCCTAGCAAGAGGACCAAGCCACTCTACGCCGAGCCACCACCTGGTGGATCTTTGGAGTCACTTGGAGCACCGCCGGGAGTTCTCATTCGATTGGATCGGGAAGTTTATGGACTTGTCAGTGGCATGGCCGCCTGGCGCAGTACGATGTTCGACCGGCTAAGCAGGCTCGAGTATCACATGAGCATGTGCGATCCGCGTTTGTTCATTTTCTTCAACGACAACCAGCACATCGACAGCGACGACTACATTGTGCAGGGCACTGTGGTTTTAGAGGTTGACGACGCATTGCCTGGAGGCAACGAGAAGCACATTGACAATATTAATCAGCTCAAGGGCGTGATCAATTTTGGTCATTGGCGCAACCTATACCGAGATGGACCACGTTCGTTTTGCAGGGAGGCGCTTTTGTCGAGAAAAGGAAATCGGTTTTCGCATCGACATGGAGCGATATATCAGCGAGAAACTCAATCTGGTCGAGCTCTATCGAGGGCGACTTGCAGACCCAAAGCCTGGGCCATCATATGGAGAGAAAGGTCAACTTCGCGCAGCCATCGGTGGTATTGGATGGGTTGCCAGACAGGCGAGGCCGGACGAGGCTTCAACTGCTTCACTGTTACAGGGTGTACTTTGTAGTGCCGCGATGAGGGATATTTCCGACGCCAACTCCGCAGTTCGACGTCTCAAGGCAGATGCAGATCTTGGTCCACGTATCGTACCAGCCCCGCCGGACGAGGCCAGAATCGCCAGCGTCGGCGACGGCAGTTTCGACACGGATAAGGAGACGGGAGTTTCGCAGGGCGGATTCTTAGTGGGCATTACCGCGAAGGCACTCCATTATAGCGAGGAGGCACCGTTCAGCATCATCAGCTGGGTGAGTCACAAGATCAAGCGCGTCGTGGGCAGCACCACGGCGGCGGAGAGTTGTAGTTTCAGTGATGCGTTGGCCGAGGCCGAATGAGTATGGTCTCTATGGCAGGAGACGATGTGTAATGATTTTGATGGAGAAGGATTACGATTCCAAAACGTGAGGATCCAGCAGTTGCAGTGCTCAAGAGTGACAGCGCGATTTCTTGTGGATCCGAGTATCGGGAGAGTTGTTGACGCCAAATCGTTGTTTGACAACACTGCGAAGGAGACGACAGGAGGCAATGATCGTAGGGTTGCGCTCGAGCTGTGTATCTGCAGGCAGTCCATGCGTGCTCTTTGTTGCAAGGCCAGATGCGTCCAGAACCATTGCATGCCGGCAGATGCTTGTACAAAGAGATCGCCCAGCTCTGCCTTTTTAAGCAGATTGATGCGTACAGGGCGATGCCGTATATTTGATGAAAAGGGCGAATTGCAGAAACGAGTTCCCGAGAAGGCTAAGCGTGGGTTTCTGCGGCGACCGCACAAGCGAGAGCAGCTCAACAGGCTGTCGATAGGATGCGCTGTTACGCCGACGGAGGTTTCGGCATAGACAGCTGCTGCCGCTTCATGCCAGTTTTGTTTCATATGTATTTTAAACATCGCGCAGGGGCGAATATCAATACCAGCCGTGTTTACATTCCTTTTCATTTCGCACGTTGGCGAATTTCATATATGCTTGATTTATATGCTACTTGATTCCGCATGATAGCGGATATGCGCATGTTGTGGCCGAAGACTTTCTTGGGGGCTGTGATTCCTGTGCTCCTGAGGCCTAATGATTGTATGCAGGCCGATGCTGGCCACAGTCATGTCGACTCGCATTGGCGTTTTGTTCCGTAGCCGGCTTGGGTCAGATGATGGCGCCGTGGAAAAGATTCCGCGGTTCGTATTTCCGATCTTATAGATTTCTCACCTCCTTCTCCTCCTCCTCCTCCTCCTCCTCCTCCTTTCTGGGAGTGGGAGGGGTCGAGGGAGGTGGTGGTGGCGTATACCCCTAGCTGGGCCCCATACGATGGCGTGCCACGGTGCCCCCGCTCGGCCGGTGGCAGCAGCGAGGCAGCGCATGAGTTCGCTACGCCCGGCCGGTTTCGAGGCGAGCGCGCCGTGGGAAGTCTTCAGTCCGGCGTGTCCTTCTAGAGGAGGAATATTCAAAATTAATAACACAATTGACCGGGGACCATTTTTCTGCCAGTTGCGATGATTTTTGTTGATGTTTTATTTCTCGTTGAAAATCCGCCTGTAAGGGGACACGCCCGACCTAAAGGGAGTCCCGAGGCTCCAGCCCACTTTCGTGCCCCAGGAGTGCCGAAAGACTGTCGGCTTTGGCGCCCCACAGTCATGGCCTTCAGTGCATAGCAGCTGCTTTTGTATGTATTGTTTCGGCGATCGGCGCGGGCCTATGGCCCACTCCAACTCCCCCCCTCCCCCTCCCCCTCCCCCTCCCCCTCCTCCTCCTCCTCCTCGTCCTCCTCCCCCTCCTCCTCCTCTTCTCCTCCTCCTCCTCCTCCTCCTCCTCCTCCTCCTCCTCCTCCTCCTCCTCCCCCTAGACTGGACCTTGGATTCTTGTGGCGGCTGCTTGTGGCGCCTGGTCGGGACCCCTCCCCCCCAGGCTGCCTGCGCGATTGGCGAACGCAGATCGGCGAAACTCCTGGCCAACCCTTCCCCTCTCCCCCACCTTCGGCCACATGCCGAGATCCAAAACAACAGAACGCTCACGTGCCATTGGGCTGCATCAGTGTCGACACGAGAGTGTGCAGACGTGCGCCGTGCCTTCGTCCACGCCGTCAGGTGGAGATCGCGGCCATCACCGCGGCACCCCTCGAGGGGCCCATGGACGGCCAGCCCAGCGAGAGCCTGGAGGCCGCCATGAACACGGCGGTGGACGACGTGGAGAGGATAGCCAAGAAAGCGAAGGACCAGCCCTTCTCACGGACGGGGGGGCCTGGCACCGAGGCGGATCAGGGCCGCTGCGCCCAGGAGGCAGTCAGGGGCGGGGGGGTCCCATCGGCAAGGAGGTGCAGGAGCAAGCCCCCCGCCTCCCGTGGGCACCCTGGCACGCCCAATCGCCGCTGCTGGAGCGCCCGCTGGAGCGGTCGGGGCCACACGCTGTGAATCCTGTGACCCCCCCAGGCGTTCGGCGGGGCCGGGGAGGGGGGCTCGGCAGTCCCAGGGTTGCCCCCTCGGGGAGTTTGACCCCGGAGAACCTGGGCGATGATAGCCCCCACCTCTACCAGCATGGAGCACATCCCCATCCCTGTGTTTGGCATCGCCTTGCCTGGGTGCCGATCTTGACCCTCCGTTTCCGAGGGCGCACCCCTAAGATTGTCATCGCCTCGGGCTTGCCAGTCGTAGGGATAGGGATAACTTCGGGGCTGGGCACACCTGGGGGCTCGAGGTTCTGCAAGAAGGGCTCCAAGCAAAGGCTCCGCCTCGAGGCATCGAGGAGTTGTGATGTCGCCCTCGGCGGACACGGGCGGAAGGCTGGCGGAACCCGGCAGAAGTAAAGTTGAGTCGGGCGTGTCCTTCTACAGGAAGAAAATTCAAAAACAGTCCAAAGATAGTTCGGGGCGATTTTTCCTAGCATCTCTGGCAACATTTCGCATATTTGTGTTTGTCTATTTTTGATGTTTCGTCCACCATCGCCTGTACGAGGGCACGCTCGACCCAAAAGTGCAGCAAAGGGCGGCCCCGCCGGCGGAACCCGGCGGAGGTGACGTCTGTCGCCGCGCCGTCTGCTCCGACGCGCGGCCTGCAGCCTCGGGGGCGGCGCCGCGGGCACCGGGGCAAACGCCGCCTCGGACGCGGTGGGCTTGCCGCGTGGGTTGCCGCGGTGCCCTCTCGCCTGCAAGAGGCTCCTCGTCCCCCCCCTCCTCCGCCTCCGCCTCCTCCTCCTCCTCCGCCTCCGCCTCCTCCTCCTCCTCCTCCGCCTCCTCCTCCTCCTCCACCTCCTCCTCCTCCCCTTCCTCCTCCTCCCCCTCCTCCTCCTCCCCCTCCTCCTCCTCCATCTCCTCCTCCTCCTCCTCCTGCTCCTCCTCCTCCTCCTGAGGTCGCCTACGGCCCTGGGGGAAACCGTCCACTGGCCGAGGGCGGCCGCGCCGCTGCGAAGGCCAGCGTCTTCGAGCCCGAGAGGGGCGCGGGGCGCAGGGCTTGCCGCGAGTTTGCCCTGGTGTCGGCGTCGTCCACGGGGGCGCGTCGAGAGCATGCGGTTCGGCGACGGAGCCCCCCCCCCCCCCAAAGAGACGGCAGGTGAGCAGATTCAGAGGCTCTGGAGCGGGCGATGTGTCGAAAGAATCGTGCTTCAGACGGGTGTTGCTGCCACCTGTGCAGGTTTGCTTGTTGTCTCATGCCCGCGTCGCCGATGCGAGAGCGCAAGTTTCAGTACGAACGCGCGCTCGACACATAACCAAATAATCCGTTCGGAAGCCCCGAGCGGGAATTTGAGTTTGACCAGGTGTTTCCCCCGATCCTTCCAATTGCTGGATTTCCCAGCGCGAAGATCAGAGTGAGGGTAAATGGGTGCATGCGAGTCCGCATTTTTGTCACCAATCGACACGACTGGCGGCGCAACCGAGACGAACCTCTTGTAAGGAACATGTATTAGGGAGGTTTCGTGCCTGGACGAACGCAGCTGGAGTGATGGGGAACAGGATCGGCATCTGGACCAAAGAGCTGAAGAGGAGGAGGAGGAGAATTATAAGTAGGGGGGGCAGAGGAGGTGGGCAGAGCAGCGAAACCCGTGGAGCAGGAGGAGCCCTTCTCATCTTCGTGGGTCTGGGGCCAGCTAGGGCCCGGGTGCTCCGGGGCTGCGGACCGACCCGTGGATTGGTGACAATGCTCTGGCTTGTGTTAGCGCTCTCCCTCTCTCTCTGTCGCAACCGCCTTGGTTGCAAAAAGCCTTCGTCGCTGATTTCTGGCACCTCGGTCACGAGTGCTTTCGAACGTGAGAAGATGGAAGCTGTGAGGAGCTGGACCGTCAAGAAAGGAAAAGAGGTCGGAAAAGGGGGCCAGTCCCAGGGTGTAAGCTCCAGGGTCAGGGGTCCAGGGCCCGCGCGTTTCAGAAGTTGTCCTTCCTCTGTGGCAGCTTGAGGACGGCGACGATGACGCGTAGGAGGAGGAGGAGGAGTAGGAGTAGGAGGAAGCAGTGGCGAAGCCAGTACTCGATTCGATTAAGCCTCCCCCCAGCTCAGAAGACGGACGAGACGAGGATGCCCCACAGCAATGGACCTTATGAACTACATGAAATGAGGAACTGAGGATGAGAAGGAGGAGGCAGAGGGGGACGCAGGGTCATGCAGCAGGTGCGGGAGGAGGGCCAGGGGCGTGGGGCGTGCAACAGCAGCCACTGCACGCCCAGCCTCCGCCCCGATCGTGACCTGTACCGCCGCGCGGCTCGCGAGCAAGACCCCCTCGCCTGCCCGACCCCAGCGCTTTTTGGTCTCGCGGGTCTCGGGGAGCTTGGCCCGTGCACGCACGGGGTCTTACACGCTGGGATGTGATCTCGCTCAGATTTCATTCGCATGGTGATCCAGACTTCTCGTGACGACACCTCCTCCTCCTGATCATCCTCTTCCTCCTCCCTCCCCTTCATCATCCGCCTTCTGCTCCTCCTCTCCTCCCTCCCCGCCCATCTCCTGCTCTCCCACTGGGGGAAGAGCGTGAAGAAGGATAGGGGAGTGGAGGCGACGGCTAGCTAGATGGTTGCTCCGCTTCGCTGGCACTTCCTGGCTGGCCTTCTCCTGTGCTGTTCACGCACGTGCCCTCCGCACTGCTGCCTCGTGCCTGCGGCCCGAGGGACTGCTCCTGGAGGCGAAGACGTCTCTGAACACCACCCTCATGCGCATGAGACGGCTGGCAGCAGGCAGGGGCTGGGCGGAAGAGGGACGGGTAAGACGGAGAAGCGGGGGCGAAGCGACGGAGGGACGGGAGGTCTTACAGGTTGACTAGAGAGAGAGAGAGAGAGAGAGAGAGAGAGAAAAAAAAAAAAAAAAAAAAAAAGAAGAGAGAGCGACACAAGCAAAAGCAATGGCAGATGGACGAGGAGGCGAGGGATCGCGAAGCTGCCAGGCAAGTCCTGTAACCGTCTGCGGAGAAAAAGGACTGCTCGAAGGCACAGTCAGCGTACAACCTCGGAAACCCACTGTCATGGCCAGCCCCCATTTGAAAAGTCAGAGCCGACGGATTTGTATGCGTCCCTTGGGCTGTGCCCTTGTTCCCCCCTGTGCATATATTATAGGTTCCTTCTCTACTGCGGTCTCGCATCGCTTGCTCTCTTTGTCACCAGGGCCGCTCGTTATCTCCTGTGCTTCGGCCTCGATACCTGTCTTTCTCACTCTCTCTCTCTCTCGCTCACTCGCTGCATACATACAATAATATATTGTATACATGTCTGTTGATGTGTAGATAGTATGTATGTAAACATACACATATATGTGCCTCTCCTCTGAGTGTCTCTCTCTCTCTCTCTCGCTCGTTATGGTGTTGTTGTTGGTGTCGTTGTTGCTGTTGCTGTTGTTGTGGTTGTTGTTGTTGCCGTTGCTGTTGCTGTTGTTGATGGTGCTGTTGTTGGTGTTGTTTTTGTTATTGTTTTGGTGTTGGTGTTGGTGTTGGTGTTGTGGTTGTGGTTGTGGTTGTGGTTGTGGTTGTGGTTGTGGTTGGTGTTGTTGTTGCTGTTGAATGTGAATTATGAAACAATTATTCGTGTTGGACCCCTGAAAAGGCGCCCTGGCGCTCTCGTCGAGGCGCCGGCTACATATTCATTGAACATGAGGTTCACGCTCGAGCGGTTTGGGGGACCGCCAAAACCGGTCCCCCAACAACAACAACAACAACAACAACAACAACAACAATTATTAGCACGTGGGGACACTCCGTTCTCACCAGTGCCAGGGTTTTCATAGGAGGCGGGCAATACCCCCACTTTGTGGGGGGGCCGGTTCAAGCTCTACCAAATTTCCAAACGACTCTTCGCCACCACCCACACCCAGCTTCCCGCCCTATGACGTTCGGACACTTCACTTCGTGGCCTGCGGACGACCTTGGCTACTACACTGGCGCATGGGTACAGTGACTTGTTGTGGTAACATTTTCTGTGGTACTTCAGCCCTGGATATACCGCGCGCATGTGGTCACCAAGTGCCGCGTCGAGCTTTTCAGCCGTGTCATACTGCAAAGGTCCGGAGTCAGGGTGATACTTCACGTACCATTGCCTCAAAACCATACCGCTGACAGCGACGGGAGGATCGCTCTCCGAGAGAAGCTGCGAGAGGACCTCCGCGGCGGCCTCGTCGGCGAAGCTCTCCCGATACTGTTTGAGTCGAAGACGCTGGCCTATACATTCCTCCACAGCTTGGGCAGTATTCAATGCTCCCTTGGCGCCCCACTCCGTGCTGAGCCACTTCTGGCATACCCTGGCGTCAGCAGATACAGATAAATGTCCCAGGAGCCACTGCTTCAAGACGGCCCCGTCAGTAGTCCCCTCGGGCATGTCTGTGCGAATCCGTTCTCCATACCAGGTGTCCAGATGGCCAGCGTTCTGCACTTTGACAAGCGTCTCTTTGGAAGAATACTGCAGTAGCCACGCCGTTGCGACCCTATCTGGCGCATATAGTGGTGGATCCAACTGTCGGAGCGCCCCGCATAATTTGAAAGCTGTATTATACTCGATGCCCAGGTGGCGGATGGCAGAGCCGTGCTGCTCCTCCAGCTCCTTGGCGCTAGAAATACTGACCTTGCCAGGCACAACCCGATACTTGCCCCACCAAGTCTTGCACGCCTGGTGACTGGCCCGGATACCCTTTGCAACGAGCGCCTGATGCAAATGATACGGGCTGCCGCAGTCAGCCAAGGGAGGCCGCGACAGCTCTGGGCCATACTGGTCGTCAAGGGCTTTCGCCGACAAAGCCATGACCCATCCAAGAACACAGGCGATACCTTGATCCGAGATGGCTACGGATGTGACAGTGATCAGTGATTTTGTTCGATGACGTGGTGACGCACGGACTGGTTGTGGTAACGTGCCGACGACGACGACGACGACGACGACGCGACGACGCGCGCGTGTGTCCCGCATGGTATTTTTTGCAAGGGATTGTGGCCCCTGGCAGGCGCGCGAACGCCGTTGAAAGAGCGTGCGAAAGTAGCTCGCGCGAGCTCATGTAACATAAATGTTGAAAAACCATTTGTTTTTAAGGATTCGGACAGCGCGCGCGGGTAGAAATTTGGAAAATCCGTGCACGTGTTTTTCGAGGACCTACGGTGCGATTCGTGCGATTTTATGATACGCGGTGCTGAAATTCTTAAGAAACCCAATGGTGTTTGAAGATTTCGGCGTGCGCGCGCGAAGAAAAAACGAATGTGTCCCATATGGTATTATTTGACAGGGATGATGGCCCTGGCATGCGCGCAACCGTTGTTGCAGAAGTTCGAAGCACTTGAAAAAGTTGCTCGCAAGAGCCCGTTTGACAGAAATGTTGAAAAAGTATTGGGTTTCCTAAGAAATCCGCAAGAGCGCGCGGGATGAATTTTTGAAACTTTTTTTTGAAAAACCATTGGGTTTTTCATGTTTTTATGTTAAAATCGCTACGAAAACTAAGGTTTTGGAAGGATTTCATCTTGCGCGCGCGAGTGTGCACTTCGTGTCATTTTTTGCAAAGGATTCTTGAAGTTTGGTTATGTTAGAACAAGACATGTCATTTTATATTGTTTTTTGACAGGGAAAGCGGGCGTCAACAAAACAACCGGATCCGGACTCCCCCGTTTTGCCTGAGACTTCCTCACGAAAATGATGAAAATGTGGCTGCGGCCTAGGCGCGGCGAGGGGGGCGTGCACCAGGGGGCCCAACAATAATTATTCTTTAGAAGTAATAATATTCAACAACAACAACAACAACAACAACAACAACAACAACAACAACAACTCTCCCGCTCGAGACTTCTTCCTTTTTTGCTCAGGGCTGCTGCTCGTGCTCGCCGCCGAAAGCCGCCGTCCTAACAAAACCAGCGCTCCCGCTCGAGACTTCCTCCCATTTTACTTTGGACTGGCGCGCTAGTTGTTCTCTCATCGGCGCCGCCCCCAGCAAAGACAACGCTCCCGCTCGAGGCTTCCTCCCTTTTTTACCCAAGGCGGTGGTCCTCCTCGCCGCCGAAAACCGCTGCCCCGACAACACCAGCGCTCCCGCCCGAGACTTCCTTCCGTTTTACGCTGGACTGGCGCCCAACTCTCTTTTGAATTGGTGACGCTACCAGCAAGAACAACGCTCCCGCTCGAGGCTCCCTCCCTTTTTCCTGAAGACGGTGCTGTTCCTCGCCGCCGGCAACCCCTATCCCGACAAAACCACAGCTCCCGCTCGATGCTTCCTCCCTTCTTACTCAAGGCGGTGTTCTTCCTCGCCGCCGAAAACCGCCGCCCCGACAAAACCAGCGCTCCCGCCCGAGACTTCCTTCCGTTTTACGCTGGACTGGCGCCCAACTCTCTTTTGAATTGGCGCCGCTCCCAGCAAGAACAACGCTCCCGCTCGAGATGTCCTCTCTGTTTCCTCGGGACGGTGCTGTTCCTCGCCGCCGACAACCCCCGTCCCGACAAAACCACGGCTCCCGCTCGATGCTTCCTCCTTTCTTACTCAAGGCGGCGCTCCTCCTCGCCGCCGAAAGCCGCCGTCCCAACAAAACCAGCGCTCCCGCTCGAGACTTTGTTTTGTTATACGTACGCTGGACTAGTGCCCTACTCTCGTCAGCATTGGCGCCGCTCCCAGCAACAATAGCAGCCCTGCTCGAGACTTACTCCCTTTCTATTCAGGGCCAGGTCCTTGCCTCACCGCCGACAGCCCCCATCCCCACCAAGGCTATCCTGTCGTTCGATACTTCCGTGTGCTTTACCCTTCGTGGGGGTTCCAGTGGCGGTCTCGCATCGGCGCAACAAGGCGCGGGCATGTGTCTTCGAATCGGGATATGTTGAGATTATTCGGAGGAGGTGTTTGCAAGACCTCATTGGGCGGGATATCCGGGAATGGGAATAACGGATCCCGCTATAGAACAAGAGTCCCCATGATGTGGATGGTTATCATGATGGTCGCATGCTTCGTGTGGAAGCATCGCGCATGATGGTAAACTTCTTGTTGTTGTTGTTGATTATATTTATGTATATCTCTCTCTCTGGGAGCCTCGATCACGGGTGCTAGCACCACGGGTGTTTCGCATCTTTGGATAACCAGTTATCGTAAGTCCCCCGCGGGTTTTGAGCTCAAGCATTGGGCTTGGCGGATGTCGCAGATTGGACGGCCCAGTCCTCGCGAAGGGCGTTAGCCGTAGATGCGCCTCGCGCGCGCGTGCCGACTCGTGGGACAGATCCCCCAAACCGTGCGTTCACTTAGTGGGGTCGTACTCGCGTTGCTAAGTAGTTGGATGGGTCGGGCGACGTTTCTCTACGTTCGCGCCCGCGCCCGCCCTGACCTTACGGCGGAACTTATAGCGCAACAGATTGAGAGGATTTCGCGTCGTTCGCGCCAGAGTCCGCCCCTATGGCGCAATTTAAGGCACAGCATACGGCACGACACGCTGGATGGGTCGGGCGAGGTTCCGCCACGTTCGCGCCCGAGCCCACCCCTATGGCCGATGGCGCAATCAACGAGGCAACCCACGGCGCATCTTATGGCCATGCCGCAACCTCTGGCGCAACCTGGGGGTGCAACATGTACAACGTAGGTTGCACCACAGTAGTTGAACCGCTTAGATGACAACGCCGAAATTGCACCGCCTGCAGTGCGCTTCGTATATGGCACATACTGAACGCACTAGCTCACTGTTTGGGGCGCGCGCTGGAAGACATATGCAACCCGCGCCTTTGTACTTATCCCTACGTGTCGCACTCTTCCCCTCCTGCACCTCGCCCTGTTCGTTCATCCCTCCGTATCCCGCCTCTCCACCTCCACCGGATCCTCATTAGTTTGGTTTCGGTGCCCGCCGAGGGGCGACCATGACGCCGCCGCGAGCAGACGAGTGAATTTCCACACCGTTGAGCTGCTTCTCGGCTGACCATTTAGCGCGAGGGCCCATCAAGGAAATTCTTGACGCTTCGCGTATCTCCACCAGCCCATCCAGAAGCGACGCCCAGGCGAGTTGAGGTGATGAGGGAAGTGTAGGAGCAAAGAGAGGGACAGCCGAACCGTTCGACGGAGGAGGAGGACAAGGAGGAGGACGGATGTATGAGGGAGGAGGGAGAAGGATGATGAATATGATGAGGAGAGGAGGATGGAGGAGGTGGCGGAGGGAGAGGAGGGATTGGGTCGGCGGATAAGGAGGAGGAGAAGGAGGAAGAGGAGGAGGAGAAGGAGGGGGGATGATGAGGAGGAGGAGGAGGAGAACAAAAATGACGAACATGAGAGCCTCCTACGATGTCTCTTGGGAATTATTTTGGATGCCTCTTGGAGGGTATGGGGGGCATCTTGGGTGACTCGGGGATCCTCTTGAAGCCTCTTGGGGGCCGCTTGGGGGCTTCTTAGGGGTTCTCTTGGGAGCCTCTTGGAGGCCTCTGGAGACCCTCTGGCAGGCTCTTGGGGCGCTCTTGGGAGCTTTGGGGGCGCTCTTGGGCCCGATGCGTCACGGACTCGGTGCGTGACGACGTTCCGAAACACGTAAAGCAACATGTCGCGGATTCGGTGCTTCTTGGGCCCTTTTTGGGTTTTCCTCTGGCATCTTGGGGCGCTCATTGGGGTTTCATCGGCTTCCAAGAGGCCCCAACAAGGCACGTACTAGCAAGCATCCCGCCGAACTCTTTCCGACGGGGTTCGACCCAGGACTCACTGGAGGGTCTTCGCAGGGTCTTTGCATGTTTTTCGCAGGTCATTGCGATGGTCTTTGCAGGGTCTTTGCATGAGGAACTCTGCAGCGTACTGCAGGGGGTCCATGGGGAGAGAGTCGGGAGATGGGGTTATGAGAAGTTGGAAGGCGAAGCTCTCAGAACCACGTCACACACACACACCCAGGGACTGGTTGGATTTATGCGAGGTGCATTGTTTAGGTGATCGAAAAAACAATGTTCGAACACATGTTTTCGTGTTCGAACAATTTCTCTGGTGTTCGAACAATCGTTTTCGTGTTCGAACACGTTTCCGGTGTTCGAACAGTCGTTTTTGGTGTTCGAACAAGTTTCTGGTGTTCGAACACTCGTTTCCGTTGTTCGAACAATTTTCCGGTGTTCGAACGGTTTTTCCAGTGTTCGAACATTTCTGTACATTTCGTTTTTGCACTAGTGCTAACAACCACGCAATGTTCGAACAACGCTCCTGTTGTTCGAACATTTTTTCGATGTTCGAACAATGTCGCGGGCGTCGTTGCATGATCGCGTGTACCAGTAACGACCGTGCAAGTCGGCTGCGTCGGGACGGCGCCCCCGCACATCATGTCAAAGCCTGGGGAGAGGGGTCTGCTCGCAGGGAGACGGGGACAACTGTGGGCCGAAACGTGTTCGCAGGGATATCCCTGGGGCACACTTTTGGGGGGCCCTCTTGGGAGTTCCGCTGGGGCTGTGCGGGGCTCTCCTGGTGCGTTCTTGGAGCCAGTGGGGGGCTCCAATGAGGCCCAGCGGGGCCCCAAGGGTGCTCACAAGGCGGCCCCCAACGGTATCATGCCAAGGGCTTTTGGTACGTATGATATCCATGGGGGCCTTTTCTGCCCCTCTCGCTCACTCTTTTGGGCCCCTCTTCGAAACTCCGTTGGTGGTGTCTAGGGCCTTACAGTGCCCTCTATGGGGTTGGGGAAGGGACCCCGAGAATGCCCAGGAGGGCCACCAGAGGGCCCACAACCAGCGCCCCCCAACGATGGGGGGCCCTTTGGGGTCTCTCCGGAGCCCTTCGGGGCATCTCTTCGTCTGGGGACGTCCTGGGCCATCTTTGGGGCCGAGCGACGGCCCCCAGCTGGGCCAACGACATCGTACCAGGGGCTGTTGGTAATTATGATGAAGAATGTCTTAGGCCCTTCTCGGGCCCCTCTTGGATGCCCTTTCACCCCCATATTGGAGGTCTGTTGTCGCTGTGTGGGGCCCTTCTGTGCCGTCTTTGGGGCCAGAGGAGGGCTTAGCCGGGGGGTCCCCAATTCGCGCTCTCCCTCGGGAGCCCCCAAAATCGATTCTGGGACCCCTCTTGGGGCGCTCTTGGAGCGTTCTTGGGCGCTCTTGGGGCCGTCTTTGGGCTCTCTTGGGCCTCTCTTGGGGCCCTCTTGGGCCATCTTGGAGCCATCTTGAGGCCTCGCGAGGCTATCGGAAGCGAAAATGCGAGAAAGCAAAAATGCAGCTTTTTGGAGGTCTTGGAAGCCTCTTGGAGCCATCTTGGAACGTTCTTGGGGCCTTTTGGAGCATCTTGGGAACCATCTTGAAGCATTTCAGGCTATCTTGAGCCATCTTGGAGATCGTCTTGGGTTCCCTGAGGCGCTCTTGGAGCCGTCTTGGGCGAACAAGTACCCTCTGACACCTCGCGCCCCCCGCCCCCCCGTCCAGGTCCAGGGGAGGGGGTAGGGGGAGGGGTAAACCCCTCCCGGAAGGGAAGAAGGGGTTCGGAAGAGGAACCTCTCTAGACGACATACGCCCTCAAGGGCTGGTGGGACGCATCAGCCAGATGGCGTTCATCTCCAAAACGCGTTGCATCACAGCGTGCCCAGTCTCATACACAAGGTACACGTATCGTTTTTGCATTTTGTGTGGCTCGTTAAGGAGCGGCAGCAATATGTGGCACCAGCCACTGCCCAGACTCATGCCGCGTGCCACGGCGCCTCATGTTTGCGCGCCTCAGATCCCCTGACCATACCAAAATCACCACTAAACCCAACACGCGCGTGCGCGCAGAGAGTGCGCATCGACTACACGCACACAGCAAGAAACGTTGAAAAGGAAACAGGCAAGCCGATGAGCGAACACTTTCTCGAATGCGCATCCGACGGCGCTGACGACGACGCCACGGGCCCGACATTTCGCATGCGCATTAGCGCCTGGACCACGCCAGCACATGCGACGTCAATGCCTTTGCGCGCAAGAAGCGCGCCTCAATACAGGCACGCACGCGCGCACAGTTTGCCTAATGCGCCCGCGCAGCTTACTCACCACTGCCGCATGCAAGCAATGCGCGCACCAGGGCAAGTACATCGCAACTCTGTCGCAATAGTGAGCACGCATTGGTTTTGGCATCGTTGCCTTACCCGTGCGCCCCATGTTCGCGCTTGAGGCTCTGCCTTGCTAGATAGAGTGAACGTAGGTTGTTAACCGACGCTCACGCAGCCAGACAGGATAATCGCCGGTCCTATGTTTCGAAAAAACAGTGCTGGAAACACCCGCCATCGGTATCGGCAGTCTCTTTCGCTCTCATACATCGGCAACTCTTCCTGGGGTCTCTTCAGCAATCCCCCTCGGGGACTGGTCACGGGCCTCCTCCTCTCTGCCTCGTGCTCTTCATGTTCGCTTCCTTCGCGTGCAATACAGAGGGCACGAGCGACGAAGACAGGCTGAGCCAGCTTGCCGGAGCAGAGGGTCATCTGCTGAAGTCGCCCGCCTTCACGACCGCCTTGTTATCGTCTTCGGCGATTCGGTCGTCTTCGTGGCAGCCCCCTCCACGAACCTGACAGATCGTCTCCTGCTTTCGCTGCATGCCCTCGGTTCTCTCCACGACGCCTCGCAGTAGCCTCCCTCGTCCTCTTGTCCCGTGCGCGGGCAGCGGCTTCTGAAGGTCCCAAACGGGCCATAGATGCACCCAAGCCGCGATCTTCGGATCTCGAGGATCGATTATCGATCATCTGTCATCGACAACGACCCCCTGGGTCGTCCTGGCCGTCCTCCAGTCCTACTTTCCACACCCTATCCTTCCACCCTGGCCAGGCAGGAAGACGGTCGAGCTGGCCAGCATGGAGGCGATGCAGAAGGAGCTCCCCGGCCTCAACGAGAAGGTCACGCAGTACCTGAAGGTGCGAGAGAATTGGGAGGACTCTCGGGGTCTTCCTGTGGTCTCAAGAGTAAGCATTTGGGTTTCCGCGGGCGGCTCCCCTGGCGCTGCACCCCATCACCCCGAGGCAGCGCCTCCGGCGTGGACCCCTGTGCCTGCGACCGAAGCGGTGCGGGGAGGGGTCCGTTGTCGGACGGGAGACCGCCCGCAGACGCCCGAGAGTGTATGTGTGTTGGCGCGCAAGGCGTTGCGCCAGCATGCGGGTGCGGAGAGGGGTCTGGCGCAGGAGGAGAAACCGCCCACAGGCGCCCGAGAGAGTGCGTTGATGTGTTATGTCTTGCTGCCCTGGCTTCACGTGGCGACGCCTGTCCGCGCGTCTTTCCAGCGCTCGGCCCTCGAGTGGCAGGGACGTCGGGCCACCGCTCGCGTGTTCAGCGTCCTCCTTCGACTGGCCTGCACAGCCTGGAGGAAGGGGAGTCACCACCACCACCACTTCCTGGATGAGGGGGCTCGTGGCCGGGTCAAGGGCTGGTCGTGGTTTATACCATTTGCGGGGACTGCCGCTAGGCAACCTCCACACCTGCATGCCACGAGCCAGCTAAAGCTGCCCCCCCACCATTGTGGTAGTGGTAGTGGTGAGGGTCCAGGTGTCCTCCCTCCTTCCTTTCTCCTCCTCTTTCGGAAGGCGTTGCTATCCGCCTTGGCTGCACGGGCAAGACGCATCCTCCAGGGTAGGGCCGAGTGGGGGGGCGACTCATGTGGCCAGGCCTTCGAGAGCGATTTGTCTGAGCTAAGATCTGCCGCCTTTGGCCCGAGTCGGGTGCAGGGCACCATGCACAGAAGATCATGACGGAGCAGAAGGGCCGAGTCACTGTGTATAGCCTCTCCGGTGGCTCTGTATCGGATCCTCTGTGCCATCAGAGACACTTGGGACCATGGAGTAAGTGAGACATGCGAGCATGTATCGAAACCGTTGAACGAAGAGTCCCGCCTGGCTTCAGCTTGGGGAGCATTAGCCCCGACGGGCCCCTCTCGGCCTCGCGTTTGTAGCATGCATACACGTCCCTCCGATGGGCCGGTAGTACCGCACTGCTCGTGCGTTCTCGGGTCGCTGGCTGCGTTGACCAATGTAAGCACAGCGGGGTCTGTTCCGATGCGCTCACAGCGACGACCTTGGCATCCTGGGTAAGGGGCGGTCGTAGCCAGCGGTAGGCACACGCACGCCCCCGCCAAGAGCATCTGGCGGTCCTCCCAGCAAGCTGCCCCCCGAAAATGTTTGAGCTCGTGCGGCAGCCCCGCCCCGACGAAGCCGCCTCGGGAAGGGCTTTGGCTTTCTCGGCGCCATTTGCCAACTCGTTTGGGGTGTGCGGTTGTGAGACGACTTGGCCAAGGTGAATCTGGCGACTGATGGGTTCAGGGGCACCTCGCGAGACGTCGACATTGGTTCGAATAGTCGCCCTGAGCATTCTTCGTGGGCGGGCGATGCAGTCCCTCTGGCACCGAGCGGCGAACGCACGATGCCTTCTCGACGGGCGATGCATTTTCGCAGCGAGTGATATGTGTTGCTCCGTGCACGACCTGCTCCTCAACGAACGGAACCACTCGAAATAGACAGTAGCGTGATGCGCGTTGCAAGCGAGAAGAGCGCCGCCAGGAGCGGAAGAGCGCCAGCAAGGTCGTGGACGAGATCATGGACAAGCTGGTGAGCTCCGAGATCCTCGTGGAGAGGGCGGGCACACGCTTCACCCGCCTGCCTCGCCGCGTCAGCCGCGCGCCCGCCTGCTCTCCACTCCTGGCCCCGGCTTGAAAGCGGTGCCCCGCCCCCCCCCTCAAAAAAAACAATACACCAGAGGAACAGCCCAATCAGTAGATGGTTTGAAATGGGATCGCTACAGAGATCGGTAAGGAGGTCGACCGGGAACCAGGGAACCCGGGAACCCAGAACCCACCGAAATCGGCCCAGAACCAAAATCCAGGAACCCGGGAACCCGGAACCAGGAGCCCGGGAACCCAGCCGGCCAAAATTCGCGGGCCATTTTCGCTAAATCTTTCAATTTCCGCTAGGGCCCCTTCAGTGCAATCACTGATTGGGCAAACCCCCCCCCCCCCCTGCGGCTGACCCTCCTCAGCCACGCCCCCCTTCGATTCCCATCTGCCGCTTACTGCCGCTGCTCCTGCTTGCCGCCGCACCTCCTCTTCTGCCCCACCCCCCTCTCTCCACCTGCTCTTTCTCCGGATGTTCCTTCTTATCCTACTCTCCTTTTCCTCCACCCTCTTCGTTGAACGTCTGCCTTTCGTGCGCGCTGCGACAAAGGCCCACACCATGGCATGCAGCTGTGAGCTGCAGCTGGTTGCGCCATGGCTGCCTCACTCACGATTTTGTTAGTCGCCAGCCGCACTTGCCCCAGAACAGAAGCGGCGCGCCTCCTCCCCCGACGGCGACGAGGCACAGGACCAACCTTACATGTGTATTGTGCTGCGTACTCGGCCCCCATCACGTTTCTCAGCAGAGTGCTTACGGCGGGGGCGTTGGTTAAGGAATGCGCCCAGGAGGCTGCAGACCCTGCAGGATTCCTTCTCTGATGATGGCGGCGGTGATGTCCGTGGCCAAGCCTCAATTGGAGTTCCACCGGCCTCCAGACCCTGGGTTCCTTATCTAAGGATCCCTTATCCAATGCCCCCACCGCGGCGGCCTTGCGTGCGTATCGCAGTTTTGCACGTGTGATTTTCTTGACACGAGCATTTTGCCCTCGAAGAGAGAACAATGCCCCCACCGTAGGGGCAGCCCGTCGCGTTCTGGGTGTCTGGTTCCTCTGGGCCTCGTGCTCGCTCACAGCAGGTGCGTTTGATGCCCTTGGCATCGCAGCGACTGTCGCCGTGGAAGGCAAAGGGCCGGTGGACACCTGGTGCCGACTTCTATGCTCGTGTCCCTCATCGCCCTCGCCCCCCTTCCTCGCCACGATCGTCGTCGTCGTCGTCGTCATCATCATCATCATCAGCAGCATCAGCATCACCTTCATCAGCATCGTTACCGCATTCCTAATATTCCTCCTCTCGTCTGTCCTGTCCTTCTCCCTGCCCTTTGGCACATTCTTCTCGTCGTCGTCCTCCCCCTTCAGGGCGACGGTGACGAGGCAGAAGAGGTTCACTAACCACTGAAAAGGTGGGGTGGAAGGGAGGGTCAGGAAGGACGAAGGAGAGCGCAAGGAGACCGAGAGGAGGGATATCATGACATATATTTGTGTATATATATATATATAGAGAGAGAGAGAGAGACAGACAGACAGACAGACAGACAGACATATAGAGATAGAGGGAGCCATATATAGATACACACATGTATATACATACATGCACGTATGTGTACATATATATATATATGATTTACAGAGAGAGAGAGAGAGACAAAGAGAGACAGAGAGAGAGAGAGAGCGAGAGACTGAGGGAGGGATAGGGAGCGAGCGAAACACGATATCGAGGTAATGTAGTCAACACGAGTTAGGGGTTCTTTGAATAATGTTGTTTGTATATGGTGGAGCTATGGGGTGGATGATGATCAGGAGGGAAGACGGATCCCAGCTGCTCATAAGGACCATTATCCCCATCGCAGCCCATCAAGAGCAGTTGTTCAGGATGCTTGGCTGATTTTCCATGGTCGATCGATACTCGAGATTGTAGTTTGATCGACGTGTGAGGTCGCTCCACCGGCATTCGAGCTCATTCGAGGTTTGATTGTGTTCGCGGCCCGAGAATCGTGATGAGCCCGCAGGTGGTCCAGGGGTTCAAGACGCTCAGTGCTGTTCGGACGGAGTTTTCGACGTCTGGTCGTCGTTCGAGGCCAGGTGTGCGTTCGCTTCCAGACCTCTGACGTTGCATTTTTTCACGACATGGGCCTCAGAGCTGTCGGCCCAATCCCCAGCCGCCCAAACCTGTCCTGGAGCGCGTTCCGATCAGGATGTCCAGACAAACCCAGCCGTGGCGACGAGGGACCTTCTGCAATGGGGAGAGCCCCCCCCAAATGACAGACATGCCAGTGCCGCTCCACGCCCTTCTCCGTCTCCTGTGTTCGCTGCCCGATGCTCGCTCACCGGCTATCTCGATGGAGAGTGTTCTCAGGAGCCCGGCGAGAGCCCAGGTCGTCGAGTCCCAGCCCCCCCCCGCCAACCATGTCGTTGCCGCAGGTCTTGCGGGTGGTCCTTACGCACGCGCCCCGCGGCGGGTGTTGTTCGGACGGATCGCACGGCGTGGAATCATGCTCTGGCCCAGCGCTCCCCCTCCTGCTCCCCTTCCAGATAGCCCAGGCTATCGCGCATACGGTCAGCACGCAAAGTAAGGATTGGCAACTTTCTCAAGGGTACCATTGCATCCTTCCCTCCTCGGTCCATCCTTGGCCACTCTCGCTGGCCGCGCCCCGCCCGGAAAACTTCGAAATGACCTTTCGAGGACCTTGCATCTTTCTCGTGCATCCCGAGAGATGGGTCGATTGTAATGTTTAGTCGGACATGTCCCTCTACAAGAGGAATGTTCAAACATAGTCCAGAAATAGTCCGGAGAGGATTCTTCGATTTTTTCATGTATTCTTGAGCATTATTTGAGCATGGTTTATTCTTCGTCCAAAAACCGCCTGTAGGGAGCGGTGCCCGACCTGACTGCAATGGCAGATCAGTTGCTCGCTGCGTGGCCAACCTCTGTCAAGGGAGAAAAAAACACCCGGACCAGACAATTGGCGTTTACTAACGGCCCTTGGCGTTTACTAAACAGCGTTGCCCTGTTCGATTCCCTCTTGAGGTGCGTTTACTAAACGGCTCTGCGTGTCGGGGTGGTTAGTATCGGAGTCCTATAGACCTCCTACCTTGACACGTCGATTAGTGACTTGGCCGTTTTTCGGCGCGCGACGGCCGTTTTTGTTTGCGGGTCCAGGTCCGTCGGTTTCGGTCTTGGGCCGTTTTCACAGAAGGGTGGTTTACCAAAGGGAGGTTCGTCCACCGCCGTTTCTATCCAGGTGGATTACGCAGCGTTCGTTTATCATTATTCGAAAGCTCCTTGATTTTTTTGGGGGCTAAGATCCTCTCATTTCTGATTTTTTACCTAACAGCGTTTGCTGATAGGTTTCTAGTAGGGTCAAAAGAGAGCATCATGACTCCTCAGGGGGGTCTGGGCGGGTGCCGGGGAGGAGAACCGGGAATCGTTTTTCGCCAACAGTCACACACTTCGTGCTCTTCGACCTCCCAGAACTCCATTCCCGGGCCACATTCTGGAGAACCGGGAACAGAGCCGGGCTCGCTTTTCGCCAACAGTCATACACTTCGTGCTCTTCGACCTCCCAGAACTCAATTCCCGGGCCACTTTCTGGAGAACCAGGAACAGAGCCGGGCTCGTTTTTCGTTAACAGTCACACACTTCGTGCTCTTCGACCTCCCAGAACTCCATTCCCGGGCCACATTTTGAGTGGCCGGAGCCAACTGTAGGCCACTTCGTGCTGTTCGAATCGCCAGAACTCCACTCCAGGGCCACATTTTCAATGCCCGGAGCCAACTGTAGGCCACTTCGTGCTCTTCGATTTCCCAGAACTCCATTCCCGGGCCACATTTTGGATGCCCGGAGCCAACTGTAGGCCACTTCGTGCTCTTCAAGTTCCCAGAACTCAATTCCTGGGCATGATTTTGAATGCCCGGAGCCAACTGTAGGCCACTTCGTGTTCTTCTAGTTCCCAGAACTCCATTCCTGGGCCACATTTTGAATGCTGAGGCAGGCTGATGCTGCGGCCGAGGCAGGCTGAGGCTGAGGCAGGCTGAGGCTGAGGCCGAGGCTGAAGGCAGACTGAGGCTGAGGCTGAAGCAGACTGAGGCTGAGGCTGAGGCAGGCTGAGGCTGAGGCTGAGGCAGGCTGAGGCTGAGGCTGAGGCTGAGGCTGATGCAGGCTGAGGCTGAGGCAGGCTGAGGCTGAGGCCGAGGCTGAAGGCAGACTGAGGCTGAGGCTGAAGCAGGCTGAGGCTGAGGCTGAGGCAGGCTGAGGCTGAGGCAGGCTGAGGCTGAGGCTGAGGCAGGCTGAGGCTGAGGCTGTGACTGCGACTGCCGTTGCCACTGCGACTGTCATCGCGAATACGACTACGACTGCGAGAACAGCAGAATTCTACAACTGGATTTTCATCTGAATCGTAAGGGGAATGCTTTCAAATATGCTTCTACATATCGCTGTTAGGTTGCTTTGCCGGGATAATTCTATCCTGGGCCTCTTCCTGGCCACTAGGAGGCCAGGAGCAATCAGAAACGAGCACAAGTAGAAACGAGCACGATCAGAACTGAACGACGTGCATCTGCCCTCCCCTAGGCGTCTCGGCCGGCGCTCCCGCGGGGCTTGCGGCGGCCAGCCTGCGGCCGCCGGCTCCTCGCCTTGCGCGGCGGCGGCCCCACGGAGCCTCGCGGAGCCGAGGTCCCGAGGTCGCGGTGCCCCCCCCCCCCCCGCGGGCGCCAGCAGCCCCTTCCTTGGAGAGGAGGAGGAGCAGGAGGAGGAGGAGGAGGAGAGGAGGAGGAGGAGGAGGAGGAGCAGGGGAGGAGGGGGAGGAGGAGGAGGAGGAGGAGGACGAGGAGGAGGAGGAGGAGGAGGAGGAGGAGGAGGAGGGAGGAGGAGGAAGGAGGAGGAGGAGGAGGAGGAGGGGAGGAGGAGGAGAGGAGGAGGAGGGAGGAGGAGGAGGAGGACGAGGAGGAGGAGGAGGAGGAGGAGGAGGGAAGAGGAGGAGGAGGAGGAGGAGGAGGAGGGGGGGAGGAGGGAGGGGGAGGAGGAGGAGGAGGGAGGGGAGGAGGAGAAGGAGGAGGAGGAGGGTCGGAGGAGGAGAGGAGGAGAGAGGAGGAGGAGGAGGAGGAGGAACCGAGCTCCCCAGCGGTGCCGGCTTCTAACCTTGAGCCCTCTTAGCTCTCAGGGAGCTATCCGGGAATTTCCAGGCGTGCAGGGAGCTCTGCGAGTTCTCCCGTGGTAGCCCAGTTGACGGTTCCACGCGAGCACCCAGTTCCCATATAGCTCCTGGAGTGTTAAGAGGGTTTCAACTCAGTCAGCGCATATCCCCGTGCGGCGTGTTCGATTCTATGCTCGCCCCGCAGGCGGTGTCGATGTGCTCCACCATCGCGGAAACCGCGGGGGCCGCCGCCGCCGCCGCCGGCGAGGCCGCGGAGGGCGGCGGCGGCGTGGGCGCGGAGGGTAAGCCCGCAGGCGGGGCCCGCCTGTGCGCGCCGCCAGCGTCGTCGCTGTCGTTGCAACCGCCGCCGTCAGCGTCGTCTCGGGACGCCAGGGAAGCTCTCGGACTTTGTCGGTCGTTGTCGGGGGGTTATTGCGGGCTTGCGGGTGGCTTGCGGGTGGCTCTCGGAGGCTCTCAGAGGGGTTCGAGCGTTTTCGGAGGGTGCTTCGTGGCTTTTCCGAGGGTTCTCGGCTGTGCTCGGACGTCCTGCAGATGTTCTCGGTTGTCTGCAAAGGCTTTCTCATGTTAGCTTCTTCGGCTGTCTTCGACGTTTTCGGATGTCTTCGAGGTTCCTGGAGGGGTTGGTATGCCGCTGACGTCGTTCGGAACTGGAGGGGTAGAACGGGGTAGCGCAATGCAGCGTTCCACAGTGCCGCCTTTTCGGGAATGGCGCGACGAGGACCTGGTCCTCTGGAATTGGTGAGTGCTTGCGCGACTCTGGATGGCGATCGGAATTGCGTGCGGTCTGCCATATTCTTGCTCGGTGGGCAGTGGGCGAACTACCTCGAAGAACGGCACGGCTGCATCGAGTCCGCTGCCTCCGGCCAGTCTCTCTGCACTCTGAGGGCCCAATGGGGCCGCATAGGCTCAGCTGATACGGGCAATGTCTATATCCACATCCAGTGCGTCTTGGAGTTTCGGGCTCTCTTCCCAAAAAACATGAGGCGCACTGGGTATGGGTTGAAATCTGACCCCAGAAGGCTAGATTTTATCCATATCCAGTGCGCCTCGACCTTGCGGCGCCCCTTCCAAAAAAGTCCAAGACGCACTGGATATGGATATAAGTATTGCCCGCAGCTGAGGCTCTGCTGTCTTTTCGCCTGGCGGTCTGGCGGTGCTGACTGCGTCGGCGGATGGCATGGTGGTTTGTCTGGTCGGCCGTCAGGTGGAGCTGCCCTGTGCGGGCCGGTGGGCCGCTCCGCGATGGCGTGAAGTCCGCAGCCGCACTCCCACCCGAGGAGCGGGGAGTGCGATGACCGCATCGGATGGCGACACCGTGAAGGCTTGGTCCACTGCCACTGGGGAGCGCTTCTGCACCCGACGGCCGTGGTGTCTGGGCTCGTGCTGCCAGTTCTGCCTCTGGCTCGAGCAGCTATAGGCTTGGCGGCCTGCACGCGATCGGAGGAGAGGGGCAGGAGGCAGAGGGGGTGCAGAAAAGGGGAGGCGGAGGATGTTGGTGAGGAGGAGGAGGAGGAGGAGGAGGAGGAGGAGGAGGAGGAGGAAGAGGAAGGGAGAGCGGAGGAGGAGCACGAGGAGGAG